>CM043698.1:149830124-149915124 GCA_023935145.1 Bretschneidera sinensis | reverse complement strand
TTGGTTGTAGGCTTTTGTGTTTTGGATAGGGAAGATGTTGACTGTTTAATACAAGTGTTTAAGATAAGTGGTTAGGCTCACTCAACCTCACAGGTCTCTCAAGAACTTATGGCTCTGATACCAATTTGTTGGTTTTTTGATAGAAATGAAGTGCAAGAGCTTGCAAAAACAAACTTGATTTTTTTCACCACACTTTGAGAATAAAATTTCAACCTACATATAGGTTGTTAAAGGAAAAAGGCAATCCTTAAAACAATGATGAAAACATAGCCTAAAATAATCCTTAAAACAAAGATGAAAACATGCTGGTAGACATAATAATAAACATAATCTCTATGTCTCCTATCACCAACAAAATAGAAGAGTAGATCAAGTATGTGTTTTATTAAACCTCTACAACTCAAATATCGCAGCTTTTGAGACATCATTCAACAAGAACCCTAGTATCCTATGGAAAAAGTGTTGGGGACAACATGTGTGGTGGAGATCATAATTTGATTGAATGATTGAAAATTAGGCGAAAGACTTTCTTAATTCTTGTTTAGTACGGCTGACTACAAGGCAAAAGATCCTTGAAGTTTTCAAGAATTGTGAAGGTGAAAAATTGGCATGAAAAATACACATGTATATATCAGCACGTCATTTATCAGAAAAACAAAGTTGATCATGAAGGATAAGAACAAATGAAATTTCAATTTGATTGAATGCTTGAAAATTAGGCCAAAGATTTTCAAAGTACAATTGATTTAAGGCAAAAGAGCCATGAAGCACGTTGAATTGACTATCTTTTTTTTTTCTTTTGATTTAATGCTGCATGGTTGTTTTGAAAAACATGTGAAGGAAAGGAAAATAAAAAGGAAAATATTTTTTTTGTTGATATTAACCCATTTTTTTTCAAAAGAAGGCAAAGTTCGGACAACATTATTATGGTCCATTAGTTGCTCCAAAAAATGAATTAGAAAGTCGGTAGTAAAGGTTTCATTTACTGGGATTTTTTCTTTTGTAGGTATGAGTAAATTCAGTCAAGACATGGCCGCAAAATTGGAATCTTTATATTGCGCCAAAGGTACGTGTTTGTTTCTAATTTGTTTTAGATGCATTTTGACAATGATTTGATTGTGTTTTCATTATTTTGATTCGTATGTGTTTTGGTACTTTTTGATTGGTATATGAAATGCTCGATGAAATGTGTAAACGAGTGTTTCTCTTCAATTCTTTACTCTAGACACGTTTGTTGGATTTTCTTTTTTGTTATGTGCAATATTGTTTGAATTATTTAACAAAATCATGAATGAGAGCGTTTTCTTAGAAATGATAAACCAAAAAAACTGATGCACCTATAAGAGAAAACTGAAATGATAAACCCACAAAAAAATAAATACCAGAAGAGCAAAAGGAATGGAGGGGGTTAGATCATATTAAAATTTGGTTCAAATAAAATTTTATGTTCTTTTCATAAAACTAGAACTTGATACTCTTTATCTTTTCTTTTCTTTTTTGATATAAAAATGAATTTAAAGTAATTTTAATCCTATGAGTGAGTTTTTATATCCTGATAATTGTCATTTTGAAAGTGCAATTTGGTTAAGCCATTGACAACCAAAGCCATGAATTGATGGGAAAGAAAAATTCCAGTTTTTTTTTTTTTCTTCTTTTGGTGCACCTATTATTGTTTATACTGGTTCTTTCTCAAGGGACAACACTTTGTTTCAAGAGGTTATGCTATACAAGATGGGACTACTTTATAAAACTGAATAGATTTCTTTTTAAATTATTATAAAGCAGAATGAAACTGGCAAAAATTCATGTTTTTTTGGCGTTCTATAAAGCAGAGTGAAACTGGCAAAAAATTCATGTTCTCTATAAAAATTCTTAGTATGGTCTCTCAAAAATAACAGTAGGACCTTTTTAGGACATTATGCTCTCAAAAGACTGCTTTTCAGTTCTCAACTAAGCTTTGTTTCATATAGATGAGGAAGGAAGCTTAAGTAGCAGGACAATGGTCAGTATAGTATATGTATTATGATAGAAACAAAATAACCCTGAAAAGAATTATAATACCTCACAATACAGAGGAGAACCCTGCAGCAGCTATACGTATAATAGATTTTTGTTCCTTCTGTTGTTTCCTGAAGACATTTCACAGCTTAGAAATAAAAGCTAATTAAACTTTAGAAATGAAAAATCACCATTTAAGCCACAATTACATTGGTAATTCATACATTTTTTCATCTTGGACCTGATAATATTGATGCTATTGCTAAAGTATCCACAGCCTCCCTGTCACCTGGAATTCTCAATCGTCTTGGTTCTGATGGAGCTGAAAACACATATTCCAAGTTCTCTTCAACATCCAAAGAACCTTCCAAGACCCTCACCACAACTGACATGGAAGGCCTCTTAGCATAATCACCTTGTAAACACCAAACAGCAATCTTCATCATCTCCATAACGTCTGCCCCATTCAACTGCATATCATTGCAGTGCTTATCAACCAAATCCAAAAGTTGTCCCTCTTCTGCCTTCCTCTTAAGAACACTTAACAAATGCATATCCTCCTCAGGCTGGGATCGATCCAAGTTTTTTCGCCCACATAAGATTTCCATGACCTCTACACCAAAGCTATAAACATCCACCTTCTCTGTGATAATTGAACTCAACCATTCAGGAGCCATGTATCCCGGCGTTCCCCTCATTGTTGTTACCACTTGGCTTTGGTCCCTATCAATAAGTTTCGACAACCCAAAATCCGAAACTTTCGCATTGAAATTTTCATCTAAGAGGATGTTTTGAGGTTTAATATCTAAGTGGAAGATTTTTTGCCTACAATCGTCATGGAGATAGGCTAGTCCCTTGGCTATGTCAAGGATAATCTTCCTTCTGGATTGCCAACCAAGAGAAAATATTGGCTTTTTGTGAAAAACCCATTTGTCCAAGGATCCATTGCACATATACTCATAAACTAAAAGCCTATTGTGTTTTTCAGCACAAAATCCAATTAATCTGACCAAATTAACATGGTGAATGCTTCCTATTGTCACAACTTCAGCTAGAAATGATTTCTTTACCTGACCAAAGCCATTAAGACACTTCACTGCAACTTTGGCTCCATTTGGTCGGGTCCCCTCAAAGACAGACCCGAATCCTCCTTCCCCGAGCTTGATGCTGAAATTCTCTGTTATGGTCTTCAACTCTTTATAAGAGAATCTACCAGGCATCTCTGACAGTATTTCCAGATATTCCTCCTCTGTTTTTTCTGGGTCCCTTTTATTTCTCAATATAATGATAGTGGTGATAATAAGAAACAAACCTAGAGCTGATCCCAGTATTATTGCCAGATGTCCTGATTTCTTTTCAGGAGCAATTGCAGATGAGCCTGAGTTATTTTTAGGGGAATAATCTTGCACATTTGGAAAGTTTTGCACTTTTATAAACACAAAGAAGGTTTTGTCATTATGATAAAATATTTGTGTGTTGTTCCTCTCTGTCGCACTTCTATTCCTGAATGACATGACCTCAGATAGTAAAGAGCAAGACCCAACTGAGGAGATTTTCTCCCATTGAAATATTGCAGCTTTGCATGAGCAGTTCTCCGACAAGGCCTGCTTGCAGCTATTCTTATCTATTTCATTAACGTAGGTGCCTATGCCAGAAGTAAGATAATCTAGCTGGTCGAACTCCAAAAAACTATGATAGCGAGAAAAGTCGCAAGAAATCCGTGTATTTGTTGAACACCCAAGATCTGGTTGCATATAATTAATCCGACTGAAATAGGCTGTTTCACTGCCAACTGCTTCAGGACATGTGCACTGCCCATTTGAACAAATACCATATTTTCCACAAACCAATGGGTAACCACATTCACCAATATCATTCGTCAAAAGATCAGACACCTCTTGCCAAATTGATCCTCCCCACTCATAAGCCCTTAAATGACCATCACTCCCCAACCGTATGAACTGGTCTGAAGATGTGGAACGAATTGTGAAACTACCGAATCTACCTTTCACATATTCAGCATAATACTTCCCTGTTTCATTTGTTATTTCAATTTCTCTGGAGCTATAGTATATTTTGGGGGAATTGAAGTTCATGTAAGCAATAGAACTATCATTTTGAAGAGCAAACGAATACAGACCTTCGCTCCAATTTGATGATGACAAATTTGATGTCAACTTTTGCCCAGAAACTAGTCTCTGACCTGGAAGTAAAGAGTCTGTTGGATGATCGAAGGAGTGCCAAATTATGATGTCGTTTCTCCCAAATAGTGCAAGGTCTCCTTCCTCAGTTAACTTTAGGCCTGAAACTGATTTAGCTGCTGTGGATGTAGACCAAACCAAAATTCCATCGGCATCTTGCAAGAGCAAATCTCCATCTTGAGAAAGTTGCAATGTTGCTCCCACCTTAACAGGATTGTTCCGGTTAGCAGACCAGACCATTTGTGGGGAAAAGCTGGAGATGTTGATATCAGAACCGATTTGGAAGATGGAGATTGCAAATAGGCAATCTTCACCCTCAATTTCGCAGTGGAAGCCACAAACAAAACTTCCGCTGATAAGGATGGGCCTCACACCTGCTGACTCCCAGAAGGTAAAGTTGGATGAAGGGCGGTTGAGCCAAGAAGTGGAGAGATTGACAATAGAAGGATAGTCAGTGTATTCTGCACTGCTTGGTGGCAACGAAGAGATGAAAAGATTTAAATAGGGAACAAGTAGACAGAAAATACTTCGGCTAACAATCATTGATTTATCGAACAAGGTTCTGCACAACTATTAATTAGATAGTAGTACTTGATACAGAAGAATGATGATCAAGAGTTAAGAATGTCACAGGCAGAAAATGTTAAAACCAATAAACTAGTACAAAGTAAAGTCATTTAACCATAGCTATGAAACTATTCAACGTAAGAAAAGTATTACTAAGAATCTTCTCATGTGATGCATAATTTGTTTTATTTCTTTCTTTTGTTGACAATGATCAAGAGTTGTTTTGATTTCTATTGTTTCATAGTATATCTTCGTATTTTAAGAATCGTCATGCCCTACAAAGACGGCAAACGATGACTGTAAAGGGGAGGATGAATCTTATTGGGGAATTAAGCAAGTCTATATATGTTGTTTTCCTTTTCTTTTTCACTATAAATTGAGAGATTACAATTGTGTTTAAAATACCTAAAGCTGTTAAACTCAATCTCCAATTACTCTTAATCTCACTGCTAAGTGCTAGAGAATACGAGCCGCACACTTGTATTTTTCTATAGCTCTTTCAATATCTCGGTGTTATGGCAGCTGAGTTAGATTTGATCATTTTGGTTTTGAGTTATAAACATTGAGATTTTGTAGAAGGTTTTCAGTGTGGAATTCTTTGAATTAAAGTTGGCAAAGATTTCCCCGAATCAAGTTCTTAAAAAGGGTTCTTAAAAATGACTTAGAATAAAATTGTGACACATCAACTCATCTAATTTGAAAAAAAGGAAACAGGCAAAATAAAATATAAAAAAGCAGTAAAATCTAGCTGCTAATATTCATGCTTGTTTTGGAGTGGTTGTAAGGACTATTTTAACAGAAGTAATTACATGGAAAAACTGCTGGGGGACAGCATATGTGTGGTGGATATCATAATTTTGATTGAACGATTGAAAATAAGGCAAATTTGAAGTTTTCAAGAATTTTGAAGATTAAATGTAAGCATGAAAAATTACATCAATTTTGAAGGATAAAAGACAATTGAAATTTCAATTTGATTGAATAATTGAAAATTAAGCTAAAGAATTGACTAGTTTTTATTTATTTATTTATATTGCGTGATTATTGTTGATGTCAAAAAAGTAAATGTCCGATACCCAATGACTGTTAACAGAGATTCAAAATACTCACAGCTCTCATCTCTTACAATAATTGCTTGCATTGTCCTACTTCAACACTGAGGTTAGCAGCCATTAATCCTTACAGAAATGCAGCCCCGAGTCCCTGACCTCACTGGCCCAGTCAATATTTGAAGGCTACCTAACTTCATCATTTTAGTGAATCAATTCAAAACTAAAGTATAACCCAAATTTTGAATCAATTGATAATTAATTATCCAGACCTTTTTTTATAATTTAATAAAGTCTGATTCAGGGTTTCCCAATTTCAAGTTTTCACATCACTTGGGTATCAAACTGACCTGTATGTTAGGTTGATTTGAATTACTTGATCAAAATATTTCTTAAATAAAATACTATTTAAGAAATCAACATTATTATTTAATTAAAATATTTAGAACATAATAAATTAAGAAACCAAAATTAATTATTATAGAATTACTATCTTGACCAATTTGATTTTCCCTGTCATCAAAGATTTTTTTTTATAAAAAAAAAAAACAATATTAAAATTAGCATTAGAGTTGTATTAGGAGAAAATAAAGTAAAAAAAATAATAAATTCACTTTGATGAAGAAAAAATTCTTAAGTGAATTGATAAAAAAATATGAAATTGAATCGAGTGTTGATTCCATACATCTAGTTCTGTAATAACTGGAGGTCCATTAATAATTACGGGGAGATAAAGTGATAGTTTTGGAATTAATTTTTTAATATAATTATCAATAGACCTCTCCTTATTTACTTCACTTCTGAATCTTTTCAAATTCGTGGGATCATCACTCAATTGAATTAACATGAGACCAAAGCTCTTAGGTGGTGGAACACGTCGAAGACATGAAGGTTTAGAAAAGAATTCAAAATACAAGGAAATTTTGGATTAAACGGAGAAGAGCCAAGTTGAACTTGAAGATTTTTTTTTTTAATCAAAGTGTACTGTTAATCCTTTTACTTAGAGATGGATTACAATTTCGTCCCAGAACAAAAGAAAAAGTAACAATTTCATTCTTAAATTTTGCATTTCTTCCCAAATTTATCTTTTCACCGATTTTGATCAGGTCAATCTCCTAATTTTAACGGAAAACTGACTTGACATCACAAGAAATCCATGCAAACGTCCATATGGCATATGGGGCCCACCTCCCACTATTAAAACCAAAATTTTCGTCTGAAATGATGGATTGACTTGATCTCTCCTTCTATACAAAATTGAGAGGTTTTTTTTTTATTACATGAGCAGCGCATCATGGCGTTGGCCTATCGCTTCTTCTTCTTTTTCGTTTTCTTCGTGGGCTGTCTTTGTTCAGTACTCTTATTTATGCATGAAAAATGCTTCATGCAAACTTAATTAAAAAGTCAGATATGCCCTAAATTAATTCATCTGTTTTTGTTTTTGTTTTTCTTTTGGAGTACCCATGAACAAAAAATGGTGAATCTGAGTTGTTATCTTGATGGGTTCCAAAAAGTTTCTGCTTTGGTTTGAATTTTGAAAGCTAAGCACCACAGTTTGGTTCACAGGCAACCCGTGTGAAAATCCATTAGAGCCTAATCATAAAAACCCTGCAGCCAGAAATTATTGTATGGCATGGAAGCGAAAAATAGTGTTTGTTCATTGTCCTTCAACAATGAGAAGTTGATTTGATCCCACGTCATGTGTGTAAAGTCCATACTATTTTTATGTTCGACAGTGATATGTTAACATTCATTCTTTGACATCCAAAAATGGACAAATTAGACTCGCTACAATGATTTTAGTGGTACAATAGTCGGTTATTAATAAAGCTTCTATACTTCTATACGAATCAAAGATTAACTTAGCAATGTCTATTGTCTGTGTTAGGATATTTTCTTAATACTAGAAAAGAACAACAACATCATAATACACTATTATTACTACTTATACAAATAGCAATTCAATAGTAAACCAGTACTACTCCTACTAGAAAAATTAACTATAAAATAGAAAATTATTTTTTTCCAAACCAATTAGAATTCTTCCTTATGAGGATTTGAGCCAAAATGCTAACTGTTGACCCTCACCTAAATTTTAATGATGACAAAACACAACTCTTATTATACTAACAGTGCTATCTAAGTGTATTAAGCGATAAAAGCATACAGCCAAGAATCAAGGTGCAAGAACTCAATCTGAATCAAACACCAAGTCAAGACAAAAGATCTAGTATAGGTACAAGGTATTGAAACAAGTTGTAAATCTCACCGGTTCAGGTAACTAGCTTGTCCAATAGCTCATTTTGAAAAAACATGTTTAACAAAACTATTCATTCAAACGTTTTAAAGTCAAAAACATTTCAAAGAATGAAAAACTGGGTTGAAGACAACCCAGTCGATTGGTACTTATACCAGAAGACTGGGATATAGGACAGTGTATCCCCAGTCGACTGGGTGCCTCATACCAGTCGACTAGTACTTTGGACAGAAGGTCCCCAGTCGACTGGTAAGTCCTACCCAGTCGACTAGTACCAGTCATAGCCTTAAAGGTAAGATTTTTCGCCTGACCCAGTCGATTGGTAATTCAAAAAATATGATCGTTGAGACACGAGAATTCAGCACAAAATGCACCAAAACATTCCAAGTCAGTACAAAACGGTCATATCAATACTAGGTTATATAAACTCACTCTATTGAGCATTTTAAGAAGGGAGATTACACATTTAATCAAGTTTTTACTCATTAATACACAAAAGCTTTGAAATATTTATTGTTGAGCCATTCTTCAAGTTTTACCTTGAAAGAGAGATATTATTCACTTGTATAGACTTTCATTGTTGTCTCTCTACCATTTACTTTACATCATTTATTGTAAAGGGATTAACTTCCGAAAGGAAGAGATTACCTTCCGAGAAGAAGGGATAAGCTTCCAAGTGGAAGAGATTGTTTGTAAGGTTTGTGCAACACCCGTGAAGTTGCACGACTAAAGGTTTTTAGTGTATTGCATCAAGGAGGTTCCTTGAAGTGAGTGGACGTAGAGTAGGAACAAATATGATATTTTCGAACCACTATAAACTGAGTTTGCATATTCTATTTCTTAAACTCTTTTGTTTACAGCACTTTACTTATTTATATGCTTGTGGATTAAACTGTTTTATAAACTTGTGATTAATTAGTGAAAGTTTTTAAAAGCCCTATTCACCCCCCTCCTAGGTTAAAACCTCAATCTATAATTGGTTTCAGAGCCTCATTCTCAATTTTAGGCTTAATATCCTTGAGTTGATCCGATGGCAGCAAATAGCTATTCTGAGGGACACTCTTACATTAGGCCTCATTTGTTCAATGGCTCCAACTATAACTATTGGAAAAACAGGATGAAAATCTTTGTCGAATGACAAGATTAAAATCTATGGAGAGTCATTGAAGAGGGACCCAGAATTCCATCAAAGGAAATAACTATTAGAGAAATCAATCATACAATGCTTAAACTCAAAACTGAGTTCAATGATGAGGATTGTAGAATGATGTCTCTCAATAGTAGAGCCACAAGTATTTTACATTGCGCTTTAGATATATCCAAATATAATAAAATCTTTTCATGTGTTTTTGCTAAGGAGATATGGGATAAATTGCAAGTTACATAAGAAGGAACTAGTGAGGTTAAAAAATCGAAAATCTACCGAATATGAACTTTTAGAATGTCTCCTAATGAAACAATTTCTCAAATGCACTCACGTTTCACAACTATTGTTAATGGTTTGAAGCTTCTTGGTAGGAACATTGAGGAGTTTGAACTAACAAGAAAAATCTTAAGATCTTTGCCACCCACTTGGAAAGCCAAGAAGACGGCTATCACGGAGGCAAAGATCTCGACAAACTTGACGTCGAAATGCTTCTCAGATCACTATTGGCATATGAGATGGAAGAAATGAATCTCATTTTCAATAATGATGAGAAGAAGAAAAATGTGATTGCTCTCAAAGCCTCTACATGCAACAGAGACGAGGAAACAGAAGAAGAAGTGAAGAGCAGCTATGAAGATGGTGAGATTGCTTTGATCACCAAATGGTTTCACAGATTCTTGAAGAAAAGCAAGAAACCTTACACAAAGGATCCCACTTCAAAAAGGGAACTACTTGTGTGTTATGGATGCAAGAAGCCCGGTCACATCAAGGTCGATTGTACGGTTACAAAAAAATCATACAGGAGCTTCAAGAAGAAAGCTATGATAGCAACCACTTAGAGTGATGACGAAGAATAAGACTCTTCGGATAAAAAATTGGATATGAGAAAATTGCCAACCTATGTCTTATGGCAATTGATGATGAAAATGAGGTATTAGCTTCTCCCTCTTCAAAAAATAACATTGTTAGTAGTACTGAAGAGTTCATAGAAATCATAAATGAAATGCATGAAGAATTGAAGAAATTCGATTCTAGGAACTCTACTCTTAAGAAGGAGGTGTCATATCTTTCTAAAGAGATGATAAGTCTAAGAGAAGAAAAAGATAAACTATCTTCATTGCTTTATGATTCTTCTCAAGATTTCCTCAAAGATGAAAATGAAAACTTAAAGAAGAAGATATTAGAATTGAATGGTACAATATCTAGACTCGTGCTTGGAAAAGAAAAACTTGATGAAGTGCTTTCTTGCAAAAGATTAAGTGGAGGAAAATCCGGGTTAGGATATTCTCCATTAGATAAGCAAAAATCAAAAGAGAGCTTATTCATGAAAGCATCATGTGTGAATGAAGCCTCTACTTCAAAGATCACTAGCAAGGTCAAAAGCATACCCTCAATGAATGCTAGCAAGTTTAGAAATGCCAATTCTAATGCATATACAAGAATGAAACATCCTAGAAATACTCATGCTTTTATGTATGCTCATTCAAGAAATGCTTATACACATCCTAGGAATAACCATCATGTGCATCCTAGAAACAATATGTATAATCAAAACTTGCACAATGCACATGCATATCCTAGGAATTACCATCATGGTTATCCTAGAAATAATATGCATATTCATAATAATGCAAACATGTTTTCAAGAAATCATCATCATACATTTTCTAGAAATGACACATATATTCCTCACATTAGTAACATGTATTCTAGGAATACTTATCCTAAGAATTATAGACATGCAAAACTAAATCATCCTAGAAATTTCAATAACTATCAACCTAGGATTGTGCATCATCAATATGTCTATAGAACACCATATGTTGTTAAGAAAGTATGGATCCCAAAAGGAATCGTATTTTCAAGGACTAACCCCAAAGGACCCAAGAAATTTTGGGTACCTAAAAATGCAATTATGTATCCTTGTGTGATGTAGATATGTCTCCACACCAAAGAAAAAGGTAATTGTTGGTACCTTGATAATGGATGCTCAAAGCACATGACTGGTGATAAAAGTGTATTCAAAGAGCTAACTCTAAGAGATGGCAGACATGTCACCATTGGAAACAACACAAAAATAAAGATCATCGGGCATGGAAAAGTTGGTAATGATTTCTCAACCATAGATAATGTATTGCTAGTACAAGACCTTAAGCCAAATTTACTAAGTATTAGTCAACTTTGTGAAAAAGGCGACAAAGTCATATTTGAAACCTCTCATTGTCTAGTTATACACATCAAGAGTAACAAGATCAAGTTTGTTGGGCATAAACATGAAAATGTCTATATAGTTGATTTAAAATCATTGCATTCCGAAAATGAAAAATGTTTTCCCGTATTTAGTGAAAACCCATGGCTATGGCATAGAAGGCTTGGTCATGTGAACATGAATTTGCTTAAAATCATTTCTAGAAAAGATTTAGTCATTGGACTTCCCAAAATCAATTTTGAAAAAGACAAAGTATGTGATGCTTGTCAAATGGGAAAACAAACTAAGATTTCTTTTAAATCAAAGAATGTAGTCTCAACTACTAGACCATTAGAATTTTTGCATATGGACTTATTTGGTCCAATAAGTACTGTTGACCCTCACCTTTATTTTAATGATGACAAAACACAACTCCTTTTATACTAACGATGTTGTCTAAGTGTATTAAGCAATAAGAGCATTCAACCAAGGATCAAAGTGCAAGAACTCAACCCAAATCAAACATCAAGTGAAGACATAGTAACTGGAATAGGTCTATGGTATTAAAACAAGTTGTAGTCTCACTTGTTCAGGTAATTAGCTTATCAAATGGCTCTTTTTTGACAAAGCATTTTAACATAACTTTTTAAACAATTTTTTTTTAAAGTTAAAATCTATTCAAAACATGAATACTAGGTTGTTAAAGCAACCCAGTCGACTGAGTACTTATACCAGAAGACTGGTATAAAGGTTAGTATGTTCCTAGTCGACTGGATGCTTCATACCAGTTGACTGGTGTTTTGCTCAGAGACTTCTCAGTCGATTGGTAAGAACTACCCAGTCGACTGGTAATCTGGGCAGAAGGTTCCCAGTCGACTGGTAAGAAATACCCAGTCGGCTGGTACCTTCAACAGCCTTAAAGATTCGATTTTTAAAGAGGACCCAGTCGACTGGTAATTCAAAAAATATGATCGTTGAGACGCGAGATTTCAGCACAACTTGCTCCAAAATTGACAAAATCAGTTACAAATGGGCATATTACATAAAGGCTGTATAAACCCACTCTATTAAGCATTTCAAATGAGAGCTATATACATTCAAACAAGTTTTTACTCATCGATACATAAAAAGCTTTGAAAATTTGATTATTGAGCCATTCTTCAAGCTTTACCTAGAAAGAGAGATATTATTCAGTTGCATAAGCTTCCATTGTTTTCTCCCTACTATTTTCTTTACAATATTTATTGTAAAGGGATTTGCTTCCGAAATGAAAAGGTTTTTTTGCTTCCGAGAGGAAAGAGTTTGCTTCCAAGAGAAAGGGATTGTAAGGTTTGTGCAACACCTGTGAAGTTGCATGACTAAGGTTCTTAGTGGATTACTTCAAGGAGGTTCCTTGAAAAGAGTGGATGTAGGGTCGGAACGATTCCAATATTGCTGAACCACTATAAACTGAGTTTGCATCCTCTATTCCGTAAACTCTTTATTTACAGCACATATTACTTGTTTATATACTTGTTGTGGTATATGTTTTATAAACTTGTGTTTTAATCCGCAAAAAGTTTTTAAAACCCAATTCACCCCCCTCTTGGGTTGAAACCTCAATCTACAATTAGTATCAGAACCTAGTTCTCAATTTCAGGCTTAATATCCTTGAGTTGATCCGATGGCAGCAAATAGTTATTCTGAGGGACACTCATATACTAGGCCTCCCTTGTTCAATGGCTCCAACTATAACTATTGAAAAAATAGGATGAAAATCTTTGTCGAATGACAAGATTATAATCTGTGAAGAGTCATTGAAGAGGGACCTATAATTCCATCAAAGGAAATCACCATTGGAGAAATCAATTATATAATGCCTAAACTCAAAACTGAGTACAATGAGGAGGATTGTAGAATGATGTCTTTCAATAGTAGAGTAACAAGTATTTTACATTGTGCTTTAGATATATCTGAATACAATAAAATCTCTGCATGTATTTCAGTTAAGGAAATATGGGATAAATTGCAAGTTACATATGAAGGAACTAGTGGGGTTAAAAAATCAAAAATCTATATGCTAGTATCTGAATATTAATCTTTTAGAATGTCTCCTAATGAAACAATTTTTCAAATGCACTCACGTTTCACAACTATTGTTAATGGTTTAAAGCTTTTTGGTAGAAACATTGAGGAATTTGAATTAACAAGAAAAATATTAAGGTCTTTGCCATCCACATAGAAAGCAAAGAAGACTGTTATCACGGAGGCCAAAGATTTTGACAAACTTGATGTTGAGACACTCCTTGGGTCATTGTTGACATATGAAATAGAGGAATGAATCCCATTGTCAATGATGATGAGAAGAAAAAGAAAGTGATTGCTCTCAAAGCCTCAACATACAACAGAAAAGAGGAATTAGAAGAAGAGGCGGAGAGTAGCGAAGAAGATGGTGAGATGACTTTAATCACCAAACAATTTCGTAGATTCTTGAAGAAAAAAAAGAAACCATACACAAAGGATCCCATCTCAAAAAGGGAACCACTTGTGTGCTATGGATGCAAGAAGCCCGATCACATCAAGGCTGATTGTATGGCTACGAGCAAACCACACGAGAGCTTCAAGAAGAAGGCTATAATTGCAACCACTTGGAGTGATGATGAAGAAGAAGAAGAATCCTCGGATAAAGAAGTCGGATATGAGGAAATTGCTAACCTATGCCTTATGGCAATTGATGATGAAAATGAGGTATTATCTTCTCCCTCTTCTAAAAAATAACATTGTGAGTAGTAGTGAAGAATTGTTAGAAGTCATAAATGAAATGCATGATGAATTGAAGAAATTTGATTCTAGGAACTCTACTCTTAAGAAAGAGGTATCATCTCTTTCTAAAGAAATGATAAGTCTAAGAGATGATAAAGATAAACTATCTTCAATGCTTTATGATGCTTCTCAAGATTTCCTCAAAGATGAAAATAAGAATTTAAAGAAGAAGATATTAGAATTGAATAGTACTATATCTAGATTCATGCTTGAAAAAGAAAAGCTTGATGAAATGCTTTCTTGCCAAAGATTAAGTAGAGAAAAATTTGGTTTAGGATACTCTCCATTAGGCAAGCAAAAATCAAAAGAGGGCTTATTCATGAAAGCTTCATGTGTGAATGAAGCCTCTACTTCTAAGGTTAAAATCACACCTCCATTGAATGATAGCATGTCTAGAAATACTAATTCTAATGCTAATATAAGATTGAAGAATCCTAGAAATACTCATGCTTATATGTATGCTCATTCAAGGAATGCTTATGCACATGTTAGGAATAATCATCATGTGCATCCTAGGAACAATTTATATACCCAAGACTTGCACACTACACAAGCATATCCTAGGAATTACTATCATAATTATTCCAAAAATAATATGCATACTCATGATAATGCAGGCATGTATCCTTGGAATCATCATCATATATTTTCTGGAAATGACATGTATATTCATATTCCTTATAATAGAAACATGTATCCTAAGAACTTATATCCTAAGCATTCTAGGCATGCATAACTAAGAAATCATAGAAATTTCAATAACTATTATCCTAGGATTGTGCATCATCAACATGTCTATAGGTCACCATATGCTGTTAAGAAAGTATGGGTCCCAAAAGGAACTGTATTTTCAAGGACTAACCCCAAAAGACCCAAGAAATTTTGGGTACCTAAGAATGTCATTGTGTATCCTTGTATGATGTAGATATGTCTCAACACCAAAGAAAAAGGTAACTGTTGGTACCTTGATAGTGGATGCTCAAAACACATAACCGATGATTAAAGTGTCTTCAAGAAGCTAACTCTAAGAGCTGGTGGACTTGTCACCATTGAAAACAACACAAAAATAAAGATCATCAAGCATGAAAAAGTTGGTAATGATTTCTCAACCATAGATAATATATTGCTAGTACAAGGCTTTATGCCAAATTTACTAAGTATTAGTCAACTTTGTGACAAAGGCAACAAAGTCACATTTGAAACCTCTCATTGTCTAGTTATAGATATCAAGAGTAAAAAGATTAAATTTGTTGGCCATAGACATGAAAATGTCTATATAGTTGATTTGAAATCCTTGCATTCCGAAAATGAAAAATGTTTTCCTGCCATTAGTGAAAATCCTTGGTTATGGTATAGAAGGCTTGGTCATGTGAACATGAGCTTGCTGAAAATCATTTCAAGAAAAGATTTAGTCACTGGACTTTCCAAAATCAATTTTGAAAAAGACAAAGTATGTGATGCTTGTCAAATAGGAAAACAAACTAAGATTTCTTTTAAATCAAAGAATGTAGTCTCAACTACTAGACCTTTGGAACTTTTGCATATGGACTTATTTGGTCCAATAAGTACCATTAGTCTAGGTGGCCATAAATATGATCTTGTTATTATTGATGACTATTCAAGATATACCTTTGTTTTTTTATTGCTTACAAGGATGAAGCTTTCAAAGGAATTGAAAACTTTTGCAAAAAGTTTCAAAATGAAAAAGGAATTTGTATTTTAAGCATTAGAAGCGATCATGGAAAAGAATTTGAAAACCAAAATTTTTCAAACTTTTGTGATAAAAATGGGATTGATCACAACTTTTCAGCCCCTAGAACTCCTCAACAAAATGGAGTTGTTGAGAGGAAAAATAGAGTTCTAGAAGAATTTTTAAGAACAATGCTTTGTGAAAATAGTTTATCAAAATACTTTTGGGCTGAAGCAGTAAACACTTCTTACTATATCTTGAATAGAATTTTAATTAGGCCTATTTTAGACAAAACTCCATATGAATTATGGAAAGGTAGAAAGCCTAATATATCTTATTTTCATACTTTTGGTTGTAAATGCTTCATCCTAAATAACAATAAAACTAACTTGGGTAAATTTGATTCTAAGATCAATGAAGGAATATTTTTACGATATTCAATCTCTAGTAAGGCTTATAGAGTTTTCAACAAGAGAACTCTAGTGGTAGAAGAATCTGTACATGTAACTCTTGATGAGTCTAACCCAATTAGTAGTAGAGAAGTTTCTTTTCATGATGATGCAGTTTTTATTCCAAGAACGGAAACTCCTACTCCCATTGTTGACCCAAAGGAGAGTCCACCTCAAACAAATAGAGAGATGAAAACTCTTAAATTGGACCAATCATCTACAACTCGATAGGAGGATAGTTTGTCCAAAGATTGGAGGTATGTAAATTATCACCCGATTGATCAAGTGATTGGTGATCCTTCATAAAGGGTAAGAACTCGTTCCTCTATTAGAAATATTTGCAATTATGTAGATTATTTGTCTCAAATAGAACCTAAGACATTTATAGAAGCTTAAAAGGATAATTATTGGATAATTGCAATGCAAGATGAAATAAATCAATTTGAAAGGAACAATGTATGGAATCTAGTTCCTAAACCTAAGAATCATTCAATAATTGGAACAAAATGGGTATTTAGAAATAAGATGGATGAAAATGGAATAGTAACTAGAAACAAGGCTAGACTAGTTGCTAAGGGATATAATCAAGAAGAAGGAATAGACTTTAATGAGATCCATGCTCCCGTAGCTAGATTAGAAGCTATACGAATGTTATTAGCCTTTGCATGCTTTAATAAGTTTAAGTTGTTTCAAATGGATGTAAAAAGTGCTTTCTTAAATGACTTTATAGAAGAAAAGGTTTATGTTGAGCAACCTTTTGGATTTGAGAATCCTAGTCTTCCAAATCATGTCTACAAGCTTTCTAAAGCCCTATATGGGTTGAAGCAAGCTCCAATGGCATGGTATGAAAGACTAAGTAAATTTTTTATTGACAATAACTTTGTGAGAGGTAAAGTAGACACAACCCTCTTCACAAAGACACTTTATTAGTTAAAATATATGTTGATGATATTATATTTGGTGCTACTAATGAATCTATGTGCCAAGAGTTTGCCAAGTGCGTGCAAGGTGAGTTTGAAATGAACATGATGGGAGAACTTACCTACTTCCTTGGACTTCAAATCAAACAATTAAAAGGAGGCATATTCATCAATCAATCAACGTACACTAAGGACCTATTAAAGAGGTTCGGGATGAAAAGCTCAAATCCATTTGGAACTCCTATGAGCACAACGACAAAACTTGATCTTGATGAAGGAGGTAAAAGCGTAGATACTAAATATTATAGAAGCATGATAGGAGCTTTGCTTTATTTGACTGCAAGTAGACCCGATATAATGTTTAGTGTATGCATGTATGCTAGATTTCAAGCTAATCCTAAGGAATCACATGTAGTTGCAGTAAAAAGAATTCTTAGATATCTACAAGGAACTCAAACCATAGGATTATGGTACTCTAAAGATTCATCTTTTGAGCTTGTAGGATATTCAAATGCTGATTTTGCTGGATGTAGGTTAGATAGAAAAAGCACAAGTGGAACATGCCAATTCTTAGGTGCAATGTTAACCTCTTGGTTTTCCAAGAAACAAAATTTCGTTGCATTATCAACCCCCGAGGAGGAATATATAGCAGCCGGAAGTTGTTGTGCTCAAGTATTATGGATGAAACAACAACTAGAAGACTATGACATGATCTTTAAAAGTATCCCAATTCATTGTGATAATACTAGTGCTATCAACCTAACTAAGAATCCTATTCAGCACTCTAAAACTAAACACATAGAAATTAGACACCATTTCTTAAGAGACCATGCTAAAAAAGGTGATATAAAACTAGAATTCATACCTTCAGTTAATCAAATTGTTGACTTCCTTACAAAACCTCTAAGTGAAGCTAGCTTCTGTAAAATTAAACTATTAATGGGATTGTTGGATTATGATAAACTGAATGTCTAATTGCTTCATCATTCATCATTATGCATATTTGACATCTAGTGAATGAATATTAATCCTTGTTTAATATTTCTCTCACTCAAGATGGCATAGATAAACAAATCTCGAAAATTTTCTCAAGAGTCCAGTTGACTGGAAAGTCACTACCTAATTTCCTAGTCGACTGGTAAGTCAATACCAATCGACTAGTTCAACTAGACCTTATTTGGAGCCAAAATTTTGAAATTCAGTTATCACCCCAGTCGACTGGTAAGAACTAATCAGTCGATTGGTATCTCTCTGTCTATTCTTCCAGTCGACTGGTACCCTGACTCAGTTGACTGGTATGCCAAACTATTCATCTTTGCAAAGGACCCAGTCGACTGGTATCCTTACCCCAGTCGACTGGTCGACTGGTATTGCGATTCTATAAATAATTTCTTCATTTTTTCCATATTTTCACGCCATTTTCAAAAACCCTAGCTTTCTCTCTCTAAAAAATCTTGCTATTTTGATCAAAAAACCTTCAAAACACTACCTAAACATATTAATCTACTCATCCCAAACATCTATTTCAACATTCTACGGTTGAAATCTCTCATTTCCTCTTAAAACCACTTTTACCCCAAAAAAACTCCATTTATACCAAAATGTCCAAAAAAATCCGGATAAAGACCACCGTTGGGGGACCTCATGCACCTACAAGGCCAAGGTCCAACAAATCCACGGCTTCAGAGTCATGAGGTAAAGGCGTGGCGGGCTCATCAAGTAAGAAGCCCATAACAGAGCTTGATGAGTCTCTATTTTTCAGCCATGCAGTGAAGGCCAGGTATAATTCAATCATTCGCAACAAGAAAATCATGATAGGTAGAGTTGTTGACTTCGACTCTATTCATCATGGTAATTTCGATATTTTACCTACCTTTGAGGTAATACACTTGACCCCACTGGTCAAGGTACATGAGAAATACTACCCACGATTGATTCACCAGTTCTATGCGAACATGGTGAAACCCAGTCCACTGGCTGTGAGATTCAGAACCAATGTTATGGGTGTGGAGTTTGAGGTCAATACTGACCTCTTGATGATCATTTTGAGGATCCCTATGGGATGGATCCAATGGAGTCTGGATGAATGGCTAGACAATTTCGATATTGAGGAGGTGTGTCAGATAGTTAAGGGCGGCCCTAACTATGTGTACTGACCCACTACATTTCATACATGTAGTGGCATGCCCCTATACTCGAAATTGTTCAACCTCATCGTGAGTTAGACCATCTACCCGAGACTAAGAAGTCGGGGGTATTTATCTAAGATAAATACAGTATTGATTTGGTGCCTTAAAACTGGGCACCACTTCAATATATACCCCCTGCTTCTTGCCAACATGATTAATGGCGAAGTAAGCGACTCTGGGTGTCTTCCCTACGGACTTTCGAGTGCCTCTCCCTGCCTTCGAGGCTCAGGATATCGGGCCAAAGGACATCATTAACATCTTCTCGCTGAAAAAGATGGGATGCACTATCCGTGACGGCCTCATTTACTCAAAGGTTGGAAAACACATACGGATTAGGGAGGATAACACCAGTGATGATGAGGATGAGGATACTGCTGCTGCTGCTGATATGGATACGGATACCTGAGCACCTCCCATGGGTGCCTCGAGTGCTGGTCAGGCTGGGTATGGCAATCTACTTCAGGCTATCATGAGCCTCCAACTGACCATGCAGTCCGGATTCCATACTTTGAGCTCCTCTATAGAGACTCTTCGGGATGACTTTGAGCTGCACCGAGAGTGCATCGAGAGTTCCTCGGCTGAGATTCGAGATCTCATTAGTGATGGCTTGGACTTTCCCGCTCCATGAGTCGATTTTCTTTGATGTACGTGATCTAGACCTTTTCATTGTTCTTAGCATGAACATATCTTCATATAGTTTCTTTCTTTTATACTTCTGTTTCAGCTCTCCGAAGCCTACCTCGTATAGACTATTACTCTATGTATATGATTATGACTTATTTTTAGACTTTAATCTACCTCATATACTTGTTTTACATATGTCTGCATGCTTTATAATTCCTTAAATTTAGATATAATTCCAGTTCTTCCCGGGAAAGCTTCCAAACTCTGAAAGATGTCATTTTTCTCGTATAAGTTTGTTTATACATGTTCTTGATGACTATAGTAGCATATCCAACTTATTTTTTAGTTTCCCACTCCCTTTTCTGCTGTTGTCAAAACCGGGGAGAAAATATGAGAAAATATGAAAACTAAGTGTAAACTAATGTGAAAACTAAGTGTAAACTCAAGATAATGCATAGATTTAGGGGGAGCATTACTCCAAAGATATTGGTATATGATTATATATGTTATCTTGGTTGGTTGAGTTGTATATGAACTGCATTTGATCCTTTTCAGGTTGGTTTTATTCAAAAAACAAAAGAAACTGTGCCCGATTTTCCAAAAAATTCAACACTTAGTTTCTTACACTGTTTTTATTTCTCATAAGTTTTGTCATCATAAAAAAGGGGGAGATTGTTGACCCTCACCTTTATTTTAATGATGGTAAAACACAACATCTTTTATACTAACGATGCTATCTAAGTGTATTAAGCAATAATAGCATTCAACCAAGGATTAAAGTGCAAGAATGTAACTCGAATCAAACATCAAGTGAAGACAGAAGAACTAAAACAGGTCTATAGTATTAAAACAAGTTGTAGTCTTACTTGTTCAGGTAATTAGCTTGTCCAATGGCTCTTTTTAACAAAGCATTTTAACATAACCTTTTAAACAAATGTTTTTAAAGTTAAAATCTATTCAACACATGAATACTGGGTTGTTAAAGCAACCCAGTCGATTAGGTACTTATACCAGTCTTCTGGTATAAAGGTCAGTATGTTCCCAGTCGCCTGGATGCTTCATACCAGTCGACTGGTGTTTTGGTCAGAGACTTTCCAATCGACTGGATGCTTCATACCAGCCAACTAGTGTTTTGATCAGAGACTTTCCAGTCGACTGGTAAAAACTACCCAGTCGACTGGTAATCTGGGCAGAAGGTTCCCAGTCGACTGGTACCTTCAACAGACTTAAAGATTTGATTTTTAAAGAGGACCCAGTCGACTGGTACTAAGACTCAATCGACTGGTAATTCAAAAAATATGACCGTTGAGACGCGAGATTTCAGCACAACTTGCTCCAAAATTGACAAAATCAATTACAAATGGGCATATTACATAAAGGCTATATAAACCCACTCTATTAACCATTTCAAATGAGAGCTATATACATTCAAACAAGTTTTTACTCATTGAAACTCAAAAAGCTTTGAAAATTGATTGTTGAGCCATTCTTCAAGTTTTACTTAGAAAGAGAGATTTTATTCAATTGTATAAGCTTTCATTGTTGTGTCTCTACTGTTTTCTTTACAGTATTTATCGTAAAGGGATTTACTTCCGAAAGGAAGGGGTTTTTTTTACTTCCGAGAGGAAGGGGTTTGCTTCCAAGAGAAAGCATTGTAAGGTTTGTGCAACACCCGTGAAGTTGCACGACTAAGGTTCTTAGTGGATTACTTCAAGGAGGTTCCTTGAAGAGAGTGGACGTAGGGTCGAAACGATTTCGATATTGCCAAACCACTATAAATTGAGTTTGCATCCTCTATTCCTTAAGCTCTTTATTTACAGCACATATTACTTGTTTATATGCTTGTTGTGGAATCTGTTTTATAAACTTGTGTTTTAATCCGCAAAAAGTTTTTAAAACCCAATTCACCCCCCTCTTGGGTTAAAACCTCACTCTACAAGTATCATTAGTCTAGGTGGCCATCAATATGCTATTGTTATTGTTGATAACTATTCAAGATATACCTTTGTTATTTTTATTGCTTACTAGGATGAAGCTTTCAAAGGATTTGAAAACTTTTGCAAAAAGGTACAAAATGAAAAAGGAATTTGTATTTCAAGCATTAGAAGTGATCATGGAAAAGAATTTGAAAACCAAAGTTTTTCAAAATATTGTGATAAGAATGGAATAGATCACAATTTTTCATCTCCTAGAACTCCTCAATAGAATAAAGTTGTTGAGAGGAAAAATAGAGCTCTAGAAGAATTTGCAAGAACAATACTTTGTGAAAATAGCTTACAAAAATACTTTTTGACTGAAGCAGTAAACACTTCTTGCTATATCTTGAATAGAATTTTAATTAGGCCTATGCTTGACAAAACTCCATATGAATTATGGAAAGGTAGAAAGCCTAATATCTCCTATTTTCGTACATTTGGTTGTAAATGCTTCATCCTAAATAATAATAAAACCAACTTGGGTAAATTTGACTCTAAGACCGATGAAGGGATATTTTTAGGATATTCAACCTCTAGTAAGGCTTATAGAGTCTTCAACAAAAGAACTCTAGTGTTAGAAGAATCCGTACATGTAACTTTTGATGAGTCTAATCCAATTAGTAGTAGAGAAGTTTCTTTCAATGATGATGCAGATTTTATTCCAAGAACGGAATCGCCTACTCCCATTGTTGACCCAAAAGAGAGTCCACTTCAAACAAATAAAGAGATGGAAACTCTCAAATTGGACCAACCATCTACAAGCCAACAAGAGGATAGTCTTCCCAAATATTGGAGATATGTAAATTATCACCTGATTGATCAAGTGATTGGTGATCCTTCGCAAGGGGTAAGAACTCGTTCCTCTATTAAAAATATTTGCAATTATGTAGCTTATTTGTCTCAAATAGAACCTAAGACATTTATAGAAGCCGAAAAGGATAATGATTGGATAATTTCCATGCAAGAATAAATAAATCAATTTGAAAGAAACAATGTGTGGAATCTAGTTCCTAGACCTAAGAATCAAACAATAATAGGAACTAAATGGGTATTTAGAAATAAGATGGATGAAAATGGAATAGTAACTAGGAACAAGGCTAGACTAGTTGCTAAAGGATATAATCAAGAAGAAGGAATAGACGTTGATGAGACCTTTGTTCCCGTAGCAAGATTAGAAACTATTCAACCTTTGCATGCTTTAATAAATTTAAGTTATTTCAAATGGATGTAAAGAGTGCATTCTTAAATGACTTTATAGAAGAATAGGTATATGTTGAGCAACCTCTTGGATTTGAGAATCCTAGTCTTCCAAATCATGTCTACAAGCTTTCTAAAGCTCTATATAGGTTGAAGTAAGGTCCAAGAGCATGGTATAAAAGACTAAGCAAATTTTTGATTGAAAATAATTTTATAAGAGGTAAAGTAGACACAACCTTCTTCACAAAAGCTCGCATAAATGACACTCTATTAGTCCAAATATATGTTGATGATATTATATTTAGTGCTACTAATGAATCTATATGTCAAGAGTTTGCCAAGTGTATGCAAGATGAATTTGACATGAGCATGATGGGGGGGCTTACCTACTTCTTTGGACTTCAAATCAAACAATTGAAAGGAGGTATCTTCATCAATCAATCAAAATACACTAAGGACCTATTAAAGAGGTTCGGGATGAAAATCTCAAAGCCACTTGGTACACCTATGAGCACCTCAACAAAACTTGATCTTGATGAAGGAGGTAAATGTGTAGATACTAAATATTATAGAAGCATGATAGGAGCTTTACTTTATTTAACTACAAGTAGACCTGATATTATGTTCAGTGTATGCATGTGCGCTAGATTTCAGGCTAATCCTAAGGAATCATATGCAGTTGCAGTAAAAAGGATCCTTAGATATCTACAAGGAACTCAAACCCTAGGATTATGGTGCTCTAGATATTCACCTTTTGAGCTAGCAGAATATTCATATGCTGATTTTGCGGGGTGTAGGTTAGATAGAAAAAGCATAAGTGGAACATGCCAATTCTTAGATGCAATGTTAACCTCTTGGTTTTCAAAGAAACAAAATTTCATTGAACTATCAACCGTTGAGGCGGAATATGTATGTAACGACCTATCCCGGGTTGGCCACCCCTGAAATGGTGTCATCACATTTTGGTAATCCTAGCACGACACATATATGCAACAATAAAAATAAATAACACCAAAATAAATTGTACATCAATCTAATCTTTAAACATTCTATACAACGTAAAATTCATGATTATTTACAAATAATTTTTTATCATTTTATTTATCTCATTAGTCTAAGGATGTTGACATGTACGTGGCTTACAGAAAAAGAATTTTTTTGAACCTCAATTCACCAAAATATTTGTCAAACCTGCTACCTGAAAATCATTGTACAATGAGGAGTGAGCTTTACAAGCTCAGTGAATTAAATTTACTAAAAGTACTCCTTTGTATAAAAATTCTTTTAATATTTAAATCAATATATATCTCATACACTTGATACTAGCATTTTACTATCACTAGACCTGTCATAATATCCATTCTCTATCAATCTCTTCCTCTTATTTATTGGTTCACCTCAAGACCATCAATTATCTCATAATTACCTCATAATGAGGTTCACATCATAAAAATCTACCATTTAAATAGTTCTTATTACCATAACTGTCTCTTTGTGAAACTCATTCATCTATAAATAAATTTACAATAACACACCACACCTCAGTATTTCAATAATCTTATCACCATAATTGTCTCTCTCTGTGAGACTCATCCATCTATGATTAAATTCACAATAACACACCACACCTCAGCATTTCAAAAATCTTATCACTATAATTGTCTCTCACTGTGAGACTCATTCATCTATGATTAAATTCATAGTAACACACCACACCTCAGCATTTCAATAATCTTACCACTATAATTTTCTCTCATTGTAATACTTATTCATCTATGATTAAATTCACAATAACACACCACACATCAGCATTTCAATAATGCAGACAATAATTAAAATAGATGCAATGCATGAATGAATATGATGGGAATGTCTTCCCACCTGTCGACAGGTTGTTATTATCTTAGACCGGCTACCTTCCCGGTTCTTTTATTCTCATAAGATCGACTGCCTTCCCGGTTCTTTCAGTTTTTTTCGGCTGCCATGGAATTCATTTCCAACATATACCGACTGGCACGGTTTTTTAAATAGATTGGCTACCTTCCCAGTTCTTTTCTTTTCATTTAATGTATATGCATATGAGCAATGATATGAAATATACATATAAACAGTAATATAAAGACAACATATAAATTCAAAATACTTAAATTGGCTATCGCGATTATTCTCAAATTTATATAACAAAAATTTCACTAAATTTCCCTCATCCCAAATCACATTAAATAATCCATTAAAGCTTGTCAATATCCACTAAATTTCATCCCAAGTCATATCAATTCATCCATCAAAGTTTGTCAAGATCCACTAAATTTCATCCCAAATCACATCAAATCATCCATCAAAACTTTTCAAGATCCACTAAAATTCATCTCATCATAATTCGTATTAAAACATCAATATAACTCATCAAGAATTTCACTTATCGTTTTTATTATTAAATCAGCTTATTATTCCCAAAAATATTATTTCTCTCCTAATAATCTTCTACATGTCAAAATTTATATCATATTTATCAACCAAATCTTTACTTATCATCGCAATATAAGCTAATAATTTATTTTTATATTATTTCTAGATATTCGATTTTTATTTGGACTACTAAAAGTAAATCTAACTCATCACGTAGCTATTAAAGCTACCCGTGGATCACCTCCTTGCCTTTCCCATTTCTCTTAGAAATTTCCCCAGTTGTAGATCGTCAACACCTGACATCATATTTATATAAATTTTTTAATTTATTCTTCAATTCGATATAAACCACACACTTTGAAAATTCCCACTTTAAATTCAAAGAAACTTCATAAATGTCATAAATTCAAAAATAACCATTACATTATTACCTTCTGTTTTTCTGATTGCTTTTCATGATTCTCTATGAAATTCCGTAGAAAATCTCTTCAAAATTTTACCCTTTCAACCTTTCTTTGAGTCCCCAAGTGTTTTGAGAAAGAAACGATAAGTTGAAAGAAACTATGTGAAATCTGTAAAACATATTTCACATAGGTGTATATATATATATAAGCTTGATGGTTAAACTGTCGGCAGCCTCAAATGTGTCATCCATCTGTCTTTAATCCCCCCTACTCAATCTGCATTGTCTCCACATTTCATGAAACGTGCAAGACCAATGAAACTCTGCATTCCATTTTCTTTGCTTGGCAGCAGGTGATGCGCAGCAGGTGATGCCACCTGCTGCCTCCTTTGTTGACTTTTTTTTCGAAAATTTTTATTTTGATATTATTTTTTATTAATTTAATTTTTTTTTCTTTTTTTCTTTCTTATTGCTGGATTTCCCTGGATGTCCAGACAAATTTTTTTCTTTTCTTTTCTTTTAATGACGTCCACGTCCCAAATTTTTTTTTATTCAATACTAAATCCTTTGCGTAACTATATTATTTAAACTTCATGTCATATTTATTAAATTACTTATTTACCCTTACTTTACAAATATGGGTATTACAAATCTACTCACCTTACAAAAATTTTGTCCTCGAAATTTCCTTATCTAATTCCAGAAGCAAAAGTGAATAATACTTCTTCATAATTGTCTCACACTATCATGTAATCTAGGCAACATCCTTATTCTGCCACAAAACTTGGAATAATGATATTATTTTATTACACAAGATTTATTATTTTTGTCTAAATTCTCACTAGTACTTGTATATAATACCAATCCTTCTAAATTTCTATAGCTTAGCTCGAAATATCATGTAAACGCTTTCTTAAAAGTGAAACATGAAATACACTATATAAATGTTTTAATTTTGGAGGCAAATCCAGGGTACTCACAACTAGTCCAGCTTTCTCAACCACCTCACAGGATCCCACAAATCTCAGATTCAACTTTCCTTTCCAGTTTAAATCTCAATACACCTTTTTATTGAGATATTTTTCAATACACCCAAATCACTTACTTGAAACTTAAAAGGTCTCCTTCTATTATTAGCATAGCTATTCGATCTATTATGTGCTGTTGTACGGTTCTCTCTAACCAATCTGGTCCTCTCAACTATTAACTCAATAATGGATAGACCATATATATTTCCCTCTCCCATTTCTTCTCAATATATAGGAGTTATACACCTCCTACCATACAATGTCTCAATCGATGCCATCTCAATACTAGTTTGATATTGATTAATATAAACAATTTAAATCGATGACAAGTAAGCATCCCAAGTTACTGAGAAATTCATCACATTTATCTTTAATATATCTTCTAGTACTTTAATAATCCTCCCTATCTGAGCATGAAAAATTTTCTTAAATTGCAACTGTGTACCCAAGGCTTTCTGAAAGCTTCTTCAAAACCAAGATGTAAAGTCTAACATCTCTAAATAACACTATTCTCAATATTATTCCATACCACCTCACAATCTTAGTTACGTCCTTCTTCAATCCTAACCACCAGAATTTCTGTTTTTATCCTCTATGCATCTCATTGTTACTTGATTGCATCAATCTACATCATTATGTGTCACCCCCCTTATCTCTTTTCTCAACTCCGCATTATTGGGAATACTATTTCTATGTTCCAAGACCAGGATACCATAATTTCAAATTTTGAACTTATATTGCTTTATAGTAAGCACTAAATACTTAATCTTTTCTACCTCTTTATCTTTACCTTGCATCTCTTAAAACATTTTACTATAGATAACTGTACAACCATATTTGTTAACTATGATCCTCTATCACTGATATTCAACTTTATTCTTATCTCTTTTAAATCTAACATCAATTTCACATCAAGACTCCCAATAGCAGTTAAACTTTCTTGTAGACTTTCTACTCAATGCATCAGTTATCACTTTTGCATTTCTAGATGATAATGAATTGTACAATCATGGTTATTTGTCAACTCCATCCATCAATTTTGCCTCAAATTCAACTCTTTCTGGATATAGATAAGTATGTCAAACTCTTATACCCCATGAATATCTCCCAAATGGCTTTATACAGATGATATCTCCAATTTTTACAGTAAACACTATAGCGGCCAACTATAAGTCATGAGTAGGGTAATTTCTATCATGAATCCTCAATCGCCTAGAAGTATGGGCCACAGCTTTCATATGTTACACATATCTTAATCATTGATGTGACACATCATTACACACTACAAACCTTCATCACCAGAAGAAAAATACCAATACTAAAGTTGTAGTCAATTTCTCTTTTAGAAATTGAATTTTTTTTCTCAAACTTCTCTCACCATATATATCTCACCTCTTTCCTGGTTAGTCTATTTAACAGTATTACAATAATAGAACATTATAAAATAATCTTCCATAATAACTAGCTAACCTCAAGAAAATTCTAATCTCAGTCAAATTAATTGGTCTCTTCCAACTTAACATTGTCTCTACCTTTTCTAGATCAATTGTTATGTCATTTCCCGATATTATATGTTCCAAGAAAGTTATTTTCTTCAGCCAACACTCACTCTTAGAAAACTTTGTATATAATTTCTATTTCCTCTGAATCTCCAACACACTGTCTAATGTTGCACATGTTGTTCTTCCTCCTTAGAATATATTAGGAAATTAAATACAACAATAAACTTGTTAAGATATAGTTTAAACACTCTATTCATCAAGTCCATAAATGTTTCTGGAACATTAGTTAATCCAAATGACATCACAAAAAGCTTATGACCATAACGTGTCCTAAAAGCAATCTTAGTACATCTCTCTTCTCTATCCTCAATTGGTGATAACCTGATCTCAGGTGTATTTTAAAATCACTCTCACTCCTTGCACTGCTCAAACAATTTATTTATCTTGAGTAAAAGATCTTTGTTCTTATTCAACTATTTATAGTCTATACACACTCTTATCATTCCATCTTCCTCCTTCATGAACAACACAGGGGCTCCTCAATACATTTGGTCCGATAAATTGTTTATCTAAAAAAATTCTTGAACTTTCAATTCTCTTAACTCAATGGATGTCACTCCGTAGGGTGCTAATAGATATATGTGATGATCTTGGTATCATATCAATTGAGAATTTAATCTCCCTACTTAGAGGCAACCTAGACAACTCATCAGAAATTACATTAGAATAATCTTTCTCCACTAAAATTTACTTTAACTTCCTATTTTCCTTTTTAGAATCCATTATGTATGCTCAATACTCCTTAAAACCCTTCTTCAATCATCTCCTAGTGGCCAGAGCAAAAATAAGATAGTTAGAAAGTATCTCACATTGTAACGACCCATCCCGGGTTGGCCACCCCCGAGATAGTATCGTCACATTTTGAAAATGCCAGCACGACATATATATGCAACAATAAAAATATCACCAAAAGAACTTTATATCAATCTGTAAAATGCATGAAGATTTACAAATAAATTTTTCATTTTTATTTTTACATTAGTCTAAGAATGACGACACGTACGCGGCTTACAGAAAGTAATTTCTTCTGAACCTCAACTCACCAAACTATTTGCCAAGCCTGCTACCTGAAAATCAATGTACAATGAGGAGTGAGCTTCACAAGCTCAGTGAATTAAATTTACTAAAAGTATTCCAAATTCCATAAATAGTCCTTTAATATTTAATCTTTTATTTTTTTAACATAACCCGATGACAACTTTCTACTATCAATATCTTCTTCTCAATCATTGGCTCACCTTAAGACCATCAATTATCTCCTAATTACCTCGTAATGAGGTTCATATCAAAAAGTCCATCAATAGGTAAGTCTTATCACCCTACTGTATCTTTCTATGAAACTCAACCTTCTATAATGAAATTCACAAAAATATCACATCTCAGCATCTCAAAAATCTTATCATTATAGTTGTCTCTTTTTATGAGACCCAGCCATCTATAATTTAATTTACAATTAATATACCACATCTCAGCATCTCAAAAATCTCATCATTATAGTTGTCTTTTTTTATGAGACCCAGTCATCTATAATTTAATTCACAATTAATACACCACATCTCAAAAATCTCATCATTATAGCTGTCTCTTTTTATGAGACCCAGCTATCTATAATTTAATTCACAATTAATATACAACATCTCAGCATCTCAAAAATCTCATCATTATAGCTGTCTCTTTTTATGAGACCCAGCCATCTATAATTTAATTCACAATTAATATACCACATCTCAGCATTTCAAATAATGCAACGATAATTAAAACAAATGCAGATGCATAAATGATTATGATGAGAATGTCTTCCCACCTGTCGACAGGTTATTATTATCTTAGACCGGCTGCCCTCCCGATTCTTTTATTCTCATCAGACCGGCTGCCTTCCCGGTTAATTCTAGCATATACCGGCTGTCACGGTTTTTACTTTTCATCCCAGCATATACCGGCTGTCACGGTTTTTATTTTTCATCCTAGCATATACCGGCTGTCACGGTTATTTCATTAGACCGGCTGCCTTCCCGGTTCTTTCGATTATATTATTAAATGCATATGTGCATGAACAATGATATGAAATAGTAATATAAACAGTAATATAAAAACAATATAAAGATTCAAACCACTTAATTTGGCTATCCTAATTATTCACAAATTTTATATAACAAAATTTCTTTAAAAAAATTTCTTACATCCAAACATCCAGATTTTTATCAAATTATAAAAATTCCACTAAATTCTTCTATTCCCAAATCACATCAAATAATCTATTAAAGTCTGCCAAGATCCACTAAATTTCATCTCAAATCATCCACTAATTTTTTTCAAGATCCACTAAAATTCACCTCAAATCATCCACCAAAATTTTGTCAAGGTCTACTAAAATTCATCTCATCATAACTCGTATTAAAACATCAATATATCTCATCAATAATTTATTTATTGCTTTTATTCTCAAATAAACTTATAATTTCCAAAAAAATATCATTTCTCACCAAGAAATATTTCTACCTGTCCAAATTTCCTATCATACCCATAAATCAATTTTTCATCTATCACCCAAGCATACTTAAATAATTAAAATTAATATTATCACCAAATAATTGATTTTTCATTTAGACTACTTAAAGTAAATCCAACTCACCCCGTAGCACTTAAAGCTATCCGTGGGTCACCTTCTCGTCTTTCCCGATCTTCTCAAAAATTTCTCCCGTTGTAGATAGTCAACACCTTCTGCTGTTCTGATATCTTCTCATAATTCTTTATAAAACAAAATATTCGCGAAAATCCCTTCAAAATTTTTGTCTTTCAATTTTTCTTTGAACTCCCAAGTGTTTAGAGAAAAAATGAAAAGGAAACTCAATTTTTTATCATTCCCTACGAATTCGCCAGTTCTCATATATATAGGAAATTGATATCAAGCTTCCTCCTGCAACTTTGCTTGCTAAGTCAACAATCACATTCTTTAAATTATTCTATAAATTAGACACTTGCAAGACAAAATTATTGTCTTTGCAAAACAAAATGATTTCTTTCTTTTTATGTTTGACACTTGGCCATCATCCATTAAATTTGGGAAAGCATTACTTTAACTTGGCATAATCATATTAGACTTGGCAGCAGGTGCTGCCACCAACTGCCACGTTGTTACTGTTCATAGATTTTTTTTTTTTTTTTTTTTAGAATTGCTTTAGTCAAATACTAATAAACTTTGCATATAGACTTTATTTTAAATTTCATGACATATTTATTCAATTACTTATTTATCCTTACTTTAAAAATATGGGTATTACAATTCTACCCTCCTTACAAAAATTTCATCCTCGAAATTTTTTTACTTTGCTCGGAAACAAATATAAATAATACTTTTTTATACTTGTCTTACGTTTTCCCGAAATCTCTTCAATATCTTTATTCCACCACCAAACTTTACACTAGTGAAATTATTCTTTTACACAAGACTTACTCTCTTTGTTCAAAATTCTCACTAGTACTTGAATATAAGTCCAATCTTTCTGAATTTCTATAACTTAGCTCGAAATATCATGTAAACACTTTCTTAAAAGTGAAACATGAAATATATTATATAAATGTTTTAATTCTGAAGGCAAATTCAAGTTACTCACAACTAATCTAACTTTTTCAACAACCTCATTGGGTCCTACATACTTCGGATTCAAATTTTCTTTTCTGTTAAAATCTCAATACACCTTTTCATTGAGATATTTTTCAATACACCCAATCACCTACTTGAGACTCAAGAGGTCTACTTTAGGCCGCTTTACGGTTCTCTCTAACAAATTTGATCATCTTTATTGTTAGCTTAATAATAGATAGATCAGATATGTTTTTCTCTTCCATTTCTTCCCAACATATATGAGTTCTACACCTCCTATCATACAATGTCTCAATAGGTGCCATCCTAATACAAATTTGATACTGATTTTTATAAACAACTTCAATCAATGACATGTAAGCATCTCAATTTACTGAGAAATTCATCACATTTGTCCTTAGCATATCTTCTAGTATTCTAAAAATCCAATATGAGCATAAAAATTTATATTAAATTGCCATTGTATATACATGGCTTTCTAAAAGCCTCTCCCAATACCAAGATGTAAATCTAACATCTTTATTTGACACTATGCTTAATAGTACTCCATACAACCTCACAGTCTTAGCTACATCCCTCTTCAATCTTGACCATCAGAATTTCTGTCTCAATCCTCTATATTTCCTATTGTTACTTGATTGCATCGAATCTACATCATTATGTACCTTTCTCACTATCTCCTTTTTCAATTTTACATTATTGGGAACTCCATCCATGTATCAACACCAAACTACCTTCATTTCAGATTTTGAACTCAAAATGCTTTCTAGTAAGCACTCAATGCTTAATTTTTTTCTATCTCTTTATCTCTACCTTGCCTCTCTAAAACATTTTACTATGGACAATTATACAACCATATTTGTTAACCTAAATCCTCTATCACTGATATTCAACTTCATTCTTATCTCTTTTAAACCTATCATCAATTTCACATCAAAATCCCCATAGCAGTTAACCTTCTTGTAGAATTTTCTACTAAATACATCAGCTATCACTTTTGCATTTTTAGATGATAATGAATTGTGCAATCATAGTTATTAATCAACTCTATCCACCATCTTTGCGTCAAATTCAACTCTCTCTGGGTAGATAAGTATGTCCAACTCTTATAACCCATGAATATCTTACAAGTGGCTCCATACAGATGATGTCTCCAATCTTTTTAAAGTAAACACTATAGCCGCCAATTCTAAGTCATGAGTAGGGTAATTTCTATCATGCATCTTCAATTGCCTAGAAGTATGGTTCACAACTTTCCTATGATACACATATCCTAAACATTTATGTGACGTATCACTATACACCATAAATCCTTTATCACAAGAAGGAAACACCAATATTGGAGCTGAATTTAATTTCTCCTTTAGAAATTGGAATTTTTTTTTCTCATAGTTTCCTTACCATACAAATCTCACATTTTTCCTGGTCAGTCTATTCAACCGTATCACAAAAACAATAATTCTGAAAGGATCTTCTATAATAACCAGCTATCCCAAGAAGATTCTAATCTTAGTCATATTAGTTGGTCTTTCCAAACTTAACATTGCCTCTACTTTTTACAGATCATCTGTTATGCCATTCCCGACATTACATGTTCCAAGAAAGTTATTTCTTTCCATCAACAGTCACACTTAGAAAACTTATATCATACCATCTCTTTCTCCTCAAAGTCTCCCACATAATTTCTAAATGTTTTGTCTGTTCTTCCGTAGTATTAAAATATACCAAGATGGTATCAATAAACACAACCACAAGATTATCTAGAAATGGTTCAAACCTTTTATTCATCGAGTCCATGAATGTTTCTGGAATATTATTCAATTCAAATGTCATCACAAGAAACTTATGACCATAATATATCATAAAAACAAATCTTAGGCACACCTCCCTTCAATTGTTGATAATCTAATCTCAAATTTATCTTAGAAAACACTCACTCCTTGCAACTGCTCAAACAATTCATTTATCTTGGGTAAAACATATATGTTCTTATTCCAACTATCTGTAGTCTATACATCCTCCTATCGTTCCATCTTTCTCTTTCACGAACAACGCATGGGCTTACCCAAATACATTAAGTATGATAAATTGTTTATCCAAAAATTCTTAAAATGGTACATTCAACTCTCTCAATTTAGCTGATGTTATTCTGCAAAGTGCTATTAAATATATGTGATGATCCTGATATCATATCAATAGAGAATTTAATCTCTCTACTGGGATGCAACCTAGGCAACTCATCAAGAATTACTTTAGAATATTCTTTCATTACTAAGATTTCTTCTTATTTTCCTTTTTGGAATTCATTATGTATGCCAAGTACTTCTCACAACCCTTCTTCAACCATCTCCTAGTGGTCAGAGAAAAATAAAATAGTTCGAGAGTGTTTTATGTTCTATCTGAAGGTTACATTCCTCATATCCACATCTTGAACACTGTATTCTTTTTGGAACAATCAATCATATTCAAATAATATAAATCAACTTCAGATTTTCTATTGCTAATATGAATCACACAACCGTTGTAAACATTTATTATTATCACTCCATCTTTAGTGAAAACTTCCACAAAATATTTTTGCATCAAAAGACTAACACATACTTCAATAGACTTTATATGAATACTGGATGCAGAAGAGTGGGTTGCATCAAGATCAACCAACATTGACAAGTCCATTTTCTCTCCACATAAAGCACTTCAATTTTGAAAATTATGGGATAAATATCTTATCTGAATATAATTTAATAAACTTTTATATCCCAATCATACATCAGATTGCTACTTCCACTTGGTGGCATACTTACTTCCTCTACCATGATTTCCAGTTCCCATCATATGTCTCCCAAATCTAAGGGTCCCACCAATAGTATTTTAAGATACATAAGCATAAGATATTGTTTGCCTCTGACTCTGTACTTCAGTTTCCTGTAACAAGGAATGCCTCATTTGAGGTGGTCACTCACCCTGTACACTCATACTACCACTACCTCTATAATCTTTATGTTTAAGTATCTTTAACCACTTTTTTTTTCTTTCCTTTAAACTCCATCACCTCTCTCTCAATCTGAAATGATATATCCACCAATCTGATATAATTCATATGCTTTATGCAAAATAGTTTCGATCAAATCTTAAAACATAGTTCATCTTTGAACCTCTTACACTTCTTCTTCTCTAGTCTATCATTTCCGGTACAACCACAAATCTCTTATCATACTGAGCCACAGTCAACTTATTTATCTCAAATAAATAAAATCTCTATCTTGTTGGGCTCTAAAGGTCTAAGGAAAATATTTATCAAAAGAAACCTCCTTAAACCTATTTCAGATTAATGGTTTATCAATTTTTGTACTTATCTTGAGAAGAATATCCTTCCATCATTCACAAAACGTCTCTTTCTAACTCAAACGAAGTAAAGGCAATCATCTGTCGTAAAATACTAAATAATGTCTCTATATATTTCTCCGAAACTTAAGCGTAAAAGGATTCATAAATCTTTTAAACAACAAAGCATTTAGCTTAATTATATCTCCCTGCATCTTATGCATAAATCCACTTTTTCCCCTTTTTAAGTGTCTACCATTACTGGATTAACAACTTCAGGCACTGTCCTAGTTTGTTTATCAAGTCTATGCTATAAGTTATCCACTTGATCATCTGATACATTAATTTTCTCAAAAGCATGAGTAAGAGCTTATCTTAGCTCATCTCTTTCAACTTCAGATTCTCTCATACCTCGATTATATTATTAATATCAATCATATTATCAACATGTTCCCCTTCAAGGAACCACAGATTCAGACTCAACCTCGACTTATCAAAAATGTTGTGGGCCTACCACGCCCTCTCAAATCAACAATTCTAACTCTAGCTCTAGCGCGTCCACGTGTCATTCTCAGACTGTTCATTATAATTTATTTTAATCTTCCATTTTATTACTTTTTATGCAGTCTACAGAATCATACAACCTAATGCTCTGATACCAAAATTGTAACAACACATCCCGGGTTGGCCACCCCCGAGACAGTATCGTCACATTTTGAAAATCCCAGCACGACATATATATGCAACAATAAAAATATCACCAAAAGAACTTTACATCAATTTGTAAAATGCATGAAGATTTACAAATAAATTTTTCATTTTTATTTTTACATTAGTCTAAGAATGATGACACGTACGCGGCTTACAGAAAGTGATTTCTTCTGAACCTCAACTCACCAAACTATTTGCCAAGCCTGCTACCTGAAAATCATTGTACAATGAGGAGTGAGCTTCACAAGCTCAGTGAATTAAATTTACTAAAAGTATTCCAAATTCCATAAATAGTCCTTTAATATTTAATCTTTTATTTTTTCCACATTACCTGATGACAACTTTCTACTATCACTATCTTCTTCTCAATCATTGGCTCACCTTAAGACTATCAATTATCTCCTAATTACCTCGTAATGAGGTTCATATCAAAAAGTCTATCATTTAGGTAAGTCTTATCACCCTACCGTCTCTTTCTATGAAACTCAACCTTCTATAATGAAATTCACAAAAATATCACATCTCAGCATCTCAAAAATCTTATCATTATAGCTGTCTCTTTTTATGAGATCCAGTCATCTATAATTTAATTCACAATTAATATACCACATCTCAGCATCTCAAAAATCTCATCATTATAGCTATCTCTTTTTATGAGACCCAGCCATCTATAATTTAATTCACAATTAATATACCACATCTCAGCATCTCAAAAATCTCATCATTATAGCTGTCTCTTTTTATGAGACCCAGCTATCTATAATTTAATTCACAATTAATATACCACATCTCAGCATCTCAAAAATCCCATCATTATAGCTGACTCTTTTTATGAGACCCAGCCATCTATAATTTAATTCACAATTAATATACCACATCTCAGCATTTCAAATAATGCAACAATAATTAAAACAAATGTGGATGCATGAATGATTATGATGGGAACATCTTCCCACCTGTCGACAGGTTATTATTATCTTAGATCAGCTGCCCTCCCGGTTCTTTTATTCTCATCAAACCGACTGCCTTCCCGGTTAATTCCAGCATATACCGGCTGTCACGATTTTCACTTTTCATCCCAGCATATACCGGCTGTCACGGTTTTCACTTTTCATCCCAGGATATACCAGCTGTCACGGTTTTCACTTTTCATCCCAGCATATACCGGCTGTCACGGTTTTTATTTTTCATCCCAGCATATACCAGCTGTCACGGTTATTTCATTAGACCGGTTGCCTTCCCGGTTCTTTCGGTTATATTATTAAATGCATATGTGCATGAACAATGATATGAAACAGTAATATAAACAGTAATATAAAAACAATATAAAGATTCAAACCACTTAATTTGGCTATCCTAATTATTCACAAATTTTATATAACAAAGTTTCTTTAAAAAAATTTCTTACATCCAAACATCCAGATTTTTATCAAATTATAAAAATTCCACTAAATTCTTCTATTCCCAAATCACATCAAATAATCTATTAAAGTCTGCCAAGATCCACTAAATTTCATCTCAAATCATCCACCAATTTTTGTCAAGATCCACTAAAATTCACCTCAAATCATCCACCAAAATTTTGTCAAGGTCTACTAAAATTCATCTCATCATAACTCGTATTAAAACATCAATATATCTCATCAATAATTTATTTATTGCTTTCATTCTCAAATAAACTTATAATTTCCAAAAAAAATATCATTTCTCACCGAGAAATATTTCTACCTGTCCAAATTTCTTATCATACCCATAAATCAATTTTTCATCTATCACCCAAGCATACTTAAATAATTAAAATTAATATTATCACCAAATAATTGATTTTTCATTTAGACTACTTAAAGTAAATCCAACTCACCCCGTAGTACTTAAAGCTATCTGTGGGTCACCTTCTCGTCTTCCCCGATCTTTTCAAAAATTTCTCCCGTTGTAGATAGTCAACACCTTCTTATATTCTGATATCTTCTCGTAATTCTTTATAAAACAAAATATTCCCGAAAATCTCTTCAAAATTTTGGTCTTCCAATTCTTCTTTGAACTCCCAAGTGTTTAGAGAAAAAAATGGAAAGGAAACTCAATTTTTTATCATTCCCTACGAATTCACCAGTTCTCATATATATAGGAAATTGATATCAAGCTTCCTCCTGCAACTTTGCTTGCTAAGTCAACAATCACATTCTTTAAATTATTCTATAAATTAGACACTTGCAAGACAAAATTATTGTCTTTGCAAAACAAAATGATTTCTTTCTCTTTATGCTTTACACTTGGCCATCATCCATTAAATTTGGGAAAGCATTACTTTAACTTGGCATAATCACATTAGACTTGGCAGCAGGTGCTGCCACCTGCTGCCACGTTGTTAGTGTTCATCGATTTTTTTTTTTTTTTTTTTAGAATTGCTTTAGTCAAATACTAATAAACTTTGCATATAGACTTTATTTTAAATTTCATGACATATTTATTCAATTACTTATTTATCTTTACTTTAAAAATATGGGTATTACACACATCTATATCCTGAACACTACCTTCTTACTGGAACAATCAACCCCAAGCGTAATACGTCAATAACCAATTCATTCTCGAAATTAAATAAAATTATACTATAATTAAAGATAATAACTCAGCTTCAGATTCTCTATCACTGATACCAATCACATAACCCTTGTAACCATTTATGATTATCATTCTATCTCTAATGGAAACTTCAACGGAAATATTTTGCATCCATTGACTAATACATACTTCAATAAACTTCATATAAATACATGAAGCAAAAGAATGAATTGTATCAAGATCAACCAACATTGACATGCCCACGTTTTATATATATAAAGCACCTCAAATTAGAACAATTATGGGATAAATATCTTATCTGAATATATCTATAACAACTTTTGTCTCTCAATCATACGTCAGATTACCACTTCCCCTTGGTGGCATACTTACCCCCCTCTACCATGACTCCCAGTTCCCATAACTTGTCTCCCAAGTCTAAAGGTCCCACCAATAGTATTCTGAGCTATAGAAATAATAGATCCTGCTTTCCTCTGACTATGTACTTCAGTTCCCTATGACAAGGAAAGCCTTATTTGGGGTGGTCTCTCACCCTGTACACTCATACGACCACTATCTCTATAAACTTCATGTTTAAGTCTCTTTAACCATTTCCTCTTTCCCTTAAACTCCATCACATCTCTCTCAATCTGAAATGACATATCCATCAATCTGACATAATTCATATGCCTCATGCAAGATAGTTTTGATCAAATCTTAAACTATAGTTCATCTTTGAACCTCTTACACTTCTTCTCCTCTAGGTCTACCATTTTTGGTATAACCGTTGATAAAACCATAAATCTCCTATCATTCTGAGCCACAGTTAACACATTTACCCCAAATAAATAATATTTCTATCTTGTTGAGCTCTAGAGATATAAGGAAAATATCTATTAAGAAAAACTTCCTCAAATCGATTTCAGGTTAAGGGTCTATCAATATTTGTACTTACGTTGGGAAGAATATCCTTCCACCATTCACAAAACGTGTCTTTCTAACTCAAACGAAGTAAAGACAATCATCTGTCGTAAAATACTAAATAATGTCTCTATATATTTCTCTGAAACTTATGCGTAAAAGGATTCATAGATCCTTTAAACAACAAAGCATTTAGCTTAATTATATCTCCATGCATCTCATGTATAAATCCACTTTTCCCCCTTTTTAAGTATCTACCATTACTGGATTAACAACATCAGGCACTGCTCTACCATGTTCATCAAGTCTATGCTATAAGCTATCCACTCTATCATATATTACATTCATTTCTTCAAAAGCATGTGTAAGAGCTTATCTTCACTCATCTCTTTCAACTTCAGATTCTCTCATACCTTTAATATCAATTATATTACTAATATTATCAACACGTTCCCTTCTAGGAACCACAGATTCAAACTCAACCTCAACTTGTCAAAATATTGGGATCTACTACACCTTCTCAAATCAACAACTCTAACTCTAGCTCTAGCACGTCCACGTGTCATCCTTAGGTTGTTCGTTAAAATATAATTTATTTTAATCTTCCACTTTCTTACTTTGTATGCAGTCTATAGAATCATAAAACCTAATGCTTTGATACCAAAATTGTGACGACACATCCCGGGTTGGCCACCCCCGAAATTGTGTCATCATATTTTGAGAATCCCAGCACGACATATATATGCAACAATAAAAATAAATAACACCAAAAGAAATTTTACATCAATCCGATCTTTAAATATTCTATACAACGTAAAATTCATGAATATTTACAAATAACTTTTTTTTCATTTTATTTATCTCATTAGTTTGAGGATGTTGACACGTACGTGGCTTACAGAAAAAGATTTCTTCTGAACCTCAACTCACCAAAATATTTGTCAAGCCTGCTACCTGAAAATCATTGTACAATGATGAGTGAGCTTCACAAGCTCAATGAATTAAATTTACTAAAAGTACTCATTTATATAAGCAGTCTTTCAATATTTAAATCAATTTATATCTCATACACTTGATACTAGCATTCTACTATCACTACACCTGTCATAATATCCATTCTTTATCAATCTCTTCCTCTTATTTATTAGTTCACCTCAAGACCATCAATTATCTCATAATTACCTCGTAATGAGGTTCACATCATAAAATCTACCATTTAAATAGTTTTTATTACCATAACTGTCTCTTTATGAAACTCATCCATCTATAAATAAATTCACAATAACACACCACACCTCAGCATTTATATAATCTTATCACCATAACTGTCTCTCTCTGTGAGACTCATCCATCTATGATTAAATTCACAATAACACACCATAACTCAGCATTTCAAAAATCTTATCACTATAATTATCTCTCATTGTGAGACTCATTCATCTATGATTAAATTCAAAATAACACACCACACCTCAACATTTCAATAATCTTATCACTATAATTGTCTCTCACTGTGAGACTCGTTCATCTATGATTAAATTTACAATAACACACCACACATCAACATTTCAATAATGCAAGAATGATTATGATGGGAACGTCTTCCCATCTGTCGATAGGTTGTTATTATCTTAGATCAGTTGATTTCCCGGTTCTTTCATTCTCATTTAGACCGACTGCCTTCCCAGTTCTTTCAACTTTTTTTGGCTGCCACGGAATTCATTTCTAGCATATACCGGCTGGCATAGTTTTTCAATTAGACCGACTGCCTTCCCGGTTCTTTTCTTTTCATTTAATGCATATACATATGAGCAATGATATGAAATATGCATATAAACAGTAATATAAAAACAACATATAAATCCAAAATACTTAAATTGGCTATCGAGATTATTCTCAAATTTATATAACAAAATTTTCACTAAATTCCTCCATCCTAAATCACATCAAATAATCCATTAAAGCTTGTCAATATCCACTAAATTTCATCCCAAATCACATCAATTCATCCATCAAAGCTTGTCAAGATCCACTAAATTTCATCCCAAATCACATCAAATCATCCATCAAAACTTGTCAAGATCCAGTAAAATTCATCTCATCATAATTCGTATTAAAACATCAATATAACTCATCAAGAATTTCACTTATCGTTTTTATTATTAAATCAGCTTATTATTCCCAAAAATATTTTTCTCTCCTAATAATCTTCTACATGTCAAAATTCATATCATATTTATCAACCAAATCTTTATTTATCGTCACAATATAAGCTAATAATTTATTTTGATATTATTTCCAGATATTTGATTTTTATTTGGATTACTTAAAATAAATCAAACTCATCATGTAGCTCTTAAAGCTACCCGTGGATCACTTCTTTGTCTTTCCCGTTTCTCTCCGAAATTCCCTCAGTTGTAGATTGTCAACACCTGACATCATATTTATATAAAATTTTTAATTTATTCTTCAATTCAATATAAACCACACACTTTGAAAATTCTAACTTTGAATTTAGGGAAACTTCGTAAATGTCAGAAATTCAAAAATAACCATTATGTTATTACGTTCTATTTTTTCTAATAGCTTTTCATAATTCTCTATGAAATTCTGCAGAAAATCCCTTCAAAATTTTGCCCTTTCAACCTTTCTTTGAGTCCCCAAGTGTTTTGAGAAAGAAACGATAAGTTGAAAGAAACTATGTGAAATCTGTAAAACAGATCTCACATAGGTGTGTGTGTGTGTGTGTAATATATATATATACAAGCTTGATGCTTAAACTGTCGGCAGCCTCAAATGCGTCCTCCATCTGCCTTTAATCCCTCCTACTCAATCTGCACTGTCTCCACATTTCATGAAACATGCAAGACTTGTAGAGTTTCATTTGAAACTATGCATTCCATTTTCTTTGCTTGGCAGCAGGTGCTGCCACCTGCTGCCTCCTTTGTTGACTTTTCTTCTTTTTTTTCGAAAACTTTTATTTTAATATTATTTTATTATTAATTTAATGTTTTTTCCTTTCTTATTGCTGGACTTCCCTAGACGTCCAGACAAATTTTTTTCTTTTCTTTTAATGATGTCCACGTCCTAAAAATTTTTTTATTCAATACTAAATCCTTCACGTAACTACATTATTTAAACTTCATGTCATATTTATTAAATTAATTATTTACCCTTACTTTACAAATCCGAGAATTACAATGTAGCAGCTAGAAGTTGTTGTGCCCAAGTGTTGTGGATAAAACAACAACTAGAAGACTATGACATGAACTTTAAAAGTATCCCAATACATTGTGATAATACTAGTGCTATCAACCTAACCAAGAACCTTATTTAGCACTCTAGAACTAAACACATAAAAATTAAAAATCATTTCTTAAGAGACCATGCTAAAAAAGATGATATAAGACTAGAATTCATACCTTCAGAAGATTAAATAGCTGACATTCTTACAAAACCTCTAAGTGAAGCAGGTTTTTGCAAAATAAGACTGTCAATGGGATTGTTAGATTATGATAAACTATATGTCTGATTGTTTTATCATTCATTATTTTGCATATTTGACATCTAGTGAAAGAGTATTAAACCTTATTTAATATCTCCCTCACTCAAGATGGCATAGATAAACAAATTTCGTGCTAAGACTCAAGACTAAAAAAAATTTTAAAGGTCCAGTCGACTGTTAAGTCTATCCCAGTCAACTAGTAAGTCTCTACCTAATCTTTCAGTCGACTAGTAAGTCCATACCTATCGACTAGTAATCAAAAACCTTGTTTGGAGCCATTTTTTGAAAATCAGTTAACCACCCAGTCGACTGGTATCCTTCTGCCAATTTACCCAGTCGACTGGTATTCTGACCCAGTTGACTAGTATATGCAACTTTTCAAATCTGCAAAGGACCCAGTCGACTGGTACTCTAACCCCAGTCGAATGGTATCGCGATTCTATAAAGAGTCTCTTCGTTTTTCTCTGATTTTCATGCCATTTTTAAAACCCTAAGCTTTCTCTCTCTAAAAAATTTTGTTCTTTTGATTAAAGAATCCATAAAGCACTTAAGACACACCTCGATCTACTCATCCACACCATCCATTTCTACTTTTTACGGTTGAAATCTCCAATTTCCACCCAAAACCTTTTTTTACCAAAAACTTACTTTCTTCCAAAATGACCGATAGAATCCGTATAAAAACCACCATTTGGGGATCACATGCGCCTACTAGGCCAAATTTCACCAAATCTATGGCTCCAAATTCAAGAGGAAAGGGCGTAGCAGGCTCCTCGAGCAAGAAGCCCAGGACAGAGCTCGATGACTCTCTGTTCTCCAGCCCGACGGCGAAAGAGAGGTATACATCTATTATCCGTCATAAAAAGATCATGATGAGTAGATTCATCGACTTTGAATCTATTCGTCATGGTAATTTTGATGTATTACTTGCATTTGATGCCATACACTTGACCCTACTTGTCAAGATTCATCAAAAATTTTACCAGAGACTGATTCACCAGTTCTATGCGAACTTGGTGAAACCCAGTCTACTAGCTCTGAGGTTCAGAACCAGTGTTATAGGTGCGGAGTTTGAGGTCAACACTGACCTCTTGATGAGTATCCTGAGGATCCCTATGGGAGGGACCGATGGCCAAACAATTTCGATTATGAGGAAGCTTGTCGGATAGTTAGGGGTGACCCTAACTATATGTTTCGACCCACTATATTTCACACATGTAATGACATGCTCCTTAACTCGAAATTGTTCAACCTTATTGTGAGTTAGACCATTCACCTGAGACTCGGGAGTCGGGGCTATCTATCTAAGATAGATGTCGTATTGATTTGGTGCTTTAAAACTAGGCAACACTTCAATATATACCCCCTGCTGCTCGCCAACATGATAAACAATGAAGTGAGTGACTCCAGATGCCTTCCCTACAGGATGCACATCATGCTCATCCTCCAGCACTTCCGAGTGCCTCTTCTCACTTCCGAAGCTTAGAACATCGGCCTCAAGGACATCATCAATGTCTCATCGCTGAAGAAGATGGGATGCACAGTCCGAGATGGCTTCATCTAATCCAAGGCCGAGAAGAACATACGGATAGGAGAGGACAAAAGCAGTTATGATGAGGACGAGGGTCCTGATGCGACTGCTACTACTATGGATGCCGATGACCGAGCACCTCCTATAGGCGACTCGAGTACTGGTCCAACTGGGTATGGAGATCTTTTACAAGCTATCATAAGCCTCCAACTGACTATGCAGTCCGGCTTTCAAAGCTTGAGCTCTACAGTCGACGTCATGCATCATGACCTCTGCACTCTCCGGGATGACTTCGAGTTACACCGTGAGCATACTGAAGGCTCTCTAGCTGAGCTTCAGGATCTCATTCATGACGGCTCTGACTCTCCCACTCCTTAAGTCGCTTTCTATCTTCATTTTGATGTATTTATTGATGTAGTTTTTCAGTGTTCTTAGCACGGACATTATTTCATCACTTATTGTATTTTGTCTTTCTGTTTCGGCTCTTTGAAGCCTGTGATGTACAAAATTATGATATATGTTGAGTTGATTGGTTGGGTTGCATATAAATTATTCTTTATCTTTTTACAGGTTAGTTTTATTCTAAAAACAATGGAAACTCTGCCTGATTTTCTCAAAAACTCCAACACTTAGTTTTTAAAACTGTTTTCTCTCATTAGTTTTGTCATCATCAAAAAGAAGGAGGTTGGGTTGCAGATATTTTATTATATTCAAAAATATCTAATGCACAATGTAGCATGCTTGTTGTTCTGCTATTAAGAGACATCGTTTTACAATCCTCGTCAGTGAACTCAGTTTTGAGTTTAGGCATTGTATGAAGAGTCTCTCCAATAACTATTTCTTTTGAAGAAATTCTAGATCATTCTTCTATGATTCTCCATAGATTATAATCTTGTCCTTCGATAAAGAATTTCATTCTATTTTTCCAATAGTTATAATTTGAGCCATTGAACACTGGTGGTCTAGTATAAGAGTGTCCCTCGGAGTAGCTATTTGCTGCCATTGGATCAACTCAAGGATTTTAAGCCTAATTAAGAGAACGAAGCTCTGATACCAATTGTAGCTCGAGGTTTCAACCCAAGAGGGGGGTGAATTAGGTTTTTAAAAACTTCTTGCGGAATTAATACAAGTTTATAAAAATGAATAAGCAGCAAACAATTAATACAAGTAATGTTCTGTAAATAAAGAGTTTAAGGAAAGAGGATGTAAACACAGTTTATAGTGGTTCGGCAATATCGGATTCATTCCGACCCTACGTCCACTCTCTTCAAGGAACTCCTTGAAGTAATCCACTAAGAAATCTTAATCGTACAACTTATCCGGGTGTTGCACAAACCGTACACAAGCAAATCACAGGTGTTGCTTAAACCGAACAATCCCTTTCCTTTCGGAAGTTTCCCCTTCCTCTCGGAAGTAATCCCTTTACAAAAGATGGTGTAAAGTAAAAGTTAGAGAGACAGCAAATGAAAGCTTATTACAACATAAATGTCTCTCTTTCAAAGTAAATCTTGAAGAAATGGCTCAACAAGATTATTTCAAAGCTTTTTGTGTTTCAAGAGTATAAAAACTTGATTATGTGAGATCAACTCTTTTTGAATATATGCAACTTGTTATTGAATGCTTAAATGAATGAGTTTATATAGCAATCAATTAATATGGCCGTTAGGACTTTAATTTGAAAAAGATTCACTTTAAAACATTCAGATTTGGAGTCCAACGGTCATATTTTTGAACTACCAGTCGACTGGGTTCACTTGAAAAATACACGTTTTTAGACCTTCTAGTATCTAGTCGACTAGTATATTTCATCCAGTCGACTGGGGACTTTCTATCCATTTTACCAGTCGACTGGGTTGATTCATCTAGTCGACTAGGGACTTACTATCCATGTACCAGTCGATTGGGTTGATTCATCCAGTCGACTGGGGACCTTCTGTCCCATATACCAATCGACTGGTATATGTACCCAGTCGACTGGGTTGTCTTCCAACCCAGCTTTTCTTCTGTTTTTCATTAAAAACATTTGTTTTAAAAACAACGGTTTTAGAAAACCTTTTTTGTTTGAACCATTGAACAAGCTAATACTATGTATAAGTGAGACTTACATTGGTTCTAAACCTTAAGACCTATACTAGATCTTCAGTCTTCACTTGATACTTGATTTGGTTCGAGTTCTTGCACTTTGTTCCTTGGTTGAATGCGTTTGATCCTTAATACAACTTAGCTTAAACTTGTTAGTAAAATAACAGTTGTGTTTTTCCATCATTAAAATACGGGCGAGGGTCAACAATCTCCTCCTTTTTTATGATGACAAAATCGATAATGTGAAAACTGTTTTAAAAGCTAAGTGTTAGGATTTTACAAAAATTTGGACAGAGTCTCCTCTGTTTTTCGAGTAAAATCACCCTGTAAACAAGCAAACACAGTTTATATTTCTTTCAACCAATCCAGAATCAAACTCAACCAATCAATAAACATTTTTATAAGGCTATGGAGCAATACTCCCCTTAAATCTATGCATTGGTTGTGTTCACTTAGATTTTCTCAATTTTCTCATTTTTCTCCCCCGTTTTGACAACAACAACCAAAGGGAGCATAAAACGAAAAATAAGCTAATTTGCCAATATAGTCATCTAGAGTATAAGAAAACAAACTTTAATTTGGCTTCATTTGGATTCCGAAAGCCTTCCCGGGAAGAACCGAAAGTTTTCATACACGTATAAGCATTTTAGAGCAGTTTAGTGACTAAATAGAGTTTTAAAACAGTGCTAACATATCACAAATAACGTAAATAGATGCAAGAAATATGGCTAATAGAAATACATCATCATATATAAAAAGTCAATATATAAACGGGCTTCATAGAGCCATAACTAAGACAGAATAATACAAGATATGTCTGTGCTATATGATAAGAGCTGGAAAACACTAAGTACATAATAAAGACATAGACTCAAGGTGCGGGAGAGTCTGAGTCATCATGAAGAAGTTCCTTAATCTCAGTTAGGGAACCCTCGGTGTGCTCTCGATGTAACTCGAAGTCGTCCCGTAGGTGGTCAATGGAGGAGCTCATTCTCTGGTAATTAGACTGCATGGACTCAAAACCGGACTCCATCGTCATCTGGAGGCTCATGATAGCTCATAGGATATCATCATATCCAGCCCGACCAGTACTCGAGGCACCAATGGGAGGTGCTCGGGTATCCTTCTCCATTTCAGCAGCCGTATCAGCAGCAGCATCCTCATCACTGTCGCTCGCATCCTCTCAGATCCTCAGGAGCTTTTCGGCCTTCGGATAGAGGAATCCTTCACGAACAATACATCCCATCTTCTTCAGTGATGAGATGTTGATGATGTCCGTCAATCCGATATCTTGAGCCTCAAAGGCAGACAAAGGTACCCGGAAGTGCTGGAGGATGAGCGTAATGAGCATCCCATAAGGAAGACACCCGGAGTCGTTTGCTTCACCGTTTATCATGTTGGCGAGCAGCAGATGATATATATTGAAGTGGTGCCCAGATTTAAGGCACCAAATCAATACCGTATCTATTTTAGATAGATACCCTCGACTCCCGAGTCTTAGGTGGATGGTCCAACTGACAATCAACTGAAACATCTTTGAGTCGAGGGGCATGTCACTACATGTGTGAAATGTAGTGGTTCTGTACACATAGTTAGGGTCTCCCCTGACTATCTGACAGGCCTCCTCGACCTCAAAGTTGTCTGGCCATCCATCTAGACTCCATTGAATCCCCCTTACAGGGATTCTCAGAAGGCTCATCAAGAGGTCAGTGTTGACCTCAAACTCCACACCGCTGACTCTGGTTCTGAATCTCAGAGCCAGAGGACTGGGTTTCACCAAGTTTGAGTAGAATTGGTGAATCAGTCGCGGGTAATATTTCTCATGAATTCTGACCATTGGGGACAGATTTATTGTCTCAAAGGCTGGTAGAATATCGAAATTTCCATGGAGAATAGAGTCAAAATCAACGACTCTACCCGTCATGATTTTCTTGTGACGGATTATCGAGTTATACCTTGCATGCGCCACCGGACTGTAAAACAGAGTCTTCTCTAACTCTGTTCTGGGCTCCTTGCTAGATGAGTCCGCTGCTCCCTTTCCTTTCGACTCCGATGCCGAAGGTTTTGATGACCTTGGCTTTTTAGGCGCATTAGGTCCACTTGTTGTGAGTTTTATACGGATCTTATCGCGCATTTTGAAGAATAAAGAGTTTTTTGGGGAAAAAGGATTTTGGTGAAAATAAGAGATTTTAACCGTAAAAAGTCAAAAATCTCTTTATGGATGAGTAGATCGGTGTGTTTAAATGAATTTTGGATGGTTTTTGGATCAAAATGGTGAATTTTTCTAGAGAGAGAAAATTTGGGAGTTCGAAAATGGCATAAAATTTCAGAAAAAATGAACAGTCCTTTTTATAATATCGAGATACCAGTCGACTGGGTCCTTTTGAAAAGATGAACAGTTTCTATACCAGTCGACTAGGTAAGTGTACCAATCGACTGGATAAACTGGCAGTTAGTTACCAGTCAACTGGGTTACCTTTACCAGTCGACTAGAGGACAAGGGTTTTTCAAAAAATTGGCTACAAACAGGGATTCGACCTAATAGACGACTGGAGAAGACTTACCAGTCGTCTGGAATATTTGACAGAGAGATACCAGTCGACTGGGTCAGAATTACCAGTCGACTGGAAGATCTGTTAGTGACTTACCAGTCGACTGGAGAACATTTACCAGTCTTGAATTTTTAGAACGAATTTGTTTATATATGACATTTTTGAGTGAGGGATAATTAAACAAGGATTAATATTCTTTCACTCAATGTCAAACATGCAAATGATGAAATGAGATACAATCAAACATTCGGTTTATCAAAACCAAGCAATCCCATCAACATTCTAATCTTACAAAAAACTAGCTTCACTTAGGGGTTTTGTAAGAATATCAACTATTTGATCTTCTGAAGGTATGAATTCTAATCTTATATCTCTTTTTTGAGTATGGTCTCTTAGGAAATGATGTCTAATCTCTATATGCTTGGTTCTAGAGTGCTGAATAGGATTTTTGGTTAGGTTGATAGCACTAGTATTATCACAAAATATAGGAATATTTTTTAGGTTCATGCCATAGTCTTCTAGTTGTTGTTTCATCCATAACACTTGGGCACAACAACTTTTAGCTGCTACATATTCTGCCTCAGCGGTTGATAGTGCAACAGAATTCTGTTTCTTGAAAAATCAAGAAGTTAACATAGCACCTAAGAATTGGCATGTTCCACTTGTGCTCTTTCTATCTAACCTACATCCAGCAAAATCAGCATCTGAATAACCTATAAGCTCAAAAGATGAATCTCTAGAGTACCATAAACCTATGGTTTGGGTTCCTTGTAGATATCTAAGGATTCTTTTTACTGCAACTACATGTGATTCCTTAAGATTAGCTTGAAATCTAGCACACATGCATACACTGAACATTATATCAGGTCTACTTGCAGTTAAATAAAGTAAAGCACCTATCATGCTTCTATAATATTTAGAATCTACAGTTTTACCTCCTTCATCAAGATCAAGTTTAGTAGTTGTGCTCATAGGCGTTCCAAGTGGCTTTGAGCTTTCCATCCCGAACCTCTTTAGTAGGTCCTTGATGTACTTCTGTTGATTGATGAAGATGCCTCCTTTTAGTTGCTTGATTTAAAGTCCAAGGAAGTAGGTAAGTTCTCTCATCATGCTCATTTCAAATTCACCTTGCATGCACTTTACAAACTCTTGACACATAGATTCATTAGTAACACCAAATATAATATCATCAACATTTATTTGGACTATCAAAGTGTCATTTTTATGAGTTTTTGTGAAGAGAGTAGTGTCTATTCTACCTCTTACAAAATCATTGTCAATCAAAAATTTACTTAGTCTTTCATACCATGCTTTTGGAGCTTGCTTCAACCCACATAGAGCTTTAGAAAGCTTGTAGACATGATTTGCAAGACTAGGATTTTCAAATCCAAGAGGTTGCTCAACATAAACCTCTTCTTCTATAAAGCCATTTAAAAAGGCACTTTTCACATCCATTTGAAATAGTTTAAATTTATTAAAGCATGCAAATGCTAATAACATTCGAATAGCTTCTAATCTAGCTACGGGAGCATAGGTTTTATCAAAATCTATTCCTTCTTCTTGGTTATATCCCTTAGCAACTAATCTAGCCTTATTTCTAGTTACTATACCATTTTCATCCATTTTATTTCTATATACCCATTTAGTTCCAATTATTGAATGATCTTTAGGTCTTGGAACTAGTTTCCAAACATTATTTCTCTCAAATTGATTTATCTCTTCCTGCATTGCAATTATCCAATCATTATCTTTTTCAGCTTCTATAAATGTCTTAGGTTCTACTTGAGACAAATAAGCTAAAAAATTGTAAATATTTGTAATGGAAGAGCGAGTTCTTACCCTTTGTGAAGGATCACCAATTACTTGATCAATTGGATGATAATTTATATACCTCCAATCATTAGGTAGACTTTCCTCTTCTTAACTTGAGGATAGTTGGTCCACATTGGAAGTTTTCATTTCCTCATTTGCTTGAGGTGAACTCACTTTTGGGTCAACAATGGGAGTAGGAGTTTCCATTCTTGGAATAAAATCTGCATCATCTTTAAAGGAAACTTCTCTACTACTTATTAGGTTAGATTCATCAATAGTTACATGCACAGATTCTTCTACCACTAGAGTTCTCTTATTGAAAACTCTATAAGCCTTACTAGTAGTTGAATATCCTAAAAATATTCCTTCATCGGTCTTGGAATCAAATTTACCCAAGTTAGTTTTATTGTTATTTAAGATGAAGCACTTACTACCAAAAGCACGAAAATAGGAAATATTAGGCTTTCTCCCTTTCCATAGTTCATATGGAGTTTTATCAAGCAGAGGTCTTATCAAAATTCTATTTAATATATAGCAAGAAGTATTCACGGCTTCAGCCCAAAAGTATTTTGGTAAACTATTTTCACAAAGCATAGTTCTTGAAAATTCTTCTAGAACTCTATTTTTCCTCTCAACAACTCCATTTTGTTGAGAAGTTCTAGGAGTTGAAAAGTTGTGATTAATTCCATTTTCATCACAAAATTTTGAAAAACTTTGATTTTCAAATTCTTTGCCATGATCACTTCTTATGCTTGAAATACAAATTCCTTTTTCATTTTGTACCTTTTTGCAAAACTTTTCAAATCCTTTGAAAGCATTATCCTTGTAAGCAATAAAAATAACAAAGGTATATCTTGAATAGTCATCAACAATAACAAGAGCATATTGATGGCCACCTAGGCTAATGGTACTAATTGGACCAAATAAGTCCATATGCAAAAGTTCCAAAGGTCTAGTAGTTGAGACTACATTTTTTGCTTTAAAAGAAATCCTAGTTTGTTTTCCCATTTGACAAGTATTGCAAACTTTGTCTTTTTCAAAATTGATTTTAGGAAGTCCAATAACTAAATCTATTCTTGAAACAAATTTTAGCAAGTTCATATTTACATGACCAAGCCTTCTATGCCATAGCCATGGATTTTCACTAAAAGCAGGAAAACATTTTTTATTATCAGAATGCAAGGATTTCAAATCAACTATGTAGACATTTTCATGTCTATGGCCAATGAATTTGATCTTGTTGCTCTTGATGTCTATAACTAGACAATGAGAGGTCTCAAATGTGACTTTGTATCCTTTGTCACATAACTGACTAATGCTAAGTAAATTTGGCTTAAGGCCTTGTACTAGCAATACATTATCTAAGGTTGAGAAACCATTACCGATTTTTCCATGCCCGATGATCTTTATTTTAGTATTGTCTCCAATGGTCACAAGTCCACCATATCTTAGAGTTAGCTCCTTGAATACACTTTTATCACCGGTCATGTGCTTCGAGCATCCGCTATCAAGGTACCAACAGTTACCTTTCTCCTTGGTGTGGAGGCAAATCTACACCACACAATGATATACGATAGCACTTTTAGGTACCAAAAATTTCTTGGGTCCTTTGGGGTTAGTCCTTGAAAATACGGTTCCTTTTGGGACCCATACTTTCTTAACATATGGTGCTCTATGAACAAGTTGATGATGCACAATCCTAGCATGATAGTCATAGAAATTTCTAGGATATCTTACATGTGCATTCCTATAATCCTTAGGATAATAGTTCCTAGGATACATGTTTCTATGGTAAGGAGTATGAAAATGCATGTCATTTCCAGAAAATGAATGATGATGCATTCTAGGATACATGCTACCATTATTTTCTGTATGCATATTGTTTCTAGGATAACCATGATGGTAATTCCTAGGATGAGCATGAGCAGAATGCATTCTTTGATTATACATATTGTTCCTAGAATGAGCATGATAATTATTTCTAGGATGTGTATAAGCATTTCTAGAATGAGCATACATATAAGCATGAGTATTTCTAGGATGCTTCAATTTAGTATGAACATTTAAATTTCTAGACTTCCTAGCATTCATCGAGGGAGTGCTCTTAACCATGCTAGGAGCTTTTGAAGTAGAGGCTCCATCTACACAAGAGGCTTTCATGAATAAGCTCTCTTTTGATTTTTGCCTTCCCAATGGAGAATATTCTAAACCAAATTTTCCTCCACTTGATCTTTGGGAAGCAAGCACTTCATCAAGCTTTTCTTTTCCAAGTATAAGTCTTGATATAGTGCTATTCGATTCAGAAATTTTATTTTTTAAACTCTCATTTTTATTTTTGAGAAAATCTTGAGAAGAATCATATAACAAAGATGATAGTTTTTATTTTTCTTCTCTTAGATTTATCATCTCTTTAGAGAGAGATGATACCTCTTTCTTAAGAACAGAATTTCTAGAATCAAATTTCTTCAATTCTTTATGAATTTCATTTATTACTTCTAGCAGTTCTTCACTACTAGTAACAATATTATTTTTTTGAAGAGGGAGAAGATGTTACCTCACTTTCATCGTCGATTGCAATCAAACAAAGGTTAGCAATTTCCTCGTACCCGATTTCTTTGTCTGATGACTTATTTTCTTCATCATCGCTCCAGGTAGTTGCTACCATAGCTTTCTTCTTAAAGCCCTTGTATGATTTGTTTGAAACCGAATAATCAGCTTTTATGTGTCCTGGCTTCTTGCAGCCATAGCACATAAGTGGTTCCCTTTTCGAGGTGGGATCCTTTGTGTAAGGTTTCTTGCTTTTCTTCAAGAACCTATGGAATCGTCTGATGATTAAGGCCATTTCACCATCCTCTTCACAGCTCTCTGCTTCTTGTTCTAATTCTTTTTCTTTGTTGCTCGTAGAAGCTTTGAGAGCAATTTGCTTTTTCTTCTTCTCATCATCATTGACGATGGGAGTCATTTCTTCCATCTCGTATGTCAATAATGACCCAAGCAGTGTCTCAACATCAAGCTTGTCAAGATTTTTGGCCTCCTGTATGGCTGTCCTCTTTGGTTTCCATTCTGGTGGTAGAGATCTCAAGATTTTTCTGGTTAGTTCAACCTCCTCAATATTCTTACCAAATAGTTTTAAACCATTTATAATAGTGGTGAACCGTGAGTGCATTTCAGAAATGGTTTCGTTAGGAGATATCTTAAATGATTCATACTCAGAAATTAGCATGTAAATTTTAGACTTTTTTACTTCACTAGTTCCTTCATATGTGACTTGTAATTTGTCCCATATCTCTTTAGCAGAAACACATGCAGATATTTTATTATATTCAGAAATATCTAATGCAAAATGTAGCATGCTTGTTGCTCTGCTATTGAGAGACATCGTTTTACAATCCTCATCAGTGAACTCAGTTTTGAGTTTAGCCATTGTATGAAGAGTTTCTCCAATAACTATTTCTTTTAAAGGAATTCTAGGTCCTTCTTCTATGATTCTCCATAGATTGTAATCTTGTCATTCGACAAAGATTTTCATTCTATTTTTCTAATAGTTATAATTTGAGCCATTGAACAATGGTGGTCTAGTATAAGAGTGTCCCTCAGAGTATCTATTTGCTACCATTGGATCAACTTAAGGATTTTAAGCCTAATTAAGATAACGAAGCTCTGATACCAATTGTAGCTCGAGGTTTCAACCCAAGAGGGGGGTGAATTAGGTTTTTAAAAACTTTTTTGCGGAATTAATACAAGTTTATAAAAACTAATAAGCAGCAAACAATTAATACAAGTAATGTGCTGTAAATAAAGAGTTTAAGGAAAGAGGATGCAAACACAGTTTATAGTGGTTCGGCAGTATCAGATTCGTTCCGACCCTATGTCCACTCTCTTCAAGGAACTCCTTGAAGTAATCCACTAAGAAATCTTAGTCGCACAACTTAGTCGAGTGTTGCACAAACCGTACACAAGCAAATTACAGGTGTTGCTTAAACCGAACAATCCCCTTCCTTTCGGAAGTTTCCCCTTCCTCTCGGAAGTAATCCCTTTACAAAAGATGGTGTAAAGTAAAAGGTAGAGAGACAGCAAATGAAAGCTTATTACAACATAAATGTCTCTCTTTCAAAGTAAAGCTTGAAGAAATGGCTCAATAAGATTATTTCAAAGTTTTTTGTGTTTCAAGAGTATAAAAACTTGATTATGTGAGATCAACTCTTTTTGAATATATGCAGCTTGTTATTAAATGCTTAAATGAATGGGTTTATATAGCAATCAATTAATATGGCCGTTAGGACTTTAATTTGAAAAAGATTCACTTTAAAACGTTCAGATTTGGAGTCCAACGGTCATATTTTTGAACTACCAGTCGACTGGGTTCACTTGAAAAATACACGTTTTTAGACCTTCTAGTATCTAGTCGACTAGTATATTTCATCCAGTCGACTGGGGACTTTCTGTCCATTTTACCAGTCGGCTGGGTTGATTCATCCAGTCGACTGGGGACTTACTATCCATGTACCAGTCGACTGGGTTGATTCATCCAGTCGACTGGAGACCTTCTGCCCCATATACCAGTCGACTGGTATATGTACCCAGTCGACTGGGTTGTCTTCCAACCCTGTTTTTCTTCTGTTTTTCATTAAAAACATTTGTTTTAGAAACAACGGTTTTAGAAAACCTTTTGTGTTCGAGCCATTGAACAAGCTAATACTATGTATAAGTGAGACTTACATTGGTTCTAAACCTTAAGACCTATACTAGATCTTCAGTCTTCACTTGATACTTGATTTGGTTCGAGTTCTTACACTTTGTTCCTTGGTTGAATGCGTTTGATCCTTAATGCAACTTAGCTTAAACTTGTTAGTAAAATAACAGTTGTGTTTTGCCATCATTAAAATACGGGCGAAAGTCAACATATATTATTCAGTTGTATAAGCTTTCATTTCTGTCTCTCTAAAATTTACTTTACATCATTTATTGTAAAGGGATTAACTTCCAAAAGGAAGAGATTAGCTTCCGAGAGGAAGGGATAAGCTTCCAGATGGAAGGGATTGTTTGTAAGGTTTGTGCAACACCTGTGAAGTTACACAACTAAAGGTTTTTAGTGGATTGCTTCAAGGAGGTTCCTTGAAGAGAGTGGGCGTAGGGTCAGAACGAATCCGATATTGCTGAACCACTATAAACTGAGTTTGCATCTTCTATTCCTTAAACTCTTTTGTTTACAGCACTTTACTTGTTTACATGCTTATGGATTAAACTGTTTTTATAAACTTGTGATTAATTAGTGAAAGTTTTTAAAAACTCAATTCACCCTCCTCTTGGGTTGAAACCTTAGTCTACACTAACAAATCTCCATCTTGGCTCAAATTCCCCATACCTCATCAACAAATCTAACTTTCTTCTTGGTTGGTGCAATCCTTCCTTTTGGTCTTTTCATATCTCATCCACCTAATTTCCAAGCAAAACCTTTTCATCTAACACATGCAAGCTCTTCTTGTTCATAGTAGCCTTCAATACTACATTTGATCCATTAAGAACTTGCATCTCTTTATTGCCTGCAGTCGATGTATATCCCATCTTATCAAGCTCCCCCCAAAAGATGATATTTGTAGTGAGATAAAGCAAACTTTACCTTCTCAAGTGCCTTCACGCTTCCATCATGGAGCTTCAACCTTAAGCTTCTTTCACTATTAATTACTTTGTGTTTTCCACATGCGGTAACAACTGTGATATGGGTAAGGCCCTTCGTACAATCAAAGTACTTCTTCTTATTAAATATATTAATAGAGGATGCGGAATCAAGTAGCACCATATTACTCTCATAAACTTTTTCTTCATTTTGCTCAATGTCTAGCACCTCCTGTGATATTAGCACTTTCACTACTATTTACATCATCACTCTTATTCCCACTCATCCTTCTAAACTCTTTTAAATCATCATTCCTGGCCTTACAATAATATTTTATGTGGCATATCTCTCTACAATAGAAGCATTCTTTCTCACTGTCATTTCTAGGCTTAGATTTGGATCTCCACCTTGAGCCACTGTTTCGTTCTCCTTTGGCTCCTCTCTCGATTAAAACTTTCCACGGTAAGCACTTGACTATCACTAGACAAGCTCTTGTTTCCTATCAGCCTCTCATTCTCATACAGGAGTGCGGTCACATCATCTAAGCTCAATGTCGACTTTCTCACTAACAATGTTTGCATTTGTAAGATTTTGGTAAAGATGATAACAAGAGCAATGCCTTCTCCTCACCCTTCAATGTTTCTTCTGCATTCAATAATTGAGACATGAACTTGTTGAATTAATTCAAATGATCATGAAAACTCGTACCTTCTTTCATCTTTGGAGAGTAGAGGTCCATCTTGAGACACAATTTGTTGGCCAAGGACTTTGACGCATAGATGTTCTCGAGCTTATTCCATAAACCATTGGGTGTAGTTTCCTTCATTACAATATACTTGATCTCGAGAGCAAAAACTAAACTTGATTGTGCTCACAACCTTCATTTGAATCGATTGTCACTTTCTATCAGTCACCTCTTATGGCTTGTCTTCCTCTAAAGTCTGATACAGATCTTGTTGCACTAAAAGATCTTTAACTTTACTCTGCCACAGAGTAAAATTATTTCTTCCATTAAATAGAAGAATCTCAAATTTAGGTATACCTGTTGACATGATGGCGCATATGCAACAAATAGCAACTGACAACTTCTTCAAATAGATGACCAGACTCTGATACCACTTGTTAGGATTTTTCCTCTAAAACCCACCCACTCAAACTTACAATAATTAAATAGACAAATAACCAAACAAATATCAAGCATAGCAATTTAATGTGGTTCGATAACCTTTTTGACTATGCAACCAACAAACTCACAACTTTATTAATCTTTAATCTCAACTTTAGGAAAAACAAAATTATTACCTTAATAGCTTCAGAACCCAAAACCCCCAAAACATCGAAAACTCTTAACTTAGCTCTAGTTGTAAATCCCTCTGTTTTACAATGTATATTAGAATTATGAGTGTGCCTCAAACCTTTTCTAGAAACCCTTTTATATAGAGAATATTTTTTTAATACTATTAGAAAAAGAACAATAACATCATAATAGACTATTACTACTACTTGTACAATCTAAAAGGAAACTAATACTAATTCTACTACAACAACCAATTTATAAAATAATAAAAAAAAATTTCAAACCAATTAAATTTCTCCCTTACGAGGATTTGAACCAAAATCCTAATTTCTCCATACTTGAGAAAGCCATAAAGGGCTTAAAAGGCCCAAGACAATGGGACCATAAAACCAGAAAAAGAAAATTTTATAATATATTATTTTAGCTTGTGAACTGTTTTAGCAATGGGGATGAAAAAATTGAAATGAGTAAAACTAATTAATATGGAATTATGTTCTTTTATATAATGATGATATCTCTTTCTTTGATAACATCCTGAGAAAGTGATAACAGATATTTTTTCCTTTTATGGTGGCAATAAATTAGTATGATTTATGGCAGGATTAATGGTGCATGTTAATATCTCACGCATAAAATGCAGGATCAAAAGTTTCAATTTACAATTAATAACAACTTTAATTGGTACAAATGGTTGCAATAAATGATTTTCTTGATGCAAAATTCAGTATTTATAGTCACCACCAGTCAAACCCTAACCTCACAAATCTTTTTGCATCATCTTCCAATTCAGTGGCAAGAGCAACAACTACAAGCTAAAAATGAAAAACGTCCATCTCTCTTTTATTTCTGTGCTTATTCTTCTTATGGCTGCTTGTATAAATTCTCAATTTCAGAGTACTCTCAACTTTTTTCTTAGTTTACACTTGAATTTTTATATGTTGTTTAACGATTGCAGGACATGAGGTGATGATGGTGGATGCTGAAACATGTACAGGGCCATCAAACTTTCCTCTCAAGGAATGTTTTTTCAACACTTGTGGTTTCAATTGCCGAAAAGAGCATGGTTCCGAGGCCACTGGAAAATGCTTCAATAACAAAAGTTGCATATGCTTTTATCCTTGTTAATCAATTCCTTTCAATGTATTAAAGATTTCGAACGTACTAATTTGAATTGAAAATAAAACAAAATTGATAATTCAATGATAATTTTCTTCTACTAGCTAGTCCCGCGGGCCAGTATTCAAATTGCGCTTTCTCGTACTGAAACATTAAGGGTGTGTTTAATAGGAAGAAAAATGAGTGAAAAGAACAATGTGTGGAACGAACTTTTCTAAGAGAGAAAATTAGTTTGAGGAAATAAAACTAAGATGATTGGTGTTTTTCTCTTGCATGTACAATTCATAATCATTTGAAATTGGGAGGATTGGAAACTGAAAAATAAAAGAGAAAAGAGATAATATTATCAATTTACCAATTAATCCTCGTATAATCTCTCATCAATAACTATTAACATTTTAAAGAATATAATGATAAAAATAGTACTATTATGTTTTCTTTCCTCTAACTTTTTCACTCTATTAAGTGTTGGAAAAAATTATTTTCTTTACTCGTTTTTTATCATCACTACTAAACACATAAAAGAAAGCATCGATCTTTTTAGTTTATTTCACTTAGTTTTCTTTCTTATCAATGTTCTCTCCTAATAAACGCACTTTATGTCAAAGTCAAAAAATTTCATTGATGTATTGTAACGGAATCACTCCATACTTATCCGAAAATCGTGTGAAAGACCATGACCGAAACAAAATGGGATACAAGTTGCAGGGCAATTTTGAATTAAAAGAGAGATTTCAAGAAATGACAGTTCTATACACTTGACATGCCTTTTTATTAATTTATTTTTTATAATTATTAACTACACTCGACATGACTCTTGGAATCGACCTCAATCGAAAACTAATATCAATCCTTTTTCTTGTTGAGATTTTAATATGGAGTTAAAAGCAAAATTAATTTTTATGAAGCCATGTGCAAAATATGTAAAAAATATCATTTCCTTTATTTTTAGCCTTTGATTAACCCACGTGTAAATATGTAAAGGAGTTGTTACGTTATTCTCTTCCTTTATTTATTTACATGTAAATAAATTTAATTTATTCTTTGATTATCTCTTATAGTCAAAGGAAGATATTGTAGTCATAAAATCGTTTCTCTTTTCACGATAGCTTAGACAAAATAAAATGGGGAGAAAGAGAGTGAAGAAATGCAGTGAAGAGAGAGGAGCCTGGAAGGAGCGAGACAAGAGAGAGGGACACAAGAAAGGTCTGACTAGAAAAGAAAAAAAGATGGAAGAAAAATGAAGGGTATTACAGGAAATAATGAAGTTTGAGTAAGGGCAAAGTTGCAACAAAATGAAAATATATATGTGGGTGTCGGGGTTTGTTAATTTACTCCGTTAGAGTAAGTTACTATTATGCCACAATCTTTGTAGACTACAATACCTATGATAATCATACACTTAAAAGGATTAAAATAGTGATTTTTTGTAATTTTACAAAAAAGAATTAGAAAAGTAAAAAATTCAAAACGTAGAGATTAAGCCCACTTGTCGCCAAATTTTGTATATAGGTTGGAAATTCAATTTTCGACTCAATGGTGGTGTTACTTTCTAGTAAATCATCAGAAAGTGCTAATCCAAAAAACACTCATGTGGTAATCGGCGGCATGTGAGGGCGGTTGCCTGGTCAGAAAGTGCTTCTGGATCTCATTTTGTAGATCTCTACGAGAACTTTTCAACGATATCGAGGGTGCGATTTTTCGATCATCGGTTGACCCGATGTTGCTAAAAACTCCGTAAATAGAAAAAAAAATAAATGTGTGTTTATTTGATTAATTTATTGGCATTATGTTTATATTCTGAAAATTTGAATTATTAAAAGTATCTTAATCCACAAAAAAATGGGGTACATTGCAAACTTACTTCTACAGCAGGTAAATTAGCAAACCCCTATATACAAGGTTTTGAATTACGGTCACATAGTCTTTATCGCAGTTGCGGACATAGCAAGTGTTCAAATGTGGATTGTGGGTATTGCGATCCTAAATATTTTTAACTTCGCATAACTTAAAATGTGAGCACACGGCCATGGATAGCGACTATCGCGGTCGTGGATTATGGCTGTCGCGATCCACAATAACTGCTAAGGACTGTTATATTGTTTATTGCGATCGTGACGCGACGCTATAATCGTGAATCTCAATTTTTAGCAAATAGCTGTGAATAGCAGTCGCGGCACCTATCGCTACCGCTATATACCGGCCTCTATTTAAAACCTTTCCTAGATATACAAGTATTTGAAATATTTTCTGGAAGTCCTAATTGCGACATGGAGTACAAAATAAAGGCAGATTAAAAACCTAAGTAGAAACATCAAATTTCTGATCTTAGAATGGAATCAATTAAAGGCTTTGGTGGAAACTGAATGGCGTCAGTACTTTCTTCTAACATCTCCATCACTCCAGTCATTGTAGGCCGAAAAGTTGGATTAGTTTGAATACACCACAAAACAACTAAGATCAACTTCTTGGCGAATTCTTCCTTTCTGATCTCAAATTTTCAAACCCCATATCTGTTTGCTGTTCAAGTTGGCTGTAGATCCAAAGTGGAAAATATATTTTGCTAGTGTTTTCGACTCTTATGTCAAGGTTCTTTCTCCCTCCGGCCATTTCGAGCACCATCATGCCATAACTATAGACGTCAGACTTTCTGGCGCAATATACCCAATATTCTACCAAAGGTGATCCTATTACAGGAATAGCTTCCAGTACACCTGTTATAATTTTGACTGCCCAATAACCAATTTGATCCCGAAGTAAGGAATAACATGTTACACCAAAATATGCGATCAATACACCCAGAACCACACAGCTAACCCAAGTCAATTCTTGAGGTTTTTAAAAACCACCGGTGAGATATAAACGAAATACGTGCAGGATCATCATTGGACCATCATACTTGCCGACGATCGATGAACTGATTGGATTAATCAACCAAAGTTAGCTTCAGTCATTATGTATTGAACAGAAAAAAAAGCCTCAATAACGATCGGGCGATAATAAAAAGTCATAGCAAATCTCGTAGCTACTTCTCTCACGCTACTAGCATTGATACAACACTCTATTTTGACATAATTTAGCTAAACCAAAATAAAAAAATCTTTGGAATGAAGTCTTGGTCTAGGAGAATGTTGTGCGGTTTTATGTTGAAATGTAATATGCGAGTGTTGCAACAACGGTGTAGGGACTCAATCCCCCTTGCAATACCAAGAGCAATCTGGTAAAGCTTCTCCCATCCAAGTTGATAAGCTTGGCTTGATTTGTCTGGAAAAATAAACTTTTCAAGAAATCCATTGGGCATGTACTCATAGATGAGATCTCGTTTGGGACCCTCATAACAGGAACCTTAAAGACTCACAATGATGATTTGTCCTTCCAATTGTTGGGGCCTCATTGATAAATTCATCACCATTTCCTTTCGAGTTAGTACATTAACAGCTAACAAACAACCGTTTGGAAGCTTCCCTTTGAATACGGTTCCATACCATCGCTTCTTCCAAAGTTAAACCTGCAAAAGTAACCACAATCACAGGAGGTGTTAAAGAGAGAAAAATTACTTCCACTCATTTAATTTCAGAGTAGGTTCTCGTTGAAAATAATTGAGCCAACGATTGTTATTGTTGGGAAACCAGAATGAACTACTTTACTTTCTTTTATTCTGCTTAGAAAGTAGTTACGTAATCATTTGGATTCCAAGACAGCCAAGAAAAAGAAAAGAAAAAATGAAATGTGCCATGACAAAGTAAATTTTAATTCATTTGATCATAATTTGGAAAGAATATGTAAAGAATACCGGGTTTGTGATTACAGTCCTCCAGGTGATGCTCCCCATTGGGGCAAGCACAAACAAAATCATGTGGGTCTACAGTTTCGTCATACTTACAAAAAAACACCAGATGCCTTACAATACTTGCATGCAGCATCAGGTGAAGGACCCCACTGCAATAAGAAGCCATCTCTCAAGGCTTCTTTCCATCTGGTACTGTTTAGCCTCCCCACGGCTAATTTGAGCAACGGAAAGAGTGCTACGCCCTCACATCCCCTGGGCCTTTCTGCATAAACATCCAATACTGGCAGCTCTGGAAAAATAAACATTCGTGATCTCTTCATTAGGAATCACGAGGGAAACACTACTAACGTCAAAACTTGTTTCAGGCCATGGATATGTCTTTTTCCTGTGTAGCTGATTCTCTGCACGTCATAGACCATGCCACTTAGTTCGTTGTCGACCCGCCATCACAAGAGATGCTAAGAAGTAATTGAGTTACAATTATCCCCGTCCACTCTCTAACTAAAGGATTAAAAACTTTGCACATGAAATTTAAATGTATTAAAATCCAAATATTTAAAGGAGCTAAGAATTTAATGAAATATTGAACGAAAAAGGCATCTTCAACACTCAAAATCAAGATCTAGAGTTCTAATACCATATAAAAAAATAATTAAATTATGAATTACTCCAAAAGCTTAAACTTACCTGAATGACCAAATTATTTCGTTATATTTTAACACAAGGCCAGTATATCCACAGTACATGTTATAATAATCCTTTCTTCTATTCCAAAAAGGGTATTTGATTTCAAGACCTTTGTGGGAACATGTGTAAGAAGGGCAGACGATGAGCAATGAATTTTCTGACTTGCCTTTGCAAGTTCCATATTGTACAAGGACAATGAAGAGAATAAGCAGGGTAGGTTAATGATAATCAGGTGGAAACATTGAATCTGCAGCAGGGTTTGTGATGAAAAATTGCTTCACTCAGAATTACCACTGATAAAGAACTCGTTGCCTTAAAACAATTAAGTCTTCATTTCAAAAAGTCTTTGTCTAGTACAGTGTCATGAGATATACATAGTATAAGAGTCCATCAAATCATTAAATAATATGAGAATGAGAGAAAAAAATATATTTTATTTTTATTCAAAGGTAAGATGAACCCTTGTACCATACATCTCTCATGACACTATGCCGAGCAAAAATTTTTCCTTTATTTTACAAGAAATTCTTACTTGGTGCAGTGCCATGAGAGACAAATAGTACAAAATTTATCTCATTATTAAATAGTATAAAAAAAATTATTTTAATTTAAAAGTTAGATAAACTATTATTTTATGTATTTCTCATGATACTGTTATAAACAACAATGTTTATCATTTCACACCCTCACTTAGAGAAGAGAAAACCATTACTTCACTAATATTAATTCACCTCAATTAATCATGGCCAACTACTAAAGGGCCCTGCTACTTATGTCAAAATTGATTGCTCGTTTATTTAGTGGCCCCTCTTCAGCGTAACTAGACAACAATATTTGACTACTATAGATAAATGAACAATTAATTATTATCATCAGACATTATTATTTTATATTTTAATATACTTTTATATTTTAAATTTTATCAATTTATATCATGAATTTTAAAAATATGCCCAATAAAAAATTTTGACAATAGTTTCAATAAAATTGTGACCCAGCACAATGTCAAAATATCATTGCCATTTTTTTTATTTTCCCTTAAAATACTTCATTTCTTACATATTTTTTTCACCCTGTCAAAATTCCTAAAGTCTTTTCAATCAGATCATAATCCCTGAAGTGAAGCCAATGTGGGCCCAATAGGGGCACTCGCCCCAACTAAAATCCCAAAAACTTTAACAAAAGCTAAATAATTTATAAAATGCTCTCATAAAAATTTATTTTAATTTGTCTTTATTTTCATTTAGTTCAAGTGAAAAGTTACTCTCTAAAAATTATTTTTTATATTTGTTTCATACTTATCTTATTTATTATATAAATTTTTAAACTAATAATTTTAAATTAATTATGAAAAAATATCCCAAAAAGAAGCTAATATTGAATAATACTTTCAAAATAAAAAGAAACAAATACTAATGACAATCAATTGTGGTTGGAAATAACATATTTAGTATAGCATTGATAATGAAATTTTTTATGATGCTTACAAAATATGAAAACATAAACAATTTTAAAGGTTTTTCTACTTACTTGCAAAGATTATTTTTGTTGTATTATTGATTTTATGTCTAAACTTTCTTATAAGAAAATATTACTATAAATGATATTACATTAATATTTTCAAATATATGTTTAAATAAATTGTTTTACTATCTTTTCTCAAATTATAAAATAATATGTTCTAATAACTTGGCCTATGAATTTTTTTTGGATCCATGGCCTAAAGTTATAAAATCCAAGCCATTTCGTTGCCTTGTTTTATCACAGAATTCAGCTATGTGCTAAACAAAGTAGACATAACGAAGCCATCACTCTATTGATTCCTGTTGACATGCTTGGTTCTAAGCTCTTTTCATTTTTTATTCACTCATTCTTTTTCTTCCGTCCAGCCAGGTGGGTGCCATGATTATGAGCGCTTTGCTCTATTGCTGTTTGATCAGAGCTTCATCATTGATGAGTCTGCTTCTAGCGAACCTTATGCTTATCTAAAAGTTGAATCGGGGAGACTTGAAGGAGAGAACAAAGATTGCTGCAATGGGATCGGTTTGATCTGGTGATGAAGAAAGACTCATCCCTGCATTACGGAAGCTAACTTCTAAATGAAGATTTGTTGACTTAACCTCTTGAAAAATTTTCAAATTCAATCGCGTGAAAAAGGAACTACATATGCTTTTATTTTCTGCAAGTCCAGTTTGCAACATAAATTAAGTACAGAATGAATGAAGACAGGTTAAAACCTAAGTAGAAACATCAAATTTCTGATTTTGGATGGAATCAATGAAAGGCTTTGGTGGAAACTGAATGGCGTCAATACTTCCTTCTAACATCTCTACAACTCTGGTCATTGTAGGCCGAACAGTTGGATAAATTTAGATACACCACAAACCAGCTAAGATCATCTTCTTGGCGATTTCTTCTGTTAGAAAAAATCATTTAAAATGATTTTAAAGAGTTATTTGAAAATTCAAAAAGTATTATTTAAATTTAAATGTTGTGATTTAAACAGAAATGTGTCAGATTTTTTAAATATTTTTTAAACAAACATAATATGATCCGTTAAAAACTAAGAAACATGATAATAAGGTTCTCATTAAATATGGAAAAATCATATCTTTCCAACTGGAAAAACATGACTTTCCATAACTATTTGAAAATGTGCTTCTACATCTATAAATACCCTTCACTCCCCACTTTAAAATGCAATTCATTTTTTATTCTTTCTTCTCTCTTTTTTTCTCAAAAATTCTGCTATAAAATTTCAGTATTTCAAAGTAGAATTAAATCGGAAGTTCTTCAGATTTTACTGTATGCAGACTTCAAGTTTGAGACTTGGTTGTATCTTGGAGGACCATTCGTCTGTAACTCATAGCAAACTTGTTTATACAAGTGAGGATGAATAAAGCCTTAAAGACAGTGATTAATTCATGCCTCTAAGTCTTAATTTCATAGTATGTTCTCGTTTAAAAAAATTTACAACAATTTTAAGCCTTTATTTCTGTCTAACAAAATAGAGACAAAATCATTCAAGGTGATGTATCAAGATTTTGTCAAGCTAGATTGATTTGATGGAAATAATTTCAGTCGGTGGCAAGACAAGATTATGCTCTTGCTTACTGCGTTGAAAATTGCCTATATATTGGATCTGAATATGCACCCCATTCTTAATGATCCAATACCTAAGGAAACATGACTTTCCAGAACTATTTGAAAATGTACTTCTACATCTATAAATACCCTTCACTCCCCACTTCAAAATACAATTCATTTTTCATTCTTTCTTCTCTCTTTTTCTTTCAAAAATTCTGTTATAATATTTCAGTATTTCAAAGTAGAATTAAATCGAAAGTTCTTCAGATTTTGCTGCCTGCAGACTTCAAGTTTGAGATTTGGTTGTATCTTGGAGGACTATTCGTCTGTAACCCACGGCAAACTTGTTTATACAAGTGGGGACAAATAAAGTCTTAAAGACAGTAATTAATTCATGCCTCTAAGTCTTGATTTCATATTTTTTTCTCGTTTAGAAAATTTTACAACAATTTTAAGCCTTTATATTCTATCCAACAAAATAGAGACAGAATCATTCAAGGTGATGAATCAAGACTTTGTCAAGCTAGATCGATTTGAAGGAAATAATTTCAGTCGGTGTCAAGACAAGATTATGTTTTTGCTTACTACATTGAAAATTTCCTATATACTGGATCCGAATCTACAACACATTCCTGATGATCCAGTACCTAAGGAAAGTGAACAACCTCAAATAATTGGGATCGAACAACTATAGAAAGAAAATAAGAAAAGAGAGGAGATCAATTGTACGATCTATTTACTGACATCAAATCTATGAAATCAATGTTTGATTAATTTCTTGCAAAACCAAAAGGTACGCTTAAGTTTTTTGTCTTGCGCACTTGTTTACACAAACATTAAAATGGAGATGGTTTGTGATTTTAAATAGACTAAATTTTAATTTTGCGTTCATATATAAGAGATGAGGTTTAACTAGGAAAACTTTTGATTGCAACAGTATTTTTGAACTATTTGGTAATAAAATTTTATTTGAAAATATAACATGCCCTTTAAGATCTTGTTTTATTTGTCATGTTTGTTCTGATAAATGGAAAGTTAATTTGCTTTTGTATACAGTGGTATGCAAATTTAATTATTTTCAAAAAGAAAATGGATGTGAAATACATTTGAGGATGACAATAACATGTCAATTCGTTTGGTTTAATTTATTAAAGTTGTGAGGCCATTTGGTCTGTATTTAAATTTATAATTTAATTTGGTTGATTAAATTATTTAGTGATACTACAAATTTACATGAAATATTAAATTGAGATTTATTATAAATTTATAATAAAAGTCACTATGAATATTTATTGTTAGAACTTATTTATGTGTATGAGTTATTGTCAAATAAATTTTGACTTTAAAAGACGTGATTATATATTTGTCTAGTGGGAATGATATAAAATCTCTATATTTATTCGTAAAAAATTAATGTTCAAATAGCAGTATATTGCTTGAGATGTTACTATTACATATAATAAACATGAAGTTAATAAATTTATGTGTTTGTGTGTACGTCTTTAAGACATAATATGAATATGAGAAACACTGTGTTGAAGTTCAATGATAAGGGTTGTTTTTGGTTTGTGCATAGAAAACTCACATGATCAATTGATACATGTGTAAGAAGAATTAATTGTATATTCACACATGAAAAATGACATTTCTAGAAGTGGTGAGTGAGGATGCCATAGAACCTGAACATTGTGATCACCATGAGTGCAACTACATATGTATCTTAATGAAAAAGACATGGCGATGTATTTGGTAATATTGAACAAAGGTCCTAATGATGAATTAGAGAGTCCGATCACTTGTTTCAGACAAAATAAGAGTCTTTGTACTGATAAATGTGTGGGTGTAGAGTTTTGATATTCAATATCAAACATGGGTTTCGTTTGCATGATTCAATTCCTTAAGCATATTTGTTTATGGCTACATTGAGTAATAACTTGTGTATTCAGAAATAACACATGTAGTAAAAATGTGGGGATCATTTTGTAGTTTAACAATGAAATAATTAATTTCTTGTTGTTGTTAATATACATACATATATATATATATATATATATATATATATATATATATATTAAGTGTGGGAGTATTAATTATATTATAGAATACCATAAATATATATATGAAAATTTATTGAAACCTTGATTCTTATATGTTTGATACAAGTGAAACCAAGAAATATACTTTATGAAAATTAAAGTGAGAAAGCTTAATAGTTATGATTTGAGTACTTTATAGTACATTACACGAATATACAAATTTACTACAATATTTGGTTATCTAGAAGAAATCATAGATTTAATTTGAACCGATTGTATCAAGGGGATACATTAATGCCATGGTAATTGATAAGAGCCATAAAATGCACCTCAAAGATGTTTAATTGTTAGCATTTTATGATTCTTCTCGGTCTTTATTGCACTCTTATGTGTTGATAACTCTTAAGTAATCTCATTGGACTACTAACTTATTCAAGCACATTTTCAAGTGTTTTGAGTCCAAAGAAGAGAAAGAAGCGATCGTTGTTTAAAAGCACCGAAGGTCTATGCACGACGAAGCAAAGGAATAGCTACGGAGAGGCAAAGCATAGAGATTATCAGCAAAAAGGCCAGCACTGAGGTGCTCCTCAACAGCACCGCGGCGTCCAGAAACATGCACATTCTGACCCACCAGCCAGCACCACAGCACCGCGGTGCCCAGAAGGTCGCCCATTCCAGTTTATGCCTAGCGCCAAGGTGCTCCCTAGCAGCACCACAGCGCGCACACGTATTTACATCTCCGAGTTAGACTTTAATTAGGGTTTTTAAACACTAGATTAAACCCAATAATACCCTTGGTCTTTTGTACTATAAATAAGACACTTAGGGTTTAAGAGAAGTCATCTTGGCTGTGAGCAAAGACCCAGAAGTTGAAGACAGCAACTCTCATCCACAAAAGAGTTTAGCCATGAACCACATAGCTAACTAACTTCCAAGCAAGGCGAAGGGATGAATCCCTAGGTGTAGTTGTTCCTATATATCCTTATTTGGTTCAATTGTAACAAGAATTTATTGTCAAACATTGTTATGATTTACTTCTTTATCTAATTATAAGGTTTTATATATTCCAGTGATTGTATCTTTTCCTTGGTATAACTTTAGTCATGCTTCTCTTATGTCGAGATTATTGGGTATAATTGAGTCCGGTAAGTCTAGCCTTTAGGTTTGTCCATTACTGCAATATCGTCAACAAAGATATATTGTCGTTTCTTAATAAACCTCTAGGATAGATCGTACATAATTGAATCAGAAATAAAAAAGTATTTCATTACAATCATATTAGGGTTTACACATGTTCTCATTGAATATTTGTTGATTGCATGTTTGGGATGTGAAACGTGCAATCGAGATAAAAGCAACTGAATCAAGTTAGGATTAGGACAACGAACCCAGGGAGGATTCCTGGATCCTTGTTGCCTCTCTATTATATTTCAGAAACCTACACAATTACTTCATCATCTATTTTAGATTCTTTACTTATTATATCGTCTCATATTAAAGTTTACATCTTTCTTTATAGTTAACTTGTTTCCCTGTGGAATCGACACCCCAAAGCCGTGCTACAACAACCGCGTTACTGTTTTGGGCGTAATCAAATTTTGGCGCCGTTGCCGGGGAGACGCGCTTACTCATAAGGAAGTTTGTCAACTTTAAGACAAAGACGGTACTATCTTTCCTTTATATTCTAATTTTTTTTTTCTTTATTTTGTTCTGTTCTATTTATTTCTTTTAAAAATCAATTGGTGTATGCTTAGACAGAGAGATTCGCGAGGGAGATTCATTAAGGGACCCGAAATAAAGATACTTTTCCCTTCCACGTCTGTTAGTGAAACCTCGCCTAGATCAAACTCTAGTGTTTACTCCACAGAAAATTTAGAAAACATTGATAACATGGCTGAAAACCCTAATGAACATGTTGCTAGGACACTTAAAGACTACCTGCATCCTAGTCGGACAGCCACACCATCGTGTATTATGTTTCTAGCCAACACCCACCATCAGGACTTTAAACAGGGGATGATACAATTACTCCCCACTTTTCATGGCTTGGAAAACGAAAACCCATATGTGTACATTAGAGAATTTGAGGAAGTAGTTGCGACTTTCCATAGTCAAGATGTAACCAATGATATCGTGAGACTCAAGTTTTTTCCTTTCCTCCTGAAGGATAAAGCTAAGAGTTGGTTATACTCGTTGAGACCACGATCTATTGGATCATGGAATGAGATGACCCAAGTCTTTTTCAACAAATACTTCCCTCAACATAAAACTAATGCATTGAAAAGACAAATCTCCACCTTTGCATAAAAGGAAAACGAGACTTTGTATCAGTCTTGGGAGAAATTTAAAGAGCTGTTAAGTATGTGTCCACATCATGAGTATGAAAATTGGCGCTTAGTGAGCTATTTCTATGAGGGTTTTACCTATAAAGAGTGCCAATTTATCGAGATGATGTGCAATGGTGAATTTCTGCAAAAAGACCTTGATAAGGCTTTTGAGTACCTCAATGAGCTTGCTGAAAAAGCTCACACATGGACTGGACCTAGTGCTACTGAAAGCACAAATAGGTCACGACCTATAGGAAACCCTAGTGGTGGAGGAATCTACTATCTTAGGGAAGAGGATAATCTTAAGGCCAAGGTCGAGATGCTTACTAGGGAGTTAGAGGCACTGAAAACTAAAAAACCAACACACATGGTTAATCAAGCCGAACCTTTATAAACATGTTTTGTGTGTGGTGGGATTGATCATCCTACTCAAGATTGCCCCACATTTATTAACATGAGAGGACTATACGAGGAACAATATAATGCCTTAGGCATGTATAACAAGCCTCAAGCACCCTTCTCTAACACTTACAATCCGGGGTGGAGAAATCATCCCAACTTCAGCTGGAAATCTGAAAACCAGCAGCATGCACAGCCCCCTAGATCATACCCAGCACCTTATCATACACCTTCATCCTCTAAGAACTCTCTAGAAGACACTTTGCATGCTTTCATAGAAGCACAAGGTAAAACAAACCAGAGGTGTGAGGCATTAATTACACAAGTGGTTGAGGAAAACAAAGAAATAAGGAGCCAAGTGTCTAAATTAATGGGCTCCTTAAGTATGACTGAGCGAGGTAAGTTTCCTTCCCAAGCTCAGTCCGTACCCCACGGTCAACATATGGCACAAGAAAATTTGAAAGATGTAAATGCCATTGTGACCCGAAGTGGCAAGTCACTACACATCCCACCAATGAATAAATCCGAGGATGTGGAAAAGGGTTAAACTAATAGTGAAGTCGAGTTGCTTAAAGACCCTAAAGTGACCAAAAATCTTGTTAAGGCACCATTCCCCCAAGCCTTAAAATCCAAAAAAATCTGGAAATAAATAATGAAATCCTTAAGAACTTAAGGCAATTGAAACTCAATCTTCCTCTTTTGCATGTGATTAAACAAGTCCCTACCTATGCAAAAGTTCTCAAGGATTTATGCACCATTAAGAGGAAACACCATGTCAAGAAAACGACATTCCTAACTGAGTAAGTTAGTGCATTAATTGAGTAAAGAATTCCCCTAAAATACAAAGATCCGGGCTCTCCTACCATTACTTGCAGCATTGGAAATCATGAGGTAAGGTAAGCTTTGCTAGATTTAGGAGCTAGTGTAAACCTGATGTCATTCTCCATTTATTTACAGCTAGGGTTAGGAGAAATCAAACCAACCGGCGTGGTATTGCAATTGGTTAACCGTTCAGTCAAAGTACCCCGGGGTGTGGTAGAGGATGTCTTGATTCAAATTGATAAATTCTACTATCCTGTTGATTTCTTAATTCTTGATACTACTTCTGCTGTTGACACTAATCCCTTTGATTTTGGGTAGACATTTTCTTGCTACTGCGAATGCACTAATAAATTATAAGAATGGACTCATGAAGCTGTCCTTTGGCAACATGACCCTTGAAGTGAATATTTTCAATGTTGCAAAACAGCCTGAAGATGAGGACAACAACCACCAGCTTTACATGATTGAGTCACTCATCAATGAGGGAGTTTCTTTAGATCATGATTATAATCCTCTTAAGAGTTTTCTTGTTAATTCTGATATAGATTTATTTGATGATAAAACTGATATGATTAACATTTGCACTGTTTTTGACAAATCTCAGGATTATAGTAATCGGGCATGGCAACCAAGGTTTGAGGAGCTGCCCAAAAGAAGCAAGAAATAAGTCCCCTCAAGTGTGGAAGCACCTAAGGTTGAACTAAAGCCGCTACCTAAGGGTTTAAAGCATGCTTTTCTTGGTCCAAGTGATACCTTTCCCGTTATTATTTCTTCTGAATTATCTGAGACCCAAGGTGAGAAACTACTTCAAACTTTGAATGCACATAAATCAGCCCTAGGTTGGAGCATGGCTGATTTAAAGGGAATTAGTCCCCTAATCTGTTCCCATAAAATAAATTTGGATGAAGGAGCTAGTCCTCGTAGAGACCCTCAGCATAGGCTTAACCCTACTATGAAAGAAGTAGTGAAAAATGAAGTGTTAAAACTGTTAGATGTAGGTATTATATACCCTATAGCTAATAGTAAATGCGTAAGTCCTACACAAGTCGTCCCTAAAAAATCTGGAGTCACGGTAGTAAAGAATGACCTAGGAGAGCTAGTCCCTACCAAACTTGTGACCGGATGGCGTATGTGCATCGATTACAGAAAATTAAATGCTGCCACCCGAAAAGACCACTTTCCACTCCCTTTTATTGATCAAATTCTTGAGTGTGTAGCTGGTCATCCCTTCTACTGTTTTCTAGATGGTTATTCTGGTTATTATCAAATAAAAATTGCATTAGAAGACCAAGAAAATACCACTTTTACTTGTCCTTTTGGCACCTACACTTTTCGCAGAATGCCATTTGGATTATGTAATGCTCCTGCCAATTTTCAACGCTGCATGATGAGTATTTTTAGTGACATGGTTGAAAGTTGCATGGAGGTTTTTATGGATGACCTAACTATTTTCGGATCTTCATTTGAAGCATACTTAATGAATTTAGAAAGAATATCAATTCGCTGTGAGGAAAAAGAATTGGTTTTAAATTGGAAAAAATGCCATTTCATGGTACCATCCGGCATTGTCTTAAGGTATATTGTCTCTTCTAAAGGAATAGAGGTCGATCAATCTAAGATTGAAGTAATCTCTAAATTGCCCACACCTAAGACAATAAAGGATGTGAGGTCCTTCTTTGGTCACACTGGTTTTTATAGGAGGTTCATACAAAATTTCTCAAACATATCTAGACCACTATGTGCCCTCCTAGTTAAAGACACTCCCCTTGAATGGACAGAAGCTTGTCAAGAAGCGTTCCAAATGTTGATCGGTAAGTTTACTTTCGCACCTATAATGCAGTCACCGGATTGGACCTTGCCTTTTGAAATCATGTGTGATGCTAGTGACTACGCTGTAGGTGCTGTTCTCAAACAGCGAAGAGAGGGAAAACCATTTGTCATTTACTATGCTAGTAAAGCTTTAAATAGTGCTCAAATGAATTACTCTACAACTAAAAAAGAATTACTAGCTGTAGTTTTTGCTTTAGCTAAATTTCGTGCTTATTTAATTAGTTCCCCTATTCTTATTTTTACAGATCATGCAACACTCAAGTACCTTCTTACAAAGAATGATGCTAAAGCACGACTGATCCGATGGATCCTCCTCCTACAAGAATTCGACATCACCATCAAAGACAAAAAAGGAGTGGAAAATGTAGTGGCTGATCATCTTTCGAGACTTACTTTCGAGGAAACTTGTGATGACATGCCAATCAAGGATGATTTTCCAGATGAGCAATTACTATCCATTACTTATCTACCATGGTTTGCTCACATAGTAAATTATTTGGCTACAGGTGAGATACCAATGGATTGGTGCGCTCAAGACAAGAGGAAATTCTTATACGAGGTACATAATTTCTATTGGGATGACCCCTATCTTTTCAAGTATTACCCTGACCAAATTCTAAGATGGTGCATCCCTAATGAAGAGATTGCAAGTGTCTTAGACTTTTGTCACTCACAAGCTTGTGGAGGCTACTTTTCAATGAAAAAAACCGCTGCAAAAATTTTGCAGAGTGGATTTTATTGGTCTTCCTTGTTTAAAGATGCAAACACCTACTGTCGCTCATGTGAAAGGTGTCAAAAATTAGGAGTTGTGTCCCGTCGAAATATTATGCCCCTAAACCCTATTTTAGTAATCGAAATTTTTTATTGTTGGGGCATCGATTTTATGGGACTCTTTCCTCCTTCCTTTGGATACCAATACATCATTGTGGCAATAGATTATGTATCCAAGTGGGTAGAGGTCACAGCTTGCCGAAACAATGATAATAGAACGGTAATCAAATTTTTCAAAGAAAATGTGTTATCTCGATTTGGTACACCACGTGCTATAATTAGTGATCAATGTACACATTTTTGCAATCATTCTTTTGAAGCTTCAATGCAAAAATATGGGATGTTACATAAAATTTCTACTGCCTATCATCCTCAGACTAGTGGACAAGTAGAGCTCGCTAATAAGGAAATTAAACAAATTCTAGAGAAAAACGGTTAATCCGGATCGCAAGGATTGGTCTTTGAGACTTGTTGATGCCTTTTGGGCATACTATACTGCTTTTAAAACACCCTTAGGCATATCCCCTTATAGGCTTGTTTTTTAAAAGCCTTGCCACTTACCCATGGAGCTTGAGCGTAGAGCTTATTGGACCATCAAGTCTTTTAATTTTAACATAGGAGAGGCGGGTAAGATTAGGAAATATCAACTGACCGAGTTAGAGGAATTAAGAAACGATGCTTATGAGAACTTTAGAATCTATAAGACCAAGATTAAAGCATTCAATGATAAAAACATTTTGAGGAAAACATTTAGACTCAATGATCAGGTATTCTTGTACGATTCTAGACTCCATAAGCATCCAGAAAAACTTCGGTCAAGATGGACCGCTCCTTTCATAGTAAAACGTGTTTTTGGGAATAGAGTGGTGGAAATTGAGGACAATAAAGATGGTCTAATTTTTAGAGTGAATGGTCAGCGCCTTAAGATCTTAATCAATAGGCCAGATCCAGAGGTGGAAGACATTCCACTTATGGATCCGATCTATTTCCATTTACTTTTTTTTTAACTTTATTTTATTTCTCTTTTAGAAAACCAGAATTTTTGGGCACCAGTGTGCGCCACGGTACCGCTGCTCAGCAACACCGCGGTGCCTAGTATCGAGCCCAGCACACTGCACGGCACCAACTCGAGCCCAGCACCACCTAACCCTAAATTCTGCACTATAAAAGCCACTTTCCCCCTTATTCCTCATTTCTTCTTTCATAAAACCAGCAGTTCACTCCCTCCTCTCTCCACTTGCACACTCACTTGAACTCAAATTTTCTTATTGCACTATCATTTCTTACTCAATTGCTCATTTTTGTTGCTGATTTTACTATCATTCTCCTTTAACAGCTTGGTTATAAGAAGACCATTGGGATCATCAAAAACACTCCAAGAGGTAGATAGTCTTTCTTCTCTCCACCATGGACACCAAGTAAGACCATTTTCTCCCATTTTATTGTCAATTTGTGCTAATTAGTGATTGTTCTTTGCCTTAAATCTATTATTTTAAAATATTTGTTTCCATGGCACCTAAGAGTAAGAGACCTAGGGGAGACCACAGAAAGAATATGATGTGACCAAATTTGTGAGTTTAGCAGCGAGTGAGAGATATATTAGTATGTTGCACAGTCGAAAGCCCATTCCCGAAAGAGGATTCAACATCACCGAGAGGGAAAATCTGACCTTATTTAGAATGATTCTCGATAGGAATTGGGGCACATTTACACAACAACCCTCTCACTCCCTCCCAAATTTGGTTAGAGAATTTTATACCAATGCACCTGAGCATTAGAATGGTGAGGTAAGAGTGAGAGGACGACTAGTCTCTTTTAGCAGCACATCCATTAATAACTTCTATGGATTACCTGACATTAGGCATAGTGAGTATAAGCAAGATGTGTCTACCATCAATTATGACGAGATTTGCCATACCTTTTGTATTCCGGGTACTACATGGAAAATGACGAATGATCTCCCAGTCACTTTGCCCGGTACTTCTCTCAATGTCACGGCTAAGGCTTGGCAATATTTTATATATCACCGGATGATGCCTGTTTTACATTTTAGTGCCTTAACTATTGAGCGAGCTGTGTTAGTCTATGCAATTTTAATGGGAATGACTATTGACGTCAGCCAAGTCATACATGATTCAATCAACCACATTATTAGACAAAAGCTCGAATTATATTTTCTTTCTTCGATAACCCAATTGTGCATCCGAGCTGGAGTCCAATACAGCCCTGATGAGAAGGTCCAGGAACCCAAAAGACCCATTGATGATAGTTTGCTAGCACAGATTCAAGCTTCAAGGCCGCCCATTCCGGGAGAAGGAACAGCCTCTGCTGGCGGTCCTTCTTCCTCTAGGCCCCTCACTATTGTCGAGCGCTTTGAGTGTCTAGAGAGTCATTTTAACGAGCATCAAAAATTGTTACTTAATAGGTTAGATCGTCAAGACAAAATATTGGCTCGGCAAAACAGATTCTTGGCCCAACAGGTCGATTTTCAAGCCGGAGTCTACTCTTCTTTTGGTCAGATGTGCCACCACCTTGCCTCCGCTTCTGGTTGTAATATGGATCACTTCCCTACTATTCCACCCTATCCGGGTTCATTTTTTGATCTAACTCTTGAGGAAGGTAAAGAGAATGAAGAAGACGAGGAGAGTGAAGAAAATGAAGAGGATGAAGAGGATGAAGAGAATTTAGAGGATTCATTTTAGGTTCTTTGTTTTGTTTGTTTGTTTTGTTTGTTTCTCTTTGTTTGTTTTTTGTTTGTTTTGTTTGTTTATTTTGTTTATTTTTATTTCCTATACTAACCTAACAGATGGTGGGAATCCCAAGGGCACACCAAAGTTGTTTTCTCTTTGTTGTCTTGTTCTATGTTGTAGATTGGAATTTCAGCAAGAGGAATGGCAAAAACTTCACCCAGCAGTACACATTTTCCAGCACCTGTGCACTCATGTTTACAAACAAAAAAAAAAGCAGTTTTCTTTACTTTCTCTTTAAACATTGAGGACAATGCTAGTTTTAAGTTGGGGGGTGGAGGAAACGTATTTCTTTAAAATTGTTCGGTGTTATTTTCCCTTACCTTTTAAGCATGATTTGTGTTTGCCTTGGACATAATTCACATGTCAATGATATAAGCTTAATTGAGATAACATACAACATCTAGAAGAAGTTAAATCCTGCTTCAGTTTGAAATTAATTTAAGTTTCAATCTTCACTTGGTTTGAGACTCTAGTCTGTGGTAAGATTGTATGATTAATCTAAAGCATCTAGAGAAGTTTTATGTGTGATTATTTTGTGAATACTTTTGCGGTCTCGACAAGCTCTAGAACTTATTTGATAATCATTTGAGGCGAATTCCTAGAATGCACACTACTTAGGATATGATATAGGTCATTTTTGAACCGTTTGAGCCTTCCAAACTTACCATTGCTATATTTACCACTAGTCACCCATTTGAGCCTTTTTCTTGAAAAAGAATTTGAGCCTTATTTCTTTCAATAGCCCATTAACTCACCTTTATGAGCCTAAAATATTTTATCCTTACCTTCTTTTTAAAATAAAAAAAAAGAACTTACTTATACACATTTGTTGAGAAGCACTCAAGAGGAGTAAGGATGAAAGTATGAGAAAAAAATATTACTACCATAGCCCAAATACATGAAAAGAGATAAGTTGGGGGTTGTGGAAAAGAAAAAAAAAATTGATGAAAAAGGAAGTGAATGGTCTTATGTGCCAAAATAAAAATAAAAATAAAATGAATTATGGCAAAGAAAGAAGAAAGAAAGAAAAAAAATGGTGATTTGTTGAAAGAAATGCTCGAAAAATGGTTGGAAGAGTTGGGTATTGAAGTAAGGTTATCCAGTGCTTAAAGAGTTGTGTTCAAAACTAAGAGATTAAGTTCTTTTACTTGTTGAATCCTTCCCGTTCTTTCTTAACCTTTACCTTAGCCTAACGTTACAAGCTTAGTAAAGACCTATTGATCCAGTGTAGTGTGATTTTTCTACAATAGTGGAGAGTGATTCGAAAAGTGAGCCTATGGAGCTTGTTTTTGTGATTGATGTCACGCAATTTATGTTTTTAGAGGCTAAGACTTGTATTCATGATTGTTATGCATAAAATCATCCGGGTGTTCGGATTAATGGATTATGGCAAGATGGATGTTAAGAGTTAATAACGATTTTAAGATTGATGCTTGGATTACCTCTGGATTTGGGTGAAATTTAATGATTTTTTGTGCTGTATGTTGTGTGCAATGTTTGAGAAAAAAGTGAATTACTCTTGGTTAACACTAGTAATGCTTTACTTTGTTCATGATTCCCATCATGGAACTCATCTCTTGTTTCCACTTGAATTGCTAGAGATCAGCAATAAGCTAGTTGGGGGTTGTGATAAGAGCCATAAAATGCACCTCAAAGATGTTTAATTGTTAGCATTTTATGATTCTTCTCGATCTTTATTGCACTTTTATGTGCTGATAACTCTTAAGTAATCTCATTGGACTACTAACTTATTCAAGCATATTTTCAAGTGTTTTGAGTCCAAAGAAGAGAAAGAAGCGATCGTTGTTTAAAAGTACCGAGGGTCCATGCACGACGAAGCAAAGGAATAGCTACGGAGAGGCAAAGCATGGAGATTATCAGCAAAAAGGCCAACACCGCAGCATCCAGAAACATGCACATCCTGACCCACCAGCCAGCACCGTGGTGCTCCTCAACAGCATCGCAGTGCCCAGAAGGTCGCCCATTCCAGCTTATGCCTAGCGCCGAGGTGCTCCCCAGCAGCACCGCAGTGCGCACACATATTTACATCTTCGTGTTAGACTTTAATTAGGGTTTTTAAACACTATATTAAACCCAAGAATACCCTTGGTCTTTTGTACTATAAATAAGACACTTAGGGTTTAAGAGAAGACATCTTGGCTGTGAGCAAAGACCCAGAATTTGAAGACAACAACTCTCATCCACAAAAGAGTTTAGTCATGAACCACATGTCTAACTAACTTCCAAGCAAGGCGAAGGGATGAATCCCGTAGGTGTAGTTGTTCCTATCTATCCTTATTTGGTTCAGTTGTAATAAGAATTTATTGTCAAACATTGTTATGATTTACTTCTTTATCTAATTATAAGATTTTATCTATTCCGGTGATTGTATCTTTTCCTTGATATAACTTTAGTTATGCTTCTCTTATGTCGAGATTATTGGGTATAATTGAGTCCGGTAAGTCTAGCCTTTAGATTTGTCCATTACTGCAATATTGTCAACAAAGATATATTGTCGTTTCTTGATAAACCTCTAGGATAGATCGTACATGCATGAATCAGAAATAAGAAGTATTTCATTACAATCATATTAGGGTTTACACATGTTCTCATTGAATATTTTCCGATTGCATGTTTTGGATGTGAAACGTGATCGAGATAAAAGCAACTGAATCAAGTTAGGATTAGGACAACGAACCCGGGGAGGATTCCCGGATCCTTGTTGCCTCTCTATTATATTTCACAAACCTACACAATTACTTCATCATCAATTTTAGATTCTTTACTTATTATATCATCTCATATTAAAGTTTACATCTTTCTTTATAGTTAACTTGTTTCCCTGTGGAATCGACACCCCAAAGTCGTGCTACAACAACCATGTTACTGTTTTGGGCGTAATCAGTAATCCAGCTGTATCAAGAAAATACATCGATGCTAGTCGGATGACGAGAGTAAGAGATATAAAATATCCAAGAGGAGGTGATATCTCTTGAAAGAGCAAGAAACAAACTTGTATGTCTCACACAATGAAATCCGAATTAATTGCCTCAATAACAATTGAGAAAATAATGTTGAATTGAGTAATTAGAAATTTATTGGTGGAAATAAATTTTGTGGCCACATCATATGCATTTAAAATCATACTTTGTGATAATGAAGTTTTGTGAGAGGTACCTTAAATAGTAAGTTTAAACACATTAATCTTAGACATGATTATGTGAGACAATTGATTCAAGATGGTATCATTACAATTGTCTATGTAAAGTCAAGTAAGAACTTGGCTGATCCACATACTAAGGCTCGCAAGAGACCTAGTAAGTAATACATCTAGAGAGATTGGGCTTAAACCATTTAAAAGTCAGCAGTGATGGCAACCCAACCTAATGCTAGTAGACCACTAGTCCTAGGTTTTAATGGATAATAACAAGTTACTGTGATTGACTGTTGATATTGTCACAAAGTTGGCCCATAATTGAGAAAGACAACATCGCCCGTTACATTTTAGAGGATGAGTTACAATCTTAATGAAATTGTAAAATGCGTTCTAGTAACGGAAACACAATAGAAACTTTACCTATATGAACGAATGAGTGGTGCCGCTTCTCATAAAGAGTTATGGTTTGCTTTCTTGATGTTCATGAAACCAGGATATAACTCATTGTCATAATAGTGCTAAGTGAAAATAAATTCTCACTTAAATAAGAGAATAGTATGTGTATGGTGGCTCCGGTTGTATTACACAGGAATGTTGGTTTAATTAAAAAGACACCATTCATTTTGATTTGACTTTGAGTTGTTTACACTAATAGAATGTTTTAAATCAAAAGATACCTACTTTATGCATACAAAACTCAGAGATATTATGATAGTATTTTTCAAAATTGGTTTTTCAAACAAGTGGGGGATTGTTAGAAAAAATCATTTAAAATGATTTTAAAAGGTTATTTGAAAACCCAAAAGGCATTACTTAAATCTAAATGTTGTGATTTAAATCTAAAGGTTGTGATTTAAACACAAATGTGTCAGATTTTAAAAAAAAAATTAAACAGACACAATCTGGTCTGCTAAAAACTAACAAACATGATCATAAGGCTCTCATTAAATATGGAAAAATAATGTCTTTTCTATTGGAAAAACATGACTTTCCAGAACTATTTAAAAATGTGCTTCTACATCTATAAATACCCCTCACTCCCCACTTCAAAATACAATTCATTTTTCATTCTTTTTTCTCTAAAAAATTCTGTCATAATATTTTAGTATTTCAAAGTAGAATTAAATCGGAAGTTCTTTAGATTTTGCTGTCTGCAGACTTCAAGTTTGAGACTTAGTTTTGTATCTTGGAGGACTATTCGTCTGTAACCCATAGCAAACTTGTTTATACAAGTGGGGACGAGTAAAGCTTTAAAGACAGTGATTAATTCAAGCATTTAAGTCTTGATTCTCATATTTTGTTCTTGTTTAGAAAAATTAACAACATCTTCCTCACCCATCGCAAAATTTTCAAACCCCATGTCAATTTGTTGTTCAAGACGGTTATAAATCCAATGCGGAAAAAATGTCTTACTACTGTTTTCCACTCTTATATCATGATTCTTTCTCCCTCCAGCCATTTCAAGGACCATCATGCCATAGCTATAGACATCAGACTTGTATGAAACACCTCCAAAGTTTCTACAATACACTTCTGGAGCAATGTAACCAACTGTGCTTCAAGTTGCTAGCATTGATACAACACTATCTTTGTTTTGGCATAGTTTAGCTAAACCAAAATCAGAAATCTTTGATTGTAGTCTTAATTTAGGAGATTGTTGTGAGATTTTATGTCAAAATGCAATATGCGAGTGCTACAACCACGGTGTAGGTACTCAAGCCCCCTAGCAATGCCAAGAGCTAAATGATAAAGCTTCTACCATCCAATCTTATGAGCTTGGCTTGATTTATCTACAAAGATAAATTTTTCAAGGGATTTATTGGGCATGTACTCATAGATAAGAACTCGTTTGGGACCTTCAGAGCATAAACCCAAAAGATTGACAATATTGAGATGATTTGTCCGCCCAATAGTTGCAACCTCATTAATAAATTCAGCACCATTTCCTTTCAACTCGGTTAATACCTTAACAGTTACCAAACAACCATTTGGAAGCTTCCCTTCAAATACGACTCCATACCCTCCTTGACCAAGTTTGTCTTTGAAGGAGTTGGTCATCTTCTTGATATCTGAATATGTGTACCTATTTGGAGCAAGTGAACCATATTCCACTAGAAACATTTCCACGTCTCGAGTCTATTTTGATTTCTTCATCAAACGAGGGTAAAATGACAAGAGCTCTTTCCTGTTCATGATAACTAAGATTGACACAATCACTGCCCTTAAAATCGATGAACCTATAAAACAAAATTTTCAATAGTATTGTTGTTTTCTTATTAGAAGTGAACTTTTTATGTATATTATGAACACACCAAGATGCCCAAGAACTGGCTTTATGTTAAGAAAGTGGACTACCTAGCCAACTTTCTTAGGGGCCACCTTTTTTTGGGGTAAAAAAAAATAGGGGCCAAATTAGGGGTTGCCTAACTTAGGGGCCAAAATAGGGGTTGCCTAAAATCCACCAACCCATTTGATTTTGAAGCCTATATAAACCCTTTTGGCTCTCATTTGTAAACACACCAATTAGAGTGTTAGAGAGAGCTTGAGAGAAAAGCTTAAGAGAAAAATACAATTGGGTGTGGGTTGTGAGTTGTGAGTGTTGTAAACACTTTGTATATTTTCCCCCTTCAGTAAAAACGATCTGCAGTAGGTCCGGAGACGTAGGCACAATTAGCCGAACTCCGTTACCAAATTTTGTGTGTTATTTTCGCTGTTATTTCGCATTCTCACTAATCTGGTTTATAGGAAAATTTGTGTAATTTTCCCAACAACTGGTATCAGAGTGTTTGGTAGTGAATTCTGTCAGTTTTCTGTGAGGTTACTATTTATATAAATAGTGAATTTTATGAATAGTGAAACTTTGTTGGTGGTACTGGTTCATCAACAATGGTGTTCTAATACACGGAGGTTTGCAGGAATAGTCAGAAACGATCCAGAGAAAGTCAGATTCGAGTAGGAGCGATGGCCGCAGACGAAGGGAAGATGAAACTCAAGAAGTTTAATGGCGCAGATTTCGGGTTCTGGAAAATACAGATAGAGGATTATCTGTATCAAAGAAATTTGTATCAACCTCTCTCAAGAAAGAAGCCTGAAACTATGAAAAATGAAGACTGGGCTCTTCTCGACAGACAAGCCTTCGGAGTTATCCGATTGATGTTATCCCGCAATGTTGATTTCAACATAGCAAAGGAAAAGACCACGGCGGGTCTTATGGCGGCTCTCTTCAGTATGTATGAGAAGTCATCAGCCTCTAACAAAGTTCACTTGATGAGGTAGTTATTCAATTTACGGATAACAGAAGGCGCATCAGTAGCTTAACATCTCAATGAACTCAATACAGTCACAACCCAATTGAGTTTAGTTGAAATTGAATTTGATGGAGAACTACGAGCATTAATACTTTTGTCTTCTCTACCAGAAAGTTGGAATGCTACTGTCACGGCTATGAGTAACTCGTCGGGAAGCAATAAGTTAAAATGTGAAGAGATCCGACGTAGAGAGTCGGGTGAATCGTCAACCTCTTTAGTTTTGCATATAGAGTCAAGAGGAAGATATTCAACCAGAGGGAATGGACGCGACAGATCGAACTATCGAGGTAGATCAAAGGACAAGAAGTCCAAATCCAGGAATCCCAATAATTACCATAGCTCGAAGACCGTCGAGTGTTGGAACTACGGGAAGACTGGCCACTATAAAAATTAGTGCAAGAGTGCACCGAAGGACCAGGAGACGAAGGTAGAAGCAAATGTTACTTCTACCTCAGGAGGAGATGATGCGTTGATATGCTCTTTGGAGAGCAATAAAGAGTCTTGGGTGTTAGACTCTGGAGCATCATTCCACGCTGCTTCGCAGAAAGAATTCTTCGAGAGGTATGACCCGGAAACCTTGGAAATGTATACCTTGGTGATGATCAACCTTGTGCTATTATTGGTAAAGGAGTAGTGAAGATTAAGTTGAACGAGTCTGTTTGGGAGCTGAAGGATGTCAGGCATATTCCCGACCTGAGAAAGAACTTAATCTCAGTAGAGCAGTTGGCTAGCGAAGGCTACACTAT
>CM043698.1:149587624-149825124 GCA_023935145.1 Bretschneidera sinensis | reverse complement strand
ATAGTTGATCTCCATCACCTCTAGACGATCCCAAAACGAGTCTCAACTCTACCTTTTAAAACACGGGTTAGTAACTCATGTAGACACGATAATTAATACGAAAAATTGATAGAAATCTCATGACCAATAACTTATGGTCATCACAGAATGTAGCAAGGCGTTTTACTTGTAGGCTAAGGAGTGGTAGCTAGTAATATTATTTATAATGAAGAAATATTTATATATAATGATGATAAATTTATCACTATTTAATAATAATTAATGCATAAACTTTTTATTGCAGAAAAAATAAATAATTCATTTAAATTTTTTGATGTTGAAAATATGTCATTTTTATCGTAATTATCATATTTATTTCGTCTTTGGTGACAAAGTTTGGACAACTATATGCAAACTTGTGATAAAAACTACTACTCTCTCTACCTCGTCGCAACCTCCATTGGTAAGAGACAACCATTTCATGGGCAACTCTTCAACTTCGATGTCTCCGCCCCACTCTTTTCTTCTCTTCGATTTCTCAATCTTTGAATATCGAGCACAAGTGAATCATAGAATTAATTGTGGATTTGGCATTTAGAAAATAAATAGATGAATTTATAGGAAATTGATTATTTTCTCATTTACTAAGTAAGATTTCAAGTATTACGACAACGCTTAAATTAATCAATATTCAAACATCGCTTTTATCTTTTTAACCAGTTTGATCTATCAGAAAATCAACATTTCAATTTGAGCTCTAATTTCTGTGACCTGTAACTAAAATTGCGGTTGATTTAGATAAATATACATTAGCATGGAATAATTACTAATTCATATCATATGTGTATGTTTAACTAATTAAGTTGGTTGTGATCCATCATCCAACAATAACATGATCTTTTAGAGCGATGATTTCATAGATCTAGTTTCATGGTAATTCTTACGGAATTGAGAATGTTTATTACTAATCACGAAAAATTTAAATACTAATTTCGACATTTAAATTTTTTGATATAATTATTATTTAATTTTTTCGTGATTACTAATGAATTTTTCTGATTTCGTGTACTTCTCACGAAATCTGTGAGCTCGAGATTTGATTTTTTATATTGAAAATATATTTTAAAGAAATAAAATAAATAAAAAATTATAGTGTGTGAAATCATAAAATTCTTGGTGTACACATTGGATATTCAAAAGAGTTTAGGTTTTTTTTTTAGTAATTCAATTAGATCCGATACGGATATATCCTATTTGTTAACAAAGGATTTTTTTTTTTGTTTGGTCGGATTTAAATTATTGGTTTTAAATCAATTCAAAATTTTATTAATAATTTTAAAATTATTTATTAGTAACATTATTTTTGGGTCTCACATTTATATTGATTTTATTACTGAAGTTTTTTAAAATTATTAATGAAGTTTTGAGGGAGTCTAAAATCAATATTTTAAACTCAGTCTAACCAAGCATTTTTGCTCGTAACATAGTAATATCATACTATCTATCTTGAAAATGAAATCAAAAGTAAATACATTTCATTTTTCAAATGAATAAAAATTAAAATTTATTTTGAAATAAATTTATTTTTTATTTTTTTACTAATTTATAAGATTCAGTTGAATTATTATGAGTAAAATATTTGGAATAAATTAATAATCAAAACAGGAGGGAGAGAAAGGAAGTGAGAGGAAGATGGAAGGAGAGAACAATAGAATATTTTCGTCCCGGTCTTGTAGAATTAATTTGTAAATTCTATAAACTTTGATATATTTTGCAGCAAACTAACTCAATTTCATGATGAATTCATTTCGAAATAAATTATACGATTTTTTTTTATTCGAAATATAACAATGATAGAATTACAAATAAATTCTACATTTTGTAGAATTCATTCCAAACACTCTTTTAAGTTCTGTTTGTTTTAATAAAAATTGACAGTCTGAAAATCAAATATATATATAAAATAATATTTTATTAATATTTAAATTCTATAAAAATAAATTTTATGTAAAATGAGATTTTTCTTATTAAATGATAAACTTAACAAAATAATTTTCGTTGTTTTTTTAATACAGGATATTTTCAAAATCATTTGATATTGTAGAGTCAAACAATAAAAATTAAAATTAAAAAAATATATATTTTTTCATGTAAATCGAGAAAACAGGCCTAACATGGTATAGTTGACCTTATTTATTCATACATGTGCCCTGATCCACTGAATGACAACCATCGTCTGCAAATGAATCATGCTATTCAAATCGAGACCGTCAGTTTTGTCAGAACCACCAGTAATCCCACTTACGTTGACGCTGAACTAAACCCCCCTCGTGTGTCCCCACATCCACACATACCGCACACGTCATTGACACGTGAAAGCCAACAGTCCGTCAAAATCGCACGAAGACTATTGTGTGTGCTGCTGGTTCGAACTCTGTTTTGTCCCCAGTCAATACATTTTTACGCTGGTTACTTCGATATTACGATACCGTTTCTCATGGACAAAGAATGATCATCATGAGATTAGAATAAGATCCCCCAATCGGAGTGTAAAACACCTATTTTTAGCTCTTCATTAATCTCTTACCTGCTACGTTTAATTATCTCAAAGTACTACATTTAATTATCTCAAATTTCAAATCCTCTCCGATCTCTCTCTCTATATCTATAGAGATTTACTTTAGTAACTGCCAATGCTACCTGACCTCTTCACCTGATATCATTATCAAAACGTATCTCAAGCCTTTTAAAATCTCAATAAATAATCAGGGCTTTCATTTTTTTGTTTTGTGATGATGATTTGGGCTTTGATATGTGAAACGGAAATGAAGTGATGATCTTTCTTCTCTCTTTTTTGGGTATACTTTTACAGGGTTTTTTGTTGATTTGAGGAGGAGGAAAAGATAGGTAGTATAATGGAGATATCGATAATGCATCACGTTGTCATTGTGTTGGGTATGCTTTGGTTGCTTTCTTACTTCAATCGATGCCACCCGGTTGCGTATTTTGTATCTCTAATCTACCTCTACTTGGTATGGTTTACTTCTTCTCTTCATTTCTCATTTTTTTCTTTTGATTTTAAATTTACCCTTCTTGTCAAACGAAGGATTAAATTTGCAAAATTGCTTCCTGTGATGGGTATATTTGCTTATATGATCGATTCCTTTTTTTTATTCGGTTGTGTATATTTTTGAGTTGATTTGATGGCTTAAAATTTTTGGTTTTCTTTTGTCTGAAAGGTTCATGAGCGATATGTTATGAGATTGTGGAAGAAATTGCAGTTTGAAGAGAGGAAACAATCTAATCAAAGAAGGGTATGTTTTTATTCTCTCTTTTTGATTATTTGATTTTTTTATGTTTTTGTCCATTACCCATTATTGAGGATGATGGGAAGATAAAGAAAACGAAATGAAAAGGAGCAGAAATATCTGATTCCTTTGGTTTTTGTTGCTTTGATTCCTAAAATTGGAAATTCACCTCCACCTTTTATAAAGCTAATTAGTGGAAGTTTAAAAGGAGTCCTTTTGTATCTACAATTAATTGTCTAAATTCAAATTCTTCTCTCTGTCACCACTTTTTGATCAGCATATGTGCTTTGCACTTTTTGTCAGTGTGTTCTCTTTGTTAGATGTATGGAAACCAAATTGGGGCGTAGAATATTGTTTTGATTCCTGGAAAGAATGTCACTTTAACACTTTAATGCCTTTTCTTTATTTTTCAGGTTCTTTCTGATTCTGAAACGGTAAGGTGGTTGAACCATGCCGTCGAGAGGATATGGCCTATATGTATGGAACAGATCACGTCACAGAAGATTCTGCTCCCTATTATACCTTGGTTCTTGGAAAAGTACAAACCATGGACCGCTGTATGAATCTGCTTTCTCAATGTTTTGTTTTCAACACCTTTTGTTGTTCTCTATCTTTTTGAATATCTGAATTGTGATATTGGAACTGTATGAGCATATTCTGTTTTGGTCGGTTCAGCCAAGTGAACTTTAGAGCTACTTTAATTTTAATTTTTTATACTGAGAGTACCTTTTGTGGATTAAATTGCATGTCCATGGCATATAGAAGCATGTCTATACCTTAGTATTCTTTGTATCAGTTTTTCGGCTCAGGAGTAAGCAGTATGCCATTTTTCATTTTAATTTTGAGATTCTTGAGGTTTACTTAGTTTTACATGAACGATTGTGTCAGTGAAATTGGAGGATACAATCTTAAACTAAGAATAAGGGAGTAATTGTTCAGAAACTGTATTTTGTTAACTAGCCATCTGCTCATGGGTTAAGGATACTGCTGATTGGGAAGTTACTTCTAATTGTTGCTGACGCTCATCTTCAATCCAGTTAGTGATTGTATATTTTATATGTGCAGAAGAAAGCCGTGGTTCAGCATCTCTATTTGGGAAGGAACCCACCTTTGTTCACAGAAATGAGGGTTCTTCAACAGTCTACTGATGATGATCACTTGGTATATTTGCATCACCATGTGATTTGAACCATGCCTTATAATTGTAATCTCTGTGGTTCTATTTTGTTCAGAGTTTTGTCTAAGGTGGAATTTACATTGTAATTAATGCAGGTATTGGAGTTGGGAATGAATTTTCTCACAGCAGATGATATGAGTGCTATACTTGCTGTGAAATTAAGGAAAAGACTGGGATTTGGAATGTGGGCAAAGTTACATTTGACAGGCATGCATGTTGAGGGAAAGGTACATATAGGTTTTACTGTTATTGAATTCAAGTTATCTCTCTAAGATTTGTAATTTTGTATGGTTCTTAGAATTAAATGAAGTTGTACATGAAAAGATTCATATGTAATCCTGCTGGTGCTGATTTTGTTAACTAATTTGGGGCGATATAGTTTTAGTTTCACTGGAATTTGTAGATCTATGGGCTGCTTTCATCATCCAATTATTAGAAAGAACATGCCAATTAATAGTGCAAAATATTGTTCTATCAGGAGGCTTGATCCACGTTGAAGTAGGCAAGCAGTTTAGGAATTTGGTTCTCGTTGAAAAGACCCACCTAATGAAGGAAATGAGCACCAAATGAGGATATTTGTCATTAAGATGCCTGAGATATGCTATCCCCAGTTATTATTTATGCAGGACTCATCTTTTTCTAACCTTTTTTTAACTGTTCTCTGCGTAAATTGGTGTGTAAAGATTTAAAGTTTTCTGTATGAAATTCTCCGGCGTGGATTTACAGTGTTGGTGTCTTATCAGTGGTTGTAACTGTTAAAGAAACAGAGTTCCTTTTCAGAAATGTTGTAGGTTATAAGAAGATTCCTGAGCACTTATATATGGCTGCTGAAAAGTTTTAAACTTATAAATATATTCATTTCTTTCTTTGTGGTATGTGCTTTTTTGTTTTTTTTCTTTGGGAACTATCTGCTTTATGTTGTCTTCCCTTGCAGTGTACTTTAGGGGATTTTTATTAAATGTGAAATTCTTATCGAGTATAAGCTTCTTATCAAAAAGTATTATTAATGACTATAAGCTTTCTGTCTTATTTCCATCGTTGTTTTCTTTTATTGAGGGAATCATCACCAACATTTCGTGGTCTCTTTTCTTTTTATGTAAAAAAGGGTATTACCGAGTAAGTTGTTCTACAAAAAAAAGTTGTTCTGTGAAACTTAAGTTATTCATATTACATGATATCTGAAGTGAGTTTCATTTTCTGCTTTACATGGCATCTGAAATATAATTTTATTTTTTGCTATGGTCGGATCATCTTAAGATTTAAGATTCCAGGATCAGTCATTATCATATTTTGCAGGTCTACTGCAATTTATTTCATATTATTTTCTCTTTCAAGGATGTCCTTTCTCTCTTGCAGGTATTGGTTGGGGTGAAGTTCCTTCGTCAGTGGCCTTTCTTGGGCCGTTTGCGAGTATGTTTCGCTGAGCCACCCTATTTCCAGATGACTGTGAAACCAATCTTCACTCGTGGGCTTGATGTTACTGAACTTCCTGGGATTGCTGGATGGCTGGTAAGTTCAACCCAAATTATTTGCAGGATGAATTCTTCAAATTCCGTTTAATCATCATTCTCTATCTCTCTTAATCTTGTCTGCAATTTTTCTCTTGTTTAGGATAAGCTTCTTTCCATGGCTTTTGAGCAGACACTTGTTGAGGTTAAGTTCTTCAAACTCTGATATTCTATTAAACCAACTTATTAATCATTTATTCTATTTTTTTGCTGAAAATGAGTCATAGTTTCCCTCTTATATTCTGAAGATAAATATCTACATTTCTGGATGGGGTTTCAGTTTCCATGAATTCTAGACCTAAAAATTTCACTTTTATTGCAGCCCAATATGCTGGTCATTGATATGGAGAAATTTGCTTCACAACCGGAAGGTAATTATCATAGAGAAAGATGTTATTCGCCTTTTCACTAAATTTTGGGATTGTGGGTCATTGTTTGCTTTATTATTGCTGTGCATGGACAAGTTAGTTAAATTTTGAAGCCCTTATTTACTGATGCTTTGATATTTGATGAGACTGATTGTGCATGTTGGACATAATTTTCTTTCAAACAGAATTCCACATCCTTCTTCATTTTCTGCTAATAACCTAGTGAATCTACTGTTGCTTAAGTTGTCAATACATTAATTGGATTTTGGTGATTTCGGCTTGTAATTTGTTGAAAATATGATAAACTCCGTAGTTCTGTTTTTTCAATGGCACAAATTGGAATGCAAAAGTATACTTATCTTAGGATGTGTCTCCGGGAGCATAAAATGAGGAGTATGATTTTCGGCTTCTACTGTTTTGCATCCATGCATTTTGCTCTCGGTTGAGACATTTTTGGATTCTAAAAATTAGTGGTCATAGTGAAAGTATACCATTATTCGGATTGATGATCTTGGATTGTAATTTGCATTGCTATTGGTCATTGTGGTAAATCAGTTAATTGGCATATTATTTCTGTTCATTTTCTTTGCATTTAAACTCCTACAAGCTGTTCTAGAATTTCTTGGTGGTACAGATCATGTGTAGCTAAGGGTTAGTACCTTCTTATTGATTGTTTGCATATCAGAAAGTTGGTTTTCTGTGGACGAGAAGCAACCTGTTGCTTATGCCAAAGTTGAAGTTGTTGAAGCCTCTGATATGAAACCATCAGATCTAAATGGTTAGTTTTGACTCTCTTTTTTATTCAGGTGTATAGCAGATCATTTCCATGTGTAATGAGTGGATAATTTTATTCAGGATTGGCTGATCCGTACGTGAAAGGGCAACTTGGCCCTTATAGATTCAGAACTAAGACACAAAAGAAAACTTTGTCCCCAAAATGGCATGAGGAATTTAAGATCCCCATCTGTACGTGGAAGTCACCTAACGTTCTTACTATTGAAGTTCGTGACAAAGACCATTTTGTTGATGATACCCTTGGGTTTGACTCGAATCTCACATGAATATGTGTGACAGTCCCTACTTCCATTTTCCATTAATTCCTGTTATTTGACTCTCCTTTTACGTGCAGTGACTGTACAGTAAACATTAGCGAACTTAGGGATGGTCAAAGACATGACATGTGGTTGCCTCTTCAGAACATTAAAATTGGGAGGCTGCATCTTGCAATAACTGTACTTGAAGACAATGCAAAGGTAATATCTATTAAGATTTACTAAGTACCCGATTAAAAGATTAATATATTGTGTAAAAACGCAATGGACAATGGTTTCACGGTTTGCTCAAGTGTGTGGTAAGAATTTGGTGTGAATCTGTCGCATAATTTGTACAGGATGTTGATAATCCGTGTGATGAGGAAACATTTAACAAGGAAGATATATTAAACTCCTTTGCAAATGAAACTGCTAAAAAAGATTCCTTCTCATCTGTGGCGTCAGAAAAGTCTCCAAGAGTTCCTGATAATTTCGAACCTATTAACATTGAAGGGCAACAAGAAACTGGAATATGGGTTCATCAGCCTGGAAGTGAGGTGTCACAAACTTGGGAGCCTAGAAAAGGGAAGAGCAGGCACCTCGATAACGAAATCCGCAATGTCCCAAATGATTATTTTGGCAGCAGAAATTCAACAACTGGGTCCTTAAACAACAATAGTAGCAGCGGCGATGAAAATCATGATGGAAAAAGTTCAATTCGTCGGGGCTTACAGAAGATCAGTTCAGTATTTCACAGGAGTCCTAAAAATGAGGATCATTTAAGCAGCATTGGGGAGGGTGTCCGATCTCCATATGCTAACATCAAAGCAGTCAATAGAATGGAGATTGGTGTGAAGTTCATAGTGGAAGATGGTCTTGCAGAATCTTTTTCTGATATGGCCTCAAAAGAACAAAGCGCAAGCCCTGAAAGAAGTGGCCCAGAAAGTCCAAACAAGGGACACATGAAAGATATGGCAAAGAGCATTCTAAAACATGCTGAGAAATCTGCTCGTAGCATAAAACATGTACTTACCCGAAAAGGGTCAAGAAAATCCCTTGGTGATGCACCAGTGCTTGAAGAACGAGGCATTTATCCAGAATCTGACTCTTCTGATGATGAATCTCTTCCATCCCCTCAAGTTGAGATGATACAGGTTGCTGCCAAGCCCATGCCCAGTTGCTCTGGTACTGAAGAATCTTGTTATACCAAAGAAAATAATGTTCATGCAGATACAAGTTACCCCACGGAACCTGCAATTAACATCGAGGACCAAATAAAGGTGGATACTGAAGGTCCAGAGAAGACGGGTGATAATGAGATAAGCAGCACCGCCAGACTTGAACATGAACTAGTCAAGTCCCCAAAAGGCAAGCTGCCTGAAGAGAATTTGGAAGGAGAGAAAAGATAATTTTATCGAGTAGAAAATGATAATCCAGAATCAAATCAAGGCTGAAATTTAGGTTTGTCCTTGTATAATGCAGAACCAAAGTTGAAGTTTGATACTGGGAAATCTTGAGAGTTAAATTTTGATTATGTGAGTATGTTTGTATTTGATATTAGCAAATATGTGAATTAGTTTACTAATAAAGTTTATTCGTAAAATCAATTTCTTTTTTTCGGAAAGTCCATGTAAAGCTTGAATACATTAGATTTGTACATCTTGAGGAATTATGCTTATTTACGTTCTGCTTCATGTTGTTAAGCAGGAAATAGGAAATACCATATCCAGATTTGCTTAGTTGCTCTAAGCATATTTGATTATTGCAATGACAGGAACTACCTTCTGGATCTCCCTTTGATGAAAGTAGCTGGCAATTTGAGTAGTCCGCTAGGTAACACAGAAAATCAGATGGTATTCTCTGATTTTTATTTCCTCAAACGGTGAAAACGTCCTCACACTAAGCCTGCAATTTTGCTTATGAAATTCATCTAACACATGGAATGCAGCCTTTAAAGTCCCTCTTAAACAAAACCCTTTATTAGAATATTAAGACAAGCAGCATCGACCTGTATAATACACAACTTAGGAGCACTTACATAAATCGAGCGAATTCAATACGAAATTGAAGGTTTTCACGCATGGCAAATATCCATACTTGGGCATATCAAAAAGGGTCTCAATTGCTCTATTGATTCGACCGGCCAAATTGCCATAAACCTTAATAACATTGTAGAAGAACTCCTCTGATAAACGACAACTCCTTTGGAACATAATCCTTCTCATGATCTCTTCAACATCATCAAATTTCTTGGCTTGTCCAAGCTTGTTGATGATCAGAGTGTAAAGAGCTTCATTGGGTTTATAATCTTTTCGCTTTGAGTATTGGTCTAAAACTGAAATCACTGAATTTCTGTGGTTTAGTATGAAGAGATTATTATCATCGAAATCATGCTCTTTTCTTCAGATAATCAAATATCAAATTTAAAAAATTTGAATATTCTTAAACGATTGTAATATTTTTTTATTGGTAAGTTCATAATATTACAAAATTCACCTAGAAAATAAAAATCTAAGCCCCATCAAAAAGAGATATACTGCCACTTTACCCGTTTAAAGTAGGGCAAAAGAAAAATTCCCTCTTGTTTTCATTTTTCCTTTTGTTTCAACTTTTTTTAGATGTTTTTCTTTAATATTTCAAGACTCAAATGCATAATATTAGAAACCCGCAACTAATACATAAAAAAAAGGAGCTAATTATACTAACTTCAAAGGCGAAGGCTTAAGTCTTAAGATATCTAAACGTTTAAAAAATCAATAAATAATTGATTAAAATTAATAAGTAGTATTCAAATAAAGTTAAATTAATTAATTATCAATAAGTTTTTTTGTCAAAAAAAATTACAAACAAGTTTTAATAAAAAAAAATTATCAAAGTAAACTTTTTTTTTTGATAATAAATCATCAAAATAACGTCATTTTGATACTCTACAACATTTTTAAAAAAATACATCCGAGCGTAAAAATTACTCAAGTCTTTAAGGAGTTGAGACATTTTAGTATGTCTCACTTCTGCATGAGCCCCAACTCTAAATTTAAAACACTACTACTAATTGTATCTTTTTTAATTATTTTTTCTGAATATTCACGAAAGTATCAAACTCAAGTTTTTTATACAAAATAATCATTAGACCAAAAGAGCCGAGTCACCGCTAATTATATCTGGATATTCAAATGTTTAATGAATTAGTAATTCAAGTAAGATTAAATTTTTCTTTTTTGAGTATGATTATGTAGTTCAAATTGAACTTGAGACATACACCCACGAAAGGAGAGATGTAACCACCGGATAAAGCTCACAATCACGGTAAGCTATACAAATGATCTTTGTAATTTTTTTTCGCTGCAATTTTACCGTGAGCATCTGTCAAAATGACTTGACTGTACAAATAAAATATAAAAACATAATCTACTATCAAAAAATCATTTGTTCTTCTTCTTCCCTGCAAGAATTGGTTGGATTTGCAATCTCCTACTGAATGCCTCGTTGAAAAGAAAACGAGTCTGAAATGCTGATATGATTGGAAGCCATGCCAAAATAGCTATGGGTGCAAAGAGAACAACACCCATTCCATAATCATATGCTTTAGCAAGGATCTGGGCAAAGTACCATAAGCCAGTATCCTCTATCTTCGGCCTCACTGCTTGTGCAATCTGACAGAACCAGAGTATCAGAGCAAAAATAACCACAAAATTGTCTGAGAAGATAGGGCCAAAAATGAAGAAGAAGAAGAAGAAAATAGGCTTTACCAATATTAAACCCCATCCAGTTGGCAGAAATGCTAAACAGCACACGATCAAGTCCATCAAAGATAGTTTGCAGATGATAGAGAGAGTAATTATGATGGCTAAAAGACTGAGGAAGAGAAATGCTTTAAATAACCTAAAGACAAGGTGGTTCCTAGCACTGAAGAGTTGCCTTCCCAAGTCCACTGCCTGAATACATCATGTAGAAATCATATTAGTAACTCTAGTAACGCCTTCTGTTGTTGCGCTAAATAACATAAGAAAAATAGAAAAAACCAACGTATTCTGATGCATGAACGTTAGAGCTAATCTAATGTTGCCAAACAGATACAATTTTCAAGAAGTTGAGTTAGTTCCTACAAACAGTTTGCAACTTGCATCAACCTTATATCAACATCTAAAGATTATACTACTTTTTTATAAGTGCATCCAAAGATTTTATTATATCTTCCCCTTGTGCACCATCAGAATTCAGAACATTCGTGCAAAGATAGTCAATGAAGATTAGGAATTTGATCAAATTTCCATCTTTTCATACTGTAAACAGAATCTCCTAGGTTAGAAACCAACAAACAAAAGATTTAATTCCTCTTTCAAACTTTCAACTTAATACTTCTTCTCCCTGGAATGGTTGAAATGAAGTAAATGATAAAAATAATTGCTAGCAGAAATAACATTCTAAAGCTAATGTCAACTGAAGCAATTTCATGTCACAACTGCATTCTGTGCATGTACCTAAGTGCATAAACAAAGGGAAGAACTTACCTTGACTGTCAGAAAAACTGCAAGAATGACAACCCAAGAAAGAACATAAACCAGAAAATTTTTGCTCTGCTGTGAGATGTCAAGGTGATAAACCAAACCATATTGATACATGAAAAACCGAATAGAAAGAAATATTTCAAATAATCTAGCACCCAACCCTGAATGACGAAGATGGTCTTGCTCATCATTCCACCAAGACTGCCAACTTTTATCTTGTTGAATTCCTATACCCCCTTGCTCTTTGATCCACTTATTCCAATCTTTCCAATCATCCACTATCGTTTCCCAGCTAAATCCGGATGGGTTAAAAAGAAATGGTGCAAACAACCAAGTGATTGACATGAACCAAACTGAGTAGGTGATTAATACATATGCCATGCCCCTCTGGTATGAGCGCTTGAACAAATCATAAACAATCAACAAGAGCAAGAGTTCAAATCCTTTCAGAAAGTGGCTTCGTGAATATAATCTGTAATTCTCAGTGAAGTTGGCATGAAACACCACAACCTTACGTCCAGTAGGTCTGTACTTAGCACCACCATGCAATAGTGTGCGGCCATAATAATGAGTTTTTGTTCCAAGGGAGAAAGTGAAGAAAACAGCAGCAAGTTGCAGTTGCATGAGGACAAAATCTTTAAGTGCTGTAAGAAAACCTTTCTCAAGTCCAATTTCCATCACCATTGGTAAGCCTGTTAACAGCCCAAGCTGGATAAATGACTGAGAGGCAAGAGCAGTTTCCAATGATTTTATGTTCTGCATTCTAGCCTCAAGAATGAGTGCTTTTTGCAACCCACTAAGAACAAGGTATAGCTGCCCGTAGAGGAACACATAAATTCCAATAACTGAAATCTGTTGATATTAACAGCAGCATTTTATATTAATCACCACATAAATGAGAAAGGTAAGAATTTCCAAATATTACATATCAGCTATAAGATAAAGGCAATACATAAGCACATTTTTATTGTACAAGAAAAAAGAGAATATAACCATTTTAGAAATTAAAGGCAATTTAAATATCTAACAACAATGTTACCCTGACTCATAAAGAATCTTGTTGACTTCGACCAAAAAAAGGAAAAAATCATGTTCACATTTTTGCACACAATCAAAAAGAATATCTTGCTATATTTCTTCAATAAAACTGACAACTGAAAAAATAGGAACATTTGCCATGATGCATTGATATGTCACGTTCATGCATCCATAAAGCATAAGGACTAAAGAAGGTCAAGAAAGATGGAAAATTGTACATTTATAATACAGGTTATTTAGAAGAAGACAGAAAACCTTAAACTGGTAAAGTAATATGCAGTTCCATTGATTTTATTTTTATCCTCACATGCCCATGCAGCTCTTTTTCATTGCATGGTTACAGGAAATATGCAGTTTTAATTTATTCCAATGCAAAGAAAGGTATTATCAGGGTTCAAAACAAAATTACCAAGCTACTGAAATAAAACCCAATGGTCGTGAAGTAACAAGATAACATCCGGAAAAAATCAAACTGCTGTCCAAGGCGATATATATCACGGCTTATAGTTTGTTCACTGTTCCCATTAGCAACTTTGGCCTCAAATTTTGAGATCTGATTTAGGCCTACATCACGACCTTTTCCAACTTGGAGGTACTCATGGTATGTTATATATCCCCGCCGTAATGTAGAATTAAATCCTACATATGATCAGATATATGTAGATGTGAATAAATTATAGGATGGCCAAAATATGACAACTTTAGTTAGTATTTCATACCAGCAAAAACATCCTCACTCAAGTTAATTGTTTTTGATGCTTTACTTATGCCTCCTCTCGTTATGTGAAATACCCTATCAAATACGTCTGGATGCCCATAGTGGAACCGTACCCTGCATATAAGATGAAAATAATAGAAAATGAGTGACTAAAGCATTGAGCATGAGAGCAAATATCAGCTGAGTTTTGCAATGTTACAATTAAAGGCCTAAACATAAAAAGAATTACTGAAGAGAGACTGGACATTGGCAATGCACATGTAAAAAGCAATGGGTGTGTACAAGCAAATGAGACTACCCAGCCAAAGATAAATTTAAATCAGAATTTTTTATGAAAAGGCTTTCTCGAGTATGGTACACCAAGCAACATGTTCCACATACGCACAAACAAGATCGTAATTGGTTAGGACTAAGCTTTCTCAAGCATAGTATACTAAGCTAAATATCCCACATAGGCAAGGAGATAGACACAACCAAGCATGCTCACATACACACATATTTAATACAATATGTTAGTACTTAAAAAAAATGTTGGGGTCAATTTCTTATTAGCTTAAACTTTTAGGATAATTGGTTTCTTAACACACTGTCAAAGTAGTAAATCCCGTGTTCAAATCCTGTAACTACCATTTTGATCACGTATCATTTACAAAGCAGAGTATGGTAGGCCTGCACTTAGGTTAGGTCGACGTGTAAAGCACATAGTATCAGTTTCAAGGTTTGCAGAATCAAGAAATTATTTACCTGAGGGGATTTGCCAGAAGCCTTTGACCAATTGTGACAAAGCTGGTCTCTTGATATGACATGAACCATGCTAGAGAAGAAACACTGCAATTAGGGAGAAAATAGAAGATCTTCAGCCTAAGATCTAAAAAACCAGTGATATAATTTCTCGTAAATGAATTAATCTATTTGTAGAAGAAAACTGAAAAATAATAGATGATGGCTGGTAATGGTTTCAACATGTTGCATATAAAATATTTTACATGTGAAAATACATAGCATAGTCTATACTGACCCATTTAGCAAAACACCTGAATTCCAATATCTTGCAATAAGGAATAATTCCTGAAAAATAATTTTTAAGTCTGCATCTGTCCAAAATCTAACCTTCTCCTACATCCCGCATCAAAAGCAATGAGCTAAGAGAACAAATCCCATTTACCTCTAATGTTTTTCCACAAAACAAAACCAAAATTAGTCCTCACTGGTGCAGAGGCCTCTGCTATTGCTTTTTCCTGACATTTGAAATAAAAAGAATAAAGCATGCTGCAAGCCTAAACAACTACAAAGTTCAATATTGTACAAACATGTAGCTTGTGAAGCTTGGACCAGACCAAGAGTATATTTTCACATCTGATTCGTTTATGCATATGGAGAACACATGCAACTGGGACATCGCATTCAATACAATATTCAGGCAGTACATACTGTAACAACAACTGATGCTGACTCAATGTTTAGTACATTTCTCAGTAACTTATCTAACTCTAGGAGCTCCCTAATCAGGTTTCCAGTCATATGGTGTTTACACATGTAGGTACATGATGCATCAGTTATGGATTATGGGATCAAGAGGATCAAACCTTCCGGTGAAAATGTGTTCCCTCAAACCAAGTATTCTAGGAGGCCGCCGTCCATTGTGCCGCAGAAATTCTTGTAGAAGATTTCTCATTTTGAAAGCCTCTTCAAAATAGTTATCCTGAAAACCAGAAACATGAGAAAAAATTCATGGAAGTCATTATGTTAAGCTAGTAGAGCAAGAGCATACTTGGTTCATGTCAATTGTTTGGAGAGCTTCACCACGCGTGAAAATTATGGCATGATTTTGGTTTTCGGGCTTCCCTTCTCCAATGTTTGGTGGACCAGGAAGCTTGATACGGTATACTTCCTAAGAAAATTGACAATGTACTCAATCAAAAGTTATTAATAATATAAGTCGATACATAATTTAAAATGAGCTCTGATGGCATAAGCATGAATATGATTGATTTAAATGATTTTATGGCTAGTTTTCCATGTAATGAATGCAAATGCGATTATAAGGATCATTCTCCCCTTATTACAACAAGCAAAGTGCTAACACATCCAAGTTTCCAAGAGCTCACAAGTCAAGTCTGACTGAACCAATGAATACTCCACCAAGTAAAACCTTCATTCTCAACAACTTCGGTTTGCTAAACATATTATTTGTGCACAACACACAAATGGATATATCATGGTAGTTCCTGGGAAAAAGTATCTCAAAATAAACTCATCTATAATCTCTATTACAAAAAAAAGGTAGTAATAATGCCAAATAAAAAACATATCTCTACAAGGCCTACAACATCTTTGTGCCAAAAATGTTTATTTAATAAGCTGCATATCCACACAAAAAAAGCTGCATATATTTTTTTTTCTAAATCTCTAAATCTTAAACCTAAACCTGCTGTAAATTTGGATCAGTTTCGTATTCAACTTATGCGATAAATTTGCTTATAATAATGTTGCTCTCTCTGAAAAGGATAAGTTGGCATATCCTGTAATAATTAGGACTTCAAATAATATATAATAACTATTTCCTTGAGCTAGCATACGTTAAAAAATTAATTTGAATTCACCTAACCAAATATTTAAGAAAATCATATAACTTGGAATGCTTTCACTACCTGATCCAAACCATTGACAGCTTTAACCAATATAGAAGAATAAACCTTCCGAGGCTTATCTGACACAATCTCTTCCTTCTCTTCAACATAAGCGACACGGAGAGATGGATACCTTAAAGCAGAAATTACATATAAATATTTAGAAGAGATCTAGAAGTTTCTTGAAAATTAAATTAGGATTTCTGAAATGAATTCCTTTTCTTGGAAAAAGACTACCTTATCATCAAGTCAAGTATGTCTTGTGCATGGGGGTCCCCAGAAGATTTCTGTGATCCAAACATTTGACATGAAACGACAAATGTGAACTTCATGTCTGCTAGCGCATCTAGTTGAGCAGATAAGGTATGGTTACTTCTTTCAACAGCATCATAACCTTCCAGAATATCTGGATGAAAGCCACATGGCAAAAAGATTTTAGTAAAATTTTTCTCCTCAAGACAATTTCAAGCAGCGTGTATAAGCACCAGAATGGACTCTAACTGTAATGTGGATGTAATGCATCAATGATAGATCACCAAACACTAACTTCTGAACATTATTAACTAGGTTCAAGATGACAAACCTTCATCTTCAGCCATATCAAGAAATGCCTGTAATTTTAGGGCTTCTTTATAGTACATCATTCCCCGTACTGTTATTAAAAAATTTGTAGGTTATGTTCAGGAAAATCAAATTATCAGAAAAGTTTGCATCTAAAGTCGATTACTGGAAGATTAATAAATTCTTTTCGTTCACCTGTTCTGCTCAGTGTTTGGCCTCGAAAAGAAGCCCAATTTCTAAGCTTTTCCTCCTTGCCTTCATCTTTTAATCCTTCCAAATTAACACAACCCATCCGCTCCAAAAAGTTTTTCCACTCATCTAGAAAAAAACAGAGAAATTACAACACATTTAAGTCATAAACAATACAAATGGACAGAAGTATATATAACAAGTCTTATTTTGTTACCTGGAAATATTTTTTGCATATAAAAAATGATGGAAACCCCTGATTTGCTTGAATGTAGTTCCTTCATTGAATAATTAATGTCCTCCAGGTAGTGTGGAGTTATAACACTGTACTAAAGAGAAAAATTCATCAGGTATAATTATCAGGTTTGCAGTCACCTATCAGTTAATGAAATTAACATTTCCATTAAATGTTTCCTTAAGCATTCATGTTTAGTTGTAGGAAGGTTCCATAAATTTGTTGGATTTTCTCCTTCTGTCCATGTTAATGATTCTATAAAGATCATCGTACAAATGCCTCTCCTAAAGTGACGAGCCATTTTTTTTCTGACATCTGCTTTAGATAAACTTCTTATAGTGGAGCACTTTATTTGGATAAAATTTGTGACTGTTGAATGTTGCTGTATGTTTCAGGAAAGTGGGGAATGTGCAGATCACTTGATTTTACACTGTACTTCAGCCAGTGAGTTATGGACATTAGTGTTTTCTTTAATAGGCATTTCTTGGGTCATACCTAAATCAGTAGTTGATTTGCTCCTTTGTTGGAGGGGTGGTCCCCTAGGAGCATGAAGTGGAAGGTTTGGAGCATGATTCCATTATGTATTATATGGACTATCTGGTACTTGTCAAAAAAAAAAAAAAAAATATATATATATATGGACTATCTGGTGTGAGTGAAACAGAAGGACATTCAAGCGCATCGAAACTACTCTACATGACTTCAAGGCTCACTTTCTTCGTTTGTAATTGACCTGGTCTTTAGTACATGATTCACTGCTGTCTTTTCCAGAGTTTTTAGATACACTTCTATGTTCCTAAGTTTCTTCTTTCTTCTCTTCTTTTAGGGTAAATCTTGTACAAGCCATGTGTAAAAACGCTTTTTCCTTTCGATACATAATTTATAACTTATCAAAACAAAAAGTAACACTGCCAAGATGAGAGACAAGGAAAGGTATAACATAGACAGAACATAACAGAGGAACCAAAAAATGATAGTGTTAAAACGAAGAGAGACGTAATTAAGCTGGATACATCTTTGTTGTTAACATTGACTAGCATCTCTACAAATTTGAAAAGACTGATTTATATTCAGTCTGGTTTTGCATATCTCCTTATCAAAATAGACCTAATTTCTACATTTTGTTTACTTTCGTTGATTGATGCTTTCTTAGTCCTGATATATACCCCCTCTGTCCCATAATAAGTGTCCTCATTTCTATTTCGGGATGTCCCATAATAATTGTCCACAAAGACTTAATATCATCAACCTTCCAATAATCCCTTCATTATTACTCCAACTACTCAAGTAAAGATAAAATTAGTTTGGATGCAATGGTAAGATTGGTATTCTAATACCCATCTTACGTAGTTTGAATACAATTAATGCACTTTCTTAATCTTTGAGCTTTTGCAAAGAAACACGTTATGGGAAAGGTCCTCATCAACGTTCCAAAGCAGGCAGGGCTTTGGACCTAATATATTTTCTATGGTAGGATAGCATAACTATGCTGGAACTTAGAAAGAATATTCTCAGTAATTACTAATTAGATTTCTGTCTCTGGACATTCAATTTCCTAGAAACTTAAATATATCTGAATGCACAATTAATGATATAAACTATAAAGCTTGCAAATAGATATAATCTTCAACAAGAAACGATACGGGTGAGATAAGATAATTTGACCTGAATGACAGCATATTGCATACTTTAGGAGCACTTGGCATATCCATAAAGAGTGAAGTAGCAAAAAAAGATACACGTCTCCGAGCTTCTAAGTTCTCAGGTATGTCCATTGCCTTATCTTTGATAGTAAGCAACAAAAGAAAACGCTCAATCTGTCATACAAAGTCCAGATCAGTTTAGTTATTATATGTCAAGGTTAGATGCATGTTGGTGCATGTTTTCCATTTTATAAACGGATAAGCATAAACATTTATTCATAGTACACTTATATCTGTACATGCATGTCAATGCCGTCAAGATAAGAGACGCCAAATTAAAGCAAGAATTCTGACCCTGGAATCACAACCATGACCCTTTGACTAGGAAGAAAGGGAGGAGCCGGAACATAATTGAAGAAACAAAGAACGTCACCTGTTCATTCAGAGAGCCACTCTCTGGCAAAGGAAAATGGATACAGTTCTCTTTTTCTGATAAGTCAAAATGGTTGCAGTTCTTGTCAGCAAATGATTCAAATAATTGTGGTTCGATTCTTCTAGAAAAGATGGTGAAATCCCCCTCCATATCTTGCCTTGAGTTTAGCAAATCCAATATTCTGTGTGCATTTGTAATGAACTTTAGTAAATTGAAGCATTTTAACTCATCTTAAAATATAAGGTAGAGTCTAAACATCCCAAACCTGGAACCATTTGTCATCATATCATTTGTGACTAGCTCGAAGATGTCCTGGAGAACTTTTACAACTTTACCATGATGGTCTTCATTTCCCTCAATCTTAAAAGGGTAGCATGGCAAACACTATTGCTCAAGTTCTGATTTAGTAACATATATATGCTTAAATTTTAAAATTTAGCTTTCAGTGAAAAAACTACCAGAAGTTCAACTAACTCGATACATTTAGTTTGTAGAGCTGGGAGCTCACTCATCTTGAAATCCTCAAGAAGACTTGATCTTCCAATACTTTCTTCAATTTCATTTATTATGCCGGATATAACCCTAAAAGGAAGTGAGATAACACAACAGAGTTAAGGACAGCGTGACAGGCTAGAAGTAAGCAGCGCATAGAATGATATCCATAACTCTCAACTATATTTGCCTACCAAGAAAAGCAAGACAATAAACAACAATGCTAAAATCACTAGTTGAACTTATAAAATCTCTACCTGAAATAGATGTTTATGAAAGACTGTGTTTGATCAAATGGTGTTCTTTACCTACCTTTTCTCCAGATCACCAACGACAAGAATTTCAAGGATGTACTTTAGTGACTCATAGCATTCTGTTACAGCACAGTACATGTACTTATCTTTCCTGATCTTCCTGAAAAGAACCTCATCCTTCCCAACAAAATCTCTTGCAATGCTCAGTGCTGTAGAAAACTAGTAAGAATTGCCAGCTAAGTTTATAGATGAACTACAATAACAAGAAATAATAAAAAAAATTATGAATAAAAAGACTACCTTATTGGCAAGGAGGAAAATAGGCCAACGAACCATTCCAGAAAATAACTCTGATGACACAGGTATTGTCATCAAATCCAATTCCCTGTCCACGAGACATTTCCATAAGGTATTTAGTTAGGAGTCCCCATGAAATAACACTATAGCAATTGATGAAATCAACCTGTTGCTTATCAAGTCCTCCAATCTAAACTTATTGATGATTTGGTTCCACACCAAAACAAACTTGGCAACTCCATTTCTTTCACTCTGAGACACCTAAAAAATATAATTTGATGCTCACGGTGAGAAAACTCATAGTTGTTCAAACAACATAGCAACATGGTAAGAATTAAACCTTATACCTTACGAGATCTTCCTTGGAAGAAAAATTTGTTCTTTCTCTTTTGATCATTTTTAGATGGGGGTGGGATAAGGAAAACATTAAATGCAGAAGGCAAGGTGTGAAATCTGCTTCTCAGCATTCCTAATGTCCGGATCTACAAAGGAAAGGAGTTAGTCCAACAATGCAATAGTGGGGGCAGAAAAAAGTACATATTGCTTCACTTGAGGCAGAAAAAGAATATATTATACCTCACCAAGATGATGCAAAATGCCATAAACTCCACCAAAGATCGTACAGAAAACAGAATACCAAATCTGTGTATCCATGAAATATACCTGAGACAAATTCAAAATGCAATAGATGAATGTCAGACATCAAAGGATTGTCACAGAAAGTCATAATGATCCAAGAAATTCCCATTTATTGCAAGAGGGTATCGGATTCATCTTCACAACTCTGATAGTTGATATTTGTACATCTAACTTAATTTTCCATTTCCATAGGTAGAGCCGATGGATGTATAGTTATTGTTGTCAGGTTAAAATTAAAATCAAAATGAGCTTCAGCACAGCTCATAATACTAAAGGTTGAATATTCAAAAGAAAAGTTCCAGATATTTTGCTAAAAACTTACAACTAATATGGGAGCCCATACAGCCACAATTGCACCAGCATTACTCTTTACTGCAGGAGGAGAATAAATTTTCTTAATGCATTAACACAAAATTAACTCAGATTTAACTCCTAAAAAGGAAATGCTTGAAGAACTAAAGAATACCTCTAGGGAAAAGCTCATGCCAATCATACTTTTGCACACCAATTTTCATGATTAGTTTTGTTGGTTCTATGAGTGGTTTTATCTGCATTTTCCAATTGACAAGAAGCTCTATAATTTGATCACATTTCAAACAATGATCGATCAGAAAAATAAAATATCACTGCTTTGTGCTAAATCCAACTAATGGATTGTAATTCTCAGATTAAAAGTTTATACGAAAAAAATTGACCTTATCGACTTTACCCATCTCAAGCCACCAGAAAAAGACCAATTGATTTTGAATAACTCTATGAGACTCGTTACATATTCACATTTTGGAGTATAGCATTGCCACAATGTGGTATGGATGCAATTATATTACTCCTCACCTCAAAACTGTAGCTGAAACCAAATTTGACTGACAGAACCAGAATCCAAAAAATTGTATATCTAGATAGGAAGAAAAAATAATGCATTAGAGAATAAATGACTAGCATTAAATATTAATAAAACATACAGAAGGGACATAGAGGTTTACTTGAATTGTGAAACTTGGGTTTCTTGCATTCCACGCCCAACGTATAATCTAGGCTACATGACAATAGAAATCAAGGAATGTTCATTAAGTTCAACAGTATAATACACATGGAGAAAATATAAGTTTAGAGCTTATTCTCTCTTCCTTCTCTTTCCAATGCCTTTTTGCTTCTTTTTCTTCTTCTCTTCTTCAAGAGGTTTTATAACTTTCTCTTCTTTCATTTCTTAACTTGAGAGATTAGGGCTCAAATCAAAGAAGCAGAAGGAGAGAGAAAAATAACTGAATGAGAAGGAGATACTGGTAACAGATCTAAAAAGTTGTGGTTACTCCCATTTAAATCATTGTCTCACCAGGAAACCAGATTTTCTGTAATTTATTTCAAGCTTAATAGTTCAAAAATATTCCAAATGATATCCGTTGATTTGTTTTCTGTAAGAAAATCCGCAGGAGAGACAGAAACAATGATCTTTCTATAATTTTACTGTCTAGCAACCAAACAAAACTAAATTTCAAGACAGAAACTGTACTCCTCCACTCAACTATCAAACTTTGACTTGTTTTAAGAATTAATTTATCATTTCTTGAGATAAAAACTCAAGAGATTATGACCTTCCTTCTCATGATAATCAGTACTTTTTTTCTACATAGCAACAGAACATGTTGAATCTAAGTTCGACTATGTGCACAGCACAAGTGCTACTTCTTTTTTTAAGAGCACAAATACTACCTAATTTTTTCATTTACACTAATAAACAGAAATTCTAACTAACTCATATTTTCCATACATATTAAGAAAAGAAAAACCTATATTGATGCCACTATTTGTGTTTGTTCGTGTCCAATAATTACTAGACAGACTTGGAGAAAGCACTCATCTCACAAATCAGTGCAACAGATTTTTTTTATTAAGTACAAGTCAAATTATTACATCCAGAGCAAACAATTTCCATTATAGAACAATTTTTTTTATAAAAACTTGATGAAAAGGGATATTTACTTCTGTAATGAGTTTTACCTGTGTCCACCACGACAAAATTGTACAAATGCGGTGATTTGAGGTCTCAATGTACTTGCTAACAGCAGGAACAAAAAACAACACCAATTCAACCGCATTAGTTGTCAAGTATATTGTGACAGCAACCATATAGGAAGAAAAACACCATTCTCCAAGCCAGCTCCCATATTGTGTGGAATAGCAAGTATATTTTCTTCTCGAATGAGCATAAAGCACAGGAAGAATAATTGTCCATATAACTGCAACAGTCAGCTTCAGCACTTGTTTTCTTTTTTTAGAGAATTCCATTGTTGCTCTGGCTTTCCATGTAAAGGCAATGTCAACAATTGCTGCAACCCCAAAACTTCTTTCAGATTCATATAATTTCTTGAGTATTAAAATGAGTGTGTTTACATATATCTGAGTATGCATGTGGGGACATTTATGTTTTCTGCATTTAGATATATATATGTAATACATTTATGAGTATTATGTGTGTGTCTCAGTTCAAGTAGATTTGAGTATATACGTGCACACAGAGAAGAAATGATACACCATTTAGATTTACACATTCATATATTGACCTCCCCAAAAAGAGTAATGTTGTGGAGAGAAGAAATTAACATTTAAATTTTTTTACAAAGAATAATAACAGAACCTTCTCTAAATGATAAACTATCGCATAGAAACACATTTTGTGGCTTTAAGATCTCACGTGCCACTTTCTTTGCACAAAACTCAAAGGGACAAAGGGAGGACTAGATAAAGATGTCAAATTGTCAACCAACTCAGTAAAAATATTGACATATTGTGAATGCAATATCAGCTATTTCCAGTTTAATCGGATCTAATCCATTAAAAGGTGCACACCAACTTGCTTCAGAGATAAATTCATATTGCGCACACGTACAACACAAAACACGCGCATACACATACACACACTGTGAAGGAAAGGTTTGAATATGAGCACTGCAAACCCTTGACATTTCATGATTGAACAAGACTTTGTCAAAATGTTACATCCAAGAGGAACTTGACATAGACAAACTTGGACAGTTCTCTCTCTTGTTTTCTCAAGAGATTTAACTTGTGGCACTGTAATATAAGTAGCAACAAAAAGTTCTATTTTATTCAGAAGAAATATAATAGCTAGCAGTTCTTTAAAAACAATAACTTCCAACCTCGTTCTATTTGACTCCATTAGACATCTTCTCCTACTAGGAGTGTGCATGGGTTGGGTTGAGTCGAGTTAGAGGTCAATCTTAGCCCAACCCGTGACATTATATTCTCGGCCCTAACCCAATCCAAACCCATGACAGGTTATAAAAATTCCAACCCTAATTCAACGAATGAAAAATCAGATTGGGCTTGGGTTGGGTTCAGGTTGGCTTGTAAAATCAAAATTGAAATCAATGGGTCGATTTGAATCGGGTTCATAGTTATCGGGATCCATATATACCCTTTTGAACCGCGATCCGGATCCTATGTTATGATTCGTGGTGCATTCGCGCATCGGATCCCTAGAATTGGCGATCTAAATTTTTACTTAAACTTTTAGCTAAAAAAATTTTAAAAAATTTAGACACAAGAAAAGATTTAAGAGAATGCTCATACTTTATTTTTAAATTATGTTTTCTAATATTATGTTTGTTGGCTTTACTATTTTGTCAAAACTCTAACATCTTCTAAACTATTATTATGCTAGCAGTTCTATTTATATTGTACTCATAAATATATCAAATATCATAATTTTATACATAATATAAATCATTTAAATCTACCCCTAACGTACAACATACCGCGTATGGGATGGGTAACGTACCACGTTCCTGTTCCCGTACACGTACCGCCAACTACGGTATACCGAGTTCCTAGTAACTATAATTGGGTTGGCCTAGATTGGCTCGAGCCAGGTTAGATTCTTGAATTATATTTTTTTTTTTAATTTCGAATGCTAAAAATTAAAGATATAATTTTAAAAATATCAAAATAACATATTCAACTTCAAATATTTCCCAAATATTACAATTACAAAGGTATAAACATCTTATAGAAAGTCATACTTTAGTTCCTGGTAACTATTATTATGCCAGCAGTTCTATTTATATTGTACTCATAAATATATCTAATATCATAATTTTATACATAATATAAATCATTTAAGTCTACCCCTAACGTACAACATACCGCGTATGGGATGGGTAACGTACCATGTTCCCGTTCCCGTACACGTACCGCCAACTACGGTATACCGAGTTCATGGTAACTATAATTGGGTTGGCCTAGATTGGCTCGAGCCGGGTTAGATTCTTGAATTATATTTTTTTTTTTTTAATTTCGAATGCTAAAAATTAAAGATATAATTTTAAAAATATCAAAATAACATATTCAACTTCAAATATTTCCCAAATATTACAATTACAAAGGTATAAACATCTTATAGAAAGTCATACTTTAGTTAAGTTGAACACCAATAAGGTAAATAGTTAAAACACTATAGTAAAGTACATATATATGAATTTAATTATATATAAATATATTATGTAATTAAATAAAGGCTCACGGATTACGGGTTGGGCTATGGTTGAAAAAACTGCAACCCTAACCCAGCTCAAATTTAATTTGGGTTAAAAATTTTCAACCCTAAGCCAGCCCAACCCAAGAAATTATTAACCCTAGCTTGTCCGAAGTACGGGTTAGGCTCGGGTTGGGTCGGGGTAGCTTGCCCAAGTTGCACCCCTATCTCCTATTTAGGTCACAGCTATTCTTTTGACAAAACCTTAATATTATTGAAGAACTATGAAGATTATTTTTGTCTTAACTAACGAAATTCCCAGGTTTATTGCACGAAAAATGCATGTACCTGCGAAATTAGCTCTGATCAAAGTGGCATCATACCTTGTATAAGTTTAAGAATCGCGGATGTAATGAAAATGCTCATTATGTCCTCAAATATTACTGCATCAAAAACTTGAAGTGGAGATTCTACATCATGGCAAGCCATAATTATCATTGCCTGCAAAGCCGTAGAAAATTAGCAAAATCATTATGACAAGAAAGCAATTGGTGAACTACTCTTAATGGGTTCGAAAAATTTGAAAAAAGAGGGGAAAAAAAGAAACCTGAAGGGATAGAATAAAAAAGCTCCACATTCTATCAAAGCTTCTAAAAATCTGCCAAAAGGAACGGATCTCTACAAAATTTGTCTTCCCTAACCATTTTGGCTCACGATTTTCTTCAGTAGTAACCTGTGAGAACGCAAATATTCCAGAGACAGATAGCAAAGTTTGTCAACATGGAGCAATTGAGTCATGCAAGCAAAACTATTAGTCTTGCTTCCAAAAAGTAATTCACTATATTCTAAATACTGGTTCTTCTACATCCAAAAGCTCAGAAACTGAACCACTGCAAGACAGGGGATAAGTCCAATTGGCTACCAAATGCAAGAAAATGCCACACATATTAGAAATTTTCCCGACCTCATAAGTCAAATGGAAAAATAAAGTGAAACTATTCTTCTTTGCCTATTCTCGTTAATGCATTCAAAGACAAATGAAGTGAGTTGAACATACTTTGTTGAAATGTAAGTTTCAAGTTACAGTTCCATATATAGGTGCATTCAACATGATATGGGCATGGCAAATCAAATACAAATATAGATACTTACCAAGTTAATTGATTATATATACCAGATACATACAGACAGACACAAACAACATGCATACACATAGATAAACTTGCATGTACATGTGTGCATGAGCACACACACAGTCACATATGTATACATATACATGTCTGAACACATATATAAGTACTATAATATTCTAGGCCACAATCTTTCTTCCCCTGTTAACAGAATTCAAATAATCATCTTAATGCCTCAACAATTAATTAAGTCAGAAAGAATTCATTCTCTACATCATCCAAAACAATCAAAGAAGATATTAAAGAGAAATTTAGTTTTACTAGCCCAGAGTGCACACAAATTACCCGGCCAAAACCCCTACAGACTCATAAATGATGCAACTTTCACTTGTAAAATCATCTGACCAGTGAATCAGTGTGTTTTCTATTATTTGTAAAATTTTCCAACAACAATGAGTTTAAGACCATAATACTTCTTTAAGATCTTCAAACCATAAACCAACACCTCTTATCGTCATTATAATCCAAGCACCTAACCCTAATACACAAGATCAAAAATGTCCAAGGTAAACCATCATTTATGCAATGAGACGTGACAATGTCAAAATTGATTGAATGATGTGCTTACTTAGGCTTTGAGCAATAATATGCTCCATAGTCTCCTCAACAAGCTAGAAACAGCAGATTGCTAGGGCACAAAATGAAGAGGCTATAGATGAATAAGGTATTCATTATCATTTATTGTATATGCAATTTGTAAATTACTTTCAAATGATGGGGAAAAGAAGTTTTGTATGAGTTACAGAAATGATTTACCCCCTGTTCTTCATCTTCTTTTTCTTCTCCTTCCATTTTTTCTTCTGCTGTATTAATGGGAGCTCGAGCATTGGAAACCTTGCGATTATGTGAAGACTGTACACAGAAGAAATCGTGGTCCAGTCGAATGGGCCAACCTATTTGAAAACAATCATAAGACCTGAAGAAACATAGCAGCTTTAACTAACCTGGACTTTACTTTTTTGAAGGCCTGAATTGGCAGACATGCAAAATTATGAATAGCAAAGATAAATAACTAAAATTCTGACCAGAAATACTCATTCAGATCATCATAATTTCTCCATGTGGAATGATTAGCTGTCCCACTCTTGCTTTTTGCAGCTTCCTGCAGATTTTTTGCCATGGAATTAGATACTCAACAGGAAGATTTAGAAAGACAGTGAAATTAGAAGACCACCTCATATATAAGCCTGTATATGGGGGTAACTACATTGTTAAGGAAAGACTCCGGTCCTCCTCCATACGCTGGCCTGACCTTCTCCCCAGTAGTCATACTAACAGCGCCAGTTAGTATGGCATGCAATTCATATGCCATCTGAAATTAAACACAAAAAGAGATGTTATAATACTAGTAAATAGTATTTAAAATGATGCTAATAAACTAGACACATTATATTCTACTTAAAGTTCACTTTCATAAACTTATCAGTGTACCTTCAATATGGTAGTCAAGTTTAAAACAGAAGAAAAAAAATGTTTTGCAATCTCTCACAACTAGAGAGATATTTCTTTCAAGTGTTATCAGTGAAACGAGAAATTGTGCAATTTGCCAAACCATTTCAAAACCAAAGTCAAATTTACAGGTTAATTACTGTGTAAGCTAGCACTGTGATTGTACTGGTTCTCTGATCATTTCACCGGAAAAAAGCATAAAAATAGTATCAATTGGCAGTTATGAGCAAGAAATACAGTGATGACCTCCAAAGAAACACTTGCGCCAATCACCAACATTCCAAAACCAGAATCAAGGAGTTCCTGAGATCTCTATGTGGCCATATTGCTGCCACTCATGTTATCCTTGCATTAGAAAAGTTCCTCATGTGGCCTAAGAAGATATTGTTTAGTTGAAAAACCAAAAAGCTTTTTAGACACTACAGAAAACAAGTATTTGGGGGGGAAAATGAGAGAAAAGAGGCTAGGAGAAACTTGTTAACAGGAATTCTCTTCCCTTGTACCATAACTTATTACTGATACAAGAACTAACCCAGGCCCAAAGCTTGTCCCTTTACATTATAACACATAGCAAAAGAAGAACAGTAGTGAACCAAAAGGGAATATACTGATTATTAAATTGATGAAACAAGAGATAGTTAACAGCTTGCTATATCAAAGTTGACCTTCAGGTGAGTTAAGTTTCATCAAGCTATTTAAATGGGCAACCCAACTTCATCTGTCTTAGCTAGAATGGTTCATGCTTTCCAAGTTCAAGAATGAGACAACACCCGTGCTTAAGATTAACATTAAATACACGACAATCTCAACTGAGAGTCGGTCAAAACGAAATAATCAACAGCGACAGATATTTCAGCTTACATGGTGAAAAATATAACAAAGACACTCTGGCATGAACCGCAAGTTTGCAGCCTCCCCCCATATAAGAAGGTAAAGCCCTATATATAAAATTTTATATTGTTGAGCTTCCTGTTTCACATAAGGCAACCTGCAAGATAAATTATTAGTCATTGTTACTCGGTAGAAGCTGAAAACATGAGAACGAAAATTGTTAACAACTTTCTGGGAAAGAAAAATTGCATTATGAAAGTAAAAAAACACAACATGCATATAAGAAGAAATTAGTTCAGAAGTAATTAGTTCGAATATAAAGATAGAATAATATACTGTTTGTCAGCAGTACTAGATGGAAAGAGAGGTTTTCTAACTTCTTTGTTGCAAAGCAAGTAGCAAATTATATCACTTCTCTTACCGGATGTTGTTTTTTCTCCCCAAAAATTTGCACCAATTTGTGTAATTCTTAAAAAACCTTTTCATCACTTCATCCATAGCCTCATCCCCTAACTGATAGTACAAGAATAACATACATTTCAAATTCAAAGATAATGTTAAGCCCAGTAAAATATTGAGAATCGAAAAGCTAAAACACCTTCGAGTTAGGAGAATGCTTATGAGATTTCCGAATGTGGGTGTTAGCAAGAAGTAGAATCAGATGCTCCCGCTGGTTGGCCACATTTCCTTTCTGAAGGAAGATAAAAAAATTTAGATGTGAAGAATACCTTTATATCTTAAATTAAGAGCATAAAGTACCAGTTCATATGCGTCCAATTTGCGAACTCAAGAGATAAATGATTTTATGTCAGATTACACTATAAAGGAAAGGAAAAAAGGGGAAAATGAAACAGGAATTCCAGATAAATTACCTGAAATCCAAATGAATACTGAAGAAATTCAAACAAATCCATGAAATCCCCATTTTTGTGAAAATCTTGGGCTGGAGTCAAACCACGAGTATCGCGAACAACTGCAACTGCAGCTTTAATCTGTATCAATTGAGTAGTAAGTCAAGCATATTTGTTCCATTATTCAAAACTCAAGAATACTGCAGCAGAAAAAAATAATATCACCAGAGACATTATCCAACAGTACATAAAATAACATGTTAACTAAATGGAGGGGGGAGAGAAGAAAAGCTCTAAGGCCCTATACCAGCTTCTGCAGGAATCATATAGGACAGAAGGAGCAACATAATCACCCTATAGATTAAAAGATAAAGGAAAAAGGAAATCATTTGGTCATCCATATGACATCAGACCTCAGGGAGCTGCATAATTGCTTGCTGAATACCTCCATGATCAAGTGGAAGAATGTTATATGGTACATAGAACTCAGATTTTGCACGAATGCGGTCTCTATCAGCAATGGCCTATTAGATAAAAATTATGGTGAATTAGGAATATGCAATCGCTTATTTAAGTTACTACTTTTGCAAAAGACTGAGGTAAAACATTAAATAACTAAGATATAAGAGTAGAACCTGAGGACCAGCTGGATTCGTAACGGTCTTCAATACTTCATACAAAACGGAAGCAATTCTACGTGCATTTATCAACTTCTCTCTATGACTGGTTCAGATAAATCTCCACAGGTTAACTTGGCACATCTAATATAAATTGGTTTAATAAAGTTTAGCTGAAAAGAAATATAACGGAAATATCTGCAAGATTATGCACAGTTACCCTTTTTCTAAGTCAAATGCTCCACCATGTCTGATAATATAGTCCTTGTATGCATGATAAACACGTTTAAGTTCACGTATATCACTCATCTCCTTCCGTCTGCTTTTGGTAGTTTCTTCATCCTATAAGTCATCAGAGCCAGCACAGAGAAGAAATTTCAAAATGAATAAAAATATCAGGAACTTCTGGTCAAGATAAAGTATCCCAGCGCTGTTACTAGGAATTACAAAGGTCATAATAAATTGAGGAAGAGTAATGCACACATATAAAAGCTTATTGCATTAGCATGTGACTAGTACATCATTTGCTGTTAAATGTCATTTTATCTAACAATCACTTCAATGCTAATCCTTATTAAGTGACACAAGTAATTAAGCAAGTGCTTTGTTTGAACTTAGCATCTTCAGATAATGAGCATAATCCAAGGTCTTGCCTGTTCAAGTCGTTGAAGAAGAGAGGTTTTGAATTGCCGAACACCCCTTCCTGTCGAATTGTGGTCCATGTTATGTGCTATTTCAAAAGCATGAAAGCGGCCTGCCCCAAAAACCCAATTAGCCAGTGTGAAACGCATTACGCATACATTTCACGTTAAAATTGAATTTCGTTACTAGGATCAACTAAACAAGTTCTGGTAACATAGAAGAAATTGAGAATTTTCCTTGCAAAATTATGAGCAATAAAGTCTTCTTTTCATTCATCCATTTACCCAGATTCCAAATTTATTGAAAATTGAATACTTTATCCGTTGAATTAATGTGGGAGCCTCATGAAACTGATTCTCTTCATTTGGTTACTAAGAAAAGATAGCAAAAGAAAGAAACTAAAATTTCATAACCTTGAATAAATTGAACCTGAAACAACAATGTCTTCCACTTTTTTGCACCTAGCACAACCATTTTAGCTTGAATTTGATATGAATAATCCATTATTTTGGGTACGCAAATACATAGCAGACAATATCTGAAATTCTAATCATCTTCTTAACTAAAACATCACTCACTAGCATAACTATCCACGATACATCTCTCTAGTGATCCTTTTCAAGCAAAGTAACAATAAGAAACCAAAATTCTTGCAATAGCATGTCAATTAATAATTTAAAATGGAGTACCATAAATCATATCATCCAAAAACCAAAAAAAAAAATCAAAACATTCATTACAATTCACACACCAAACCTTTAAATAAAAAATGAAAATACAGATAGAGTACATGACCCATAATTCACGAAACGAACCCAATTCACGAAGAAAACCAAAAATAAATCTTACAAAGATAAGCAATACGAGGCTCCTCAGCTTCAACCAAATTGGCGACACGAAGAAACCTCTGAATCTCCGAAGCCAATGTTGCTGGCAACCTCTCACTGTCGAATGGCTCAGGAACATGTTCACGATAAGTGAGTAACCTTACAAAAGGCCCATATTGTTCTGTACCGTTGTCTCTTTCTCCATGGTTAATGGGTGATGAGCGGTTTGTACTGGTTTCAATGATAGGCTCTGCAGGAACAATCTCATGAGACATTGTTGTGGTGAAGTGAAAAACAAAAGTGTTTTTGCTGCTTTTCTTGTTGTTGGTGATGGGAATTTGGAGGGAAAAGGAGAGAGATGGGTAGAAGTAAAGAGCATATAAGTAGGTATTTTCTGCATTTTGCTTAATGAGGTCTCTTCTTTGTTGGGTATGTGTATGCGAGCGCTTTTTGGTGAGAATGGAAAAAAAAAAGGGTTTTTGATTGTGTGATCTCTTTTTAGCTTTTGCTTTAGGGAAGATGGGTTTTTGGTTTTAGCTTTTCTTTCTCTCTTTCGGAGAAGGAAGAGAGAGAGAGAGAGACGGAGAGACTGTGATTTTATGTGTTTGCTTTTGAAAATGTCATGGGCGTTTTTTAAATTAATGACCAAAGTAGAGGGAAAGAGAAGAGTCAGTTGATTAACTGAACCTCTCTAATCTATAATTATCTAAACCCCAAATAAACAAATAAATAAAAGCAAGAAAAGTGATTGAAAGTTTGAGCTTTAAAACTTTAAAGTCGAAACAAACTGGTTTTTGACTGAAATCCATGTTTTTTAACGTCATTGAACTTATTTATTTTTTACTACTTTATTTTTCTCTCATATTTCATTTTTATATTTTTTTTTCTGTTTCTAATTTTTATGCTTTTTCTTCCTGTGGGGAAACAGGAGATCAATTTTAAACTACCTAATTAGATAGATCTTCTTCGGATTGGGTTTGAATCTTGTACCAAGTTTTTGAGCTTCAATACAACTTAATTACATCATTAGTTTTTTTTTTTCAATTACACGGTTTGGATCGATTTTATTTTAAACCTAAAATAAAATAAAATCATAGCATATGGAATTGTGATGTTCATCCACCCGCAAATTAAATTTGGACTCCAACGAGCAATCTCACAATAAATGATGTTTTTCAACTGTAACAAGTTGACGTGATGGTTATAGAACAATTTTATCATCACATATCGTTATTTTATATTCAAAAAACGTTGCTCACTTGATTTTAAGTTTATGTTATCAGATTAGATATAAACCATTTAATTTTGATTAGAACTCGACTTTCTCAAATCTTCTCATGAATGTGGATTTAGCAAAAGACATAATTAGAGTTTGATTTGTTACGAAAAAAAACTCTTAAATTTCAAACCATATGATGAAATGCATAATAAAACTTTTTCCTTACAAATAATCAGAAATTATCTTTTTTTCCTATGCCTATAAGAATAAAAGAAGATAATCGATGATGGTAATTTTTTTAAGTGTGACTATAATTAGGGGTGGGCTTGAGTTGAATTGAGTCCGAATATTAAGTTATTCGAATTCGATAAATTTTATGAAGGCTCGAGTTCGATAACAAACGAGTTGAATCGAGCTCGAGCTTGAGTTTTGGATTGTCTATTCGAACTCGAATTCAAATTTGAATTATAATTTTTACAAATAAATATTGGTTCAAGTTCGAGCTCGATAATACCTTATTGAACTGTTCGATAGTCTTTCAAGTCAAATCTTAAGATATTCAAACTTGACTCGATAAGCTATTCAAGTTTAATTTTCAAGATCGAGCTCAATCAAGTCGAGCTTTGACCAAATTCTAGTTTGAACAATTCGATAAAAATTTAATTTGATTCCAATCCTAACTATAATAGTCGAAAATTACCGATGTCAAAACATATAGGAACAACAATTTATAAGCTTTAAATTGTTTTTTAAAAAGGGTTGGGATTCGTAAGGATTGTAGACGCTTCTCAAAACACACTGAATCATAGCATGATTCTAACATCAATGATTACCTTTTTGCAATATAAACAACGGTTAAAGATAAATACACATGAACATTTTAGAAAAATTACATTGCAAGTTCCTTCAACAAATTAATGGTCGTAACTTTATAAAATTAACTTTAATCAAATCACAAACGATAACAATCGGAGAAAGATTTAAACTTACATAAAATTCTTTTCAAGATAATTTAATTTTTAAGAGATTTAAACGAGCTTCATATCTATAAGCAGCAAGCTCAACTAAGACCATAAATTTATTTACTCTCTATTAATTGTCCTCCATCATTGTTCCAAAAAGCATAAAAAGCAACACAAACAACCAAGAAATCTATAGTGCTAAGTAATGCAAAGACAGGAAGTAAAGTAAAGCTAATATGAGATTACATTATAGAGGTCAAAACAAAACACCTTTAAGAGCAAAGAGCTTTACAAAATCACTTTTTTTCCCCCACAAAATAACAAAAAAAAATACAAAGAAAATAGGGCACGTTCATGGCTTATTGGGTCTATTTGTGTGAGTGCGCATGGAGACATCAACTTTTAACTTTAAAATGCTTTTTAAATCATATTATTATTGTGAAAAATTTTTCTAATTAATTAACAAATTAAGCCAATAAGGAAATGGAAAAAAGTGAGCTCCATAAAGTGGCTTACTTTGGCAAATTTAGGCAATTTCTTCATTACTAAGAAGATGAATTCTAATTTGGTGGGTTAAGGCGTGTCGACAATCCATTGGTTAGAACAAAGAAACACGTTTAAAACTAAATGTTGTGATTGACTGTTTTTTTTTTTTTTTCAGTCCAAATGATTGTTCCACTATAAGCGTGAAAGAAACTACGAGTGGTGATTCCCAATCTGATTAGGTGAGAGTTATCACGAAATCAAAAAAAATTATTAATAATTATAAAAAAAATTAATACTAATTGTTTTCAAAAAAAAATTTAAAAAAGTTTAAATACTAAAGTTATTACTTAATTTTTTCGTGATTACTAGTAGATTTTTTCGATTTTGTGGTAACTCTCACAAAACTGGATTCATGATATCACCAATCTGAAATTACAAAAAATTTGAGATATCTATTCTTACCACTCATTTTAGTCACTCGAAGCATCAATAAATAAAAATCGTTCATTTTATATGTTATAGTGGTCATGTTTGATGTTGGATTTAATTAAATTTAAATCCAATTTCTTAAATCTATTCAAGGTAATTTTCATCTTGAAGAGATTTAAGAAGCTAGATTAAATCCAACATCAAACATCGTCATATATCAAAAATTAGTTTTTAAAGGTTAAAATGATAATTTATTAATCTAATTTAAATATGCCTTGTTCTGTTACTAGTCAACTTACAGGGCATTGGGTATTGTAAATGGGTGTCCAAATTGATTGTCTAGCACTAATCATTAACAATATACGTATATTAGCATCTCAACACATGTGTCGTGTGTGTTGATCTGTTCGATCTATTTTTTTATATGATTATTGTGCTTGGCATGCTTATAGGTAAGAAGATAAGAGAGATAAGGAGAACGAATAAGTTAAGTCTGTGTGGAATAGTATGAAAAACATGGGTTGAAGATAAGAGAGATAAAGAGAGTGGAGAAGTTAAGTCTGAGTGTGATAATGAAAAGAAAAGAAACATAAGAGAAAAATGTGAGAATTGTAACCAATTGAATTATATATATAATCTTATTTAAATATTTTATTTATATATTTAAATAAGTATTTATGAAATATTTGAAAAGATAAACACCAAATAAAGTTATTACTTTAGTATAAATAAGTCCATTACTTTTCCACGACACCTTCATTTTGGCATTATGCATTAGGATAATGTTGGCATTAAACACCTTCATGTATATATTTTGGGCTTCTTCTCAAAAACTAGCCCACCATTCTATCGGGTTATTCCTTGTTATTGAACAGAAAAAAGTTAGCCCACGTATGTTGGTGCTACAGTTGGCCCAACTCATTTGCTCCTCTACATGTCAAACAGTAAAAAAAAATTGGAAGAATTAATCATAGAAACAAATTGGGGTAGATACGAGTTGAGCCTAACCGAGTCGAATTATTAAGTATTTATAGCTCGGATTTCTTATTACACCTGAGTTCGAGTCAAATATAAAAATTTAGACTCGAGTTTAACTTGTGTTTGTATTTTATTTTGTTCAAACTCAAATCAGCTTCGAGCTTAGATGAACTCGAACTCAAGTTTAAGCTTTCACACCTAGTATATAAATTTTTAATTTTCAAACTTAAATGAAAGTATATGAATATTAATTTTAAAATAAAAAAGTATATGATAGGGAAATTGACAAATTAACCTATGAGGTTTTTCATTTGCATTTATTCGATAATGGTTTTTAATTTGTGTCTATCTGACCTTACGAAACCTGATTTCGTCCAATTAAATATTTTTTTTTTATCAAAAATTGTTCATGATCTCCATTCATTTGAACAAAATCATGTTTTAAATTGACATGTCGACGGTTAAAAAAATGTCATATAGACAGAATGATTCAATTGAACGAAATCAAGTTTCTCAAAACCAAATAAACAAAAATTTAAAATCAAAAATCAAATAGATGTAAGTAGAAAACTTCATGAGTTAATTTATTTATTTTTATATAATATTAATTAAATCAATCTTGTGAGTTAAATGAATCGAATGACTATCAATTTGAACTTGATTTGTTATATAAAATAAATTTTTAAAAAAATTCTAATTTATATTTAAAATTTTATTGAACCGACCCAAATCAAGTCCACAAACCGAACTTTTAGCGGTTCGACTTGTAACCATCCCTGTATCAACCACAATTTGGTGTGGTTTGGGAACTTGATGGCATTCATAATCGGAGAAACAAAGACAGAATCATAGATTTCATCAAAAGCTACAAATTAAAATTTTCCCTTCAAGGCTTTTAGCACTTAAATTTGAATTTACACATTTTTAAAGATAAAAAAAAAAAACACAATAAGCAAAAGTGAATTAATTGTACATGAGTGTGTCATTAGTTTCATGCCACAGAGAGGAGCTGTAGTACTGTTCCTCTAATGGAATCCCATAACTTATCTGAGGATAATCATTAACCTCTCCAAATTCAGTACCATCCATCTCATCTACATAGGACTCCATGTACCAATTCATGTCATCACTTGGTGAGGAAGGCACAGGCTCCATATCATCAACCCATTGAAAGTCAAGATCTTGGGAATCCGATCGATCGTGACCGTCCATGTGTCCTGTGTTGCATGAATATTGATCTTCTTGATCTCCTTCACTGAGCAACTCATCAATCTCTATTGACAAATCATTGCCTTCCAATATTGTACTTGCATTAATCTCTGCCTCTAATGATCTGATAACTCTGTTTAGTTGCTCATCACTATGTTCTTCCACTAGTGATTCTTCTAACAGGGACATGACAATTGCACTGTTGATTTCCAATGCCTGAATTTCATTGAAATCAGCATCACCATTGATACATGCCAAGTTTTCGGATACCAAAGAAGCCATGTTTTAGCTTTCAAAATGGTTTTAACTTTCACTGAAAACTGTTTCAAAAATCTTTTTGATTTTTGGCAATTGAAACTATAATTAAACCAAACGATAACTTAAACGAAAGGAAAGTAGGGTTTGTGTAACAAGGAGAAATAAGAATGAAGAACAAAGAGGGTAACAAATTGAACTCAGGAAGAACAAATTGCTTTGAGAAAATGTATTAGTGACTTACCCATTTGAAGTGAGCCTTTTTATAGGCCAAGATTTCATGTGCTATTCAATGAACCACCGATCATATGCTCATGTGCACTACATAAAAAAATGAATAAAAATGAATATAAAAATGCCGAACAAAGAAGAACATAAAATTGATATCAAATGGGTGAGATGTCAATTTTGTAGGCAATCAAAGAGCTTTACGGGGCGGGGGGCAAAATCTAGCATTAGTGCATGTGTGACCCAAAGAAGATAATGACAGATCAAGAACAAGGAGCAGACAATATCTTAACCAAACTGACCTTCTAAGTAATTAATAAAAGAGAGACAGACTTGTAGTAGTTGCCGGGATGACCATGAGCAATTGAGCATGAACAAAGTTTTATATAATTAAGTACATTTCTCGATAGAAAATCAATGAATGATAATTTTTAATAAGGTATTTTGATTTTTTTTTTCTTCATAAAAGGGGTATAAAGGATGAAGTCTTTATTAATGTTGTGTGAACATTACATTTAGATTTTACACAATTATTCATATTTTAATATTTTTTATTTTAAAAACATTGAGAGATAAGAGGTCATGTAGGGGTGGACTCGAGCTGAATCAAACTCAAATACTAAGGTATTCGAGTTCGAACTGTTTGTATTGTCTATTTGAGCATGAACTATAATTTTAATGAATAAATATTGAGTTAGAACTCGATAATATCTAATCGATTTGCTCGAGAGTCTTTTCAATCGAACCTTAAGGTATTCAAGCTTGGCTTAAAAAATTATTCGAGCCTAATTTTCATACTTGAGCTCGATCGAGTCAAACTTTGACCGCGATCGAGTTCGAATAGCTCAATAAAAGCTCGACTCGATTCCAACTCTAAAATGAAGTCTCTAAATCAACTCTGTGTGAACGTCACATGTGAATCAGACACAAATGTTAATACATATCAAAATCACTAAAAAAGATTTATCTCACCCATTTCAACAAAAATATTTAAATCAAAATATTCTTAAAACGAAGAGTGAACCTCAATCTTACTAAAATTTTTGGTGGTTATACTTTGACATCTAAAATCATCTAAAAATGAGCTCATTAGAGCTTGAAAATAGCAAATCAAAGATTACAATCAAGTGGTGTAATCTAATAAATTACAGTAAACTAGCGAAATTATAGTAATATAGTTTTTGGATCCTTTATTTTACTAATAATTATATTTGGCAATAACAATTCATGAACCTTAAAATGATCGACAAGTGGGGCTTGGAAAGAATATTTTATAAAACATGTGTCACATGCTCATGTAGGGTGGTGAGAAGAAATGGTTAATAAAAATATGGGATCTAGTGTCAGCTGTGGCTCTCAACAACTAAATTATAGGGGTTTGATACCCATATTTTTGACCAATCAAGCCACACTTTGGTGCACATGTTGCCACCACAAAATGTTGAGTGGGTTTGGATCTCAAAATCCCTTATCTTTTAATTGATGGCCAATGAATCCACATCCATGTGATGATGTGTCCCTATAAATGGTAATTTTTTTAAAAAAATATATGGACAATTGGCCTCTTAAATCTTAATAATCTTGATTTGTTTGTTAAAAAATATAAACAACCACTCCATTTTGTTATAATAATTGAGATTTTGATTCTTAGGGAAAATAAAATAAGAATTAACCATTACCACAATGGCCCTTTGACATTATAATCACCACTTATAATGGTTACAATACGAGAAAGATGATATTCAATTGTTGATGGGTGCTTTTCTTTTCTTTAGATAAGTGCATTTTACATGTTGTGATTGACAGTTGTAAGATCTGCTTATTATATACCCTTATTGTGTTTAGCGAAAGAAATATTATTGTCTAATGTGATGCTAAAGATAAGGCAAAGATACACTTAAAAACAAAATTGATAATATATAAATTATCGGTGATTGTTTTTTAAAAATTATCATATAACTTTCAAGTGATCGAAAATAATGATATGTACAACATTATCTTTTAAGATATTACATTAAAACTAATGAATAGAAATGACGTTTCCTCGTAAGCTCGGTAGAGGCGAGGGCATGGATATAAGTATCCACTGCAGCCTCGTCCCGAATATAATTCTTAAAAATATTATTTAAGTTTATCGTCAATTAAGATTCATTAATTTTATTTCTATTTGTTATAATGGTTTGTTTTTATGTTTAAAATTTTTAACTTGAATTTGTTGCAATTAATTTATGAAGTTAAAGTTATGGTGTGATTTAGGTTTGTTATATTATTTTTGTTTTGTAGTTATAATATGTAAATATGCTATTATGTTGTTTACTTTGGGAGGAGAAAATTTCCTATATAAGGTCCTGTTCCCATCGAGAACGAAGATGGGAAGAATTTCCCCCCACTTTAAGGGACGGAGGCAAGGAAAGGGAAATTTCTCTCTCCGTGATCTTGACGAGGGCGGGGATGGAATAGGTAAACCCGACCCAACCCAACCCCGCTCTATCCCACCCTGTTTCTATCCCTATCGATTAAGTTTTAGTTCAATGGTAAAAATAACTAAAATAGAAATTTTGATGTGAGTTGTTTATTCAATTGACATATTAGATATTCCTTATCTTCTATTTTAAATGAGTAATATATTAAATGAATAATATATTAATACTATATGATAGTATTGTATCAAATTAATCATTATATTTATAAATAAAATCGTTTCAATAAAAAGATATTACATTAAGAATCCATTTGGTTTACCAACAATACAGCATAATGAAATGAATTAATACTTTAACAACGAAGTTAGAGACCTTTGTGTATAAACAAAGCTGTATAAACAAAGCTGTAACTTTATATGCTTAAAATTCCCCACCGAGATCCTCCCGGAACCAAACCTGAAACGCCAACAAACCAGCAGATTTCTTGTTTACTGCAACTCCCAGATTACAACAAATGGAAGGAGCGGAGATATCGAAGAAGCTGAGTCCATTTTTAACCGAAAACCCCCCACAAAAGCGCCATCTCTTGGACTGCCATGCGCACGGCGTATGTACAAAACGGTAAGATTGTGAAAGCAAGGGACTTGTTCGCTTAAATGCCATACAAAACAACTGTTTCATATCATGCTATATATGATGACGGCTTATATAAGAAATGATTGAAATGTGGATGAAGCGTATGGGTTGTTTAGTATGATTCCTGAGAGGAACTCGGTGTCTTATGCGGCGATGATCACCGGTTTTGTTCAGGCAAGGATGTTCAATAGGGCGGGCGGAGGAGGTTAATGCCTAGATGCCGACTGAGTGGAGGTACCCAGTTTGTTCGAATGCGTTGATAAGTGGGTTTTTGAAAGTGGGGAGAGTGGAGGAGGCGGTTCGAGTTTTTGAGGGTATGGTGGAGAGAGACGTGGTTTCTTGGAGCTCTATGGTTGATGGGTATTGCAAGATGGGCAGAATTGTTGATGGGAGTGGGTTTTTGAATATGAGAAGGGAAGGAGTTGTCGGGGTTTATCCTACCACCTTGACCCATACATGGACATGAGACATCTTTCAATTCGAACAGTAAATCTATCAAGAGATAATGATGATTGAAAAATCAGATTCAGAGGATTAGCACAAAAATCAAAATAAAAAATAATTAAAAAGTTATTAACACATAGAGAAAGAGAGACACAAAGAATTATAGTGGTTTGACAATGTACTTACATTCACTTTTTCAATAACCTTCTGTCATCTATTGAATTTCACTCATCTCAACGATTACACTTGTTTAGTTTTTCAGATACCAAACTAACTTTAATATTGTTTTATTTTCTGAATAACAAACAACCTTACAAAAGAGATTGCTGCCTCTACAACTACTTATCTCAAATCTGTTTCAAAGAAGTGACTTGAACTTAATTTTTTTTTTACTTCACCATTTTGAAATTTGCTTCTGAATCAACCTAGACATCGGAAGAAAAAATCCCATGCATCATAAGATCAAAACTGCACAAAAGGTTGAAAAATGATTTATTAAATATGTTTGTGTTTGTGTGATGGTTTTCGTTCATTACCATTTAACAGAGGTTCAACATTTCCTTAAGCTTCGATGTTTCCATGATCGCACCCATACTTTGAAACTGAGGTCGAAGGACATCCTTAGAGTTGGGATTGCCCCTATGAAAGAGCGAACAAAGATTTTTTTCTTTATTGACTTCATCTTCAACGCCACACGTGCACAACATGCGTACAACACATGCTGATTTAATTAATATTTTAAAATATTATTCTTAATTTGTACTCTTTTGTTTGTGTACATAAATAATGCATTTAGAAAGTATAAATTTGAAAGAATGGGCAACAGCTCAACAGAACAAAATCCTATAAAATCAACAGTTTAAGGACTTAGAGGAGGAGAAAACAAACCTGGGTTGTGCGTCTGATTGAACTGGTTTTGAGAAGAATATGAAACCAAGAATTGCTTATGAGTTAACTAACCTTGACATCAGAAGAAAAAGAAATCCCACCATATATATAAGATCAAAACTGCCCAAAAGGTTGAATTTTTTTTATTACATATGATTGTGTGTATGTGTGGTGGTTTTAGTTCAGCACCATTTACCAGTGCAGGACAACTTTGGCTTGGTCGCCCTCCTTTGGTTTACTCAAATAAATGTACATAGTGGTTGAAGGGCATCCTTAAACTTGGGACTGTCCCACTCTACTGATTCCCACCAGTCTCTGTTTGCATAGATTTTTAGAAGGGAAGACGGGGAGATGGCTGCCCATTGTCAAGCAATGTAAGAGGCAGAGGCATTCTCTTCAGCTTCGAACATCCACTCACATGAAGGCTTTCAAGAGAATCGGAAACGATTACTTCATTTGTACTGCAGATTCTCTTCAATTCTGGTAGCTCATGCAAATATAGCTTTCTTAATCTAGGAAGAATGAATCTGATATGATCAATATTCTCTTCTTCCTTATAGCGTCTTTCTTCATGATTATCATCATCTGATGCTGACGTTTCTATTATTTCAACCAGCTTTGAACACTCCCACAAACTAATCTCTTCTAGGTTTTGGAGGTTAGGCAACAACCCAGGCAAGAACAGTTTTTTAATATTTGAACATTCATAAAGTATAAACCTTTTAAGACATTAAAAAATGCCAAGTTTCAGGGGCGTTGATGTTGATGGGGTTGAGTCAACTTGTGTTTTAAACAGTGCATTTAACTTCTGCAAACGAGCAAGGGATAGCGTCTCAAGGCTCTGAAGTGGGGCATAGTAAGAAGATACAAGGAAAGCACGCACTCTAGCTCTTAACAATTCCGAATGCCACAATACCTCAAGTCAGTGCAATTTTTAAACGACCAAATGTCAGTTTAAGCTTCTTATATCATGCCAGTCTTCAATGCTGAGCCCCTGAACGTTTGTAGGCAGCACAAGGAGATTTCCAGAAATGTTCTGCTTGGCAATTTCTACATCCTTGTTCAAAGAAAGGAGAAAAGTAATAAGAGAATTTCAAACATTAAGAGAGTAGTTGCTGAGTCCTCTTCCACCCTGCACAGAACTGACAAACATGTTAAAGCCAAGTAGGTCATGAAATGCCCCACGAAATGTTTCGAACTTCCTCAATCCCGCTACTTCCTCTGCTTTTACATTTAATCTCTTTGTTCTCCATACCAATATCAAGTGCTGCAGATGAGAGAGTTTTGGTAACATTCCATGAGGCAACTCTCTTATAGGCGAATTTTTGAGATCAAGATACCTGAGATTTACCAGCCTTTCCACACCTTGAGGAAGCTCTTCAAGACTGGTCTAACTTAGCTCCAACTTCTTCAACTGCTGAAGCTTCGAGAAAGAAGGCAAATGTGACCTTTGGAAACCATGAAGTGTGAGGGCAGTTAGATTCCTCAAGTCAGACATGGACTTGGGTAGATCCTCGATACCAGTTCGAGAAAGGTCAAGGTTCTGGAGCCCATGCATGTGAGCGAAAAAAGATTCTGGGATCCTTGTTAATCGATAATTATATTATAGCAACAAGGTTGAGAGCATCTGACATTCTGGTGACATATCTTCAGGAATTCTCGAAATGGAATTCCTCATCAAGGAAGCCTTCCCAAGATTGGATTTCCATTCTTTCTCATTTGGTAACTCCTCCAACTGCATACCAGCTTTTACCATAAATCTAGGACTCACAGAGGTGATATGTAATGCCATGTCTCTTACAAGATCATGCAGATTTACATATCTTCCACCTCTAATGTTTTCTAACAAGCAATTTTCTTCAACTTTACTTATTTAAGAATAATCTTAATGCCTCTTCTTCTGGAAGAGGCTCAACTTTGATAATCTCACAACCCAATAATCGACCAACTTCGATCGAATGGGTTGTCAAAACTAACTTGCATCCCTTACTTATTAAAGTTGGCTCAAGGATTCCAATATCCTCGAGAGAAAAATCCTGCTCCCACACATCATCTAAGATTAGCACATACCTTCCGACTTGTTTTTTCCAAATTTCTAATAACACAGCTGCCCGTTTAAGTTTATCCCCATATCTTGATAAATCTTCATTTAATTCACCAGCAATATGTTTTTGCAACTTAATAATCTCAAATTCCTTTGATACAGTTACTCAGATTACTTTTATCAAATTTAGATTTTACTATAGAGATTTTGCTTTTCTTGTGTCTTCTCATCAATTATGAATTCCGCACTAAATATAATTTACTTTCAATTTGTTTCAATGCAACTTTTTCAAGTATTTTTCATCAATAAAATTGTTTTTAAAACTTAATATTACAAGAAATTTAGTCAAAATTTTTTATACACATACAAAGATAAATATGATATGCATTTTAAAAAAAAAGTAAGAATTTATTTATTACAAAAAATGTATTGTATTTTTACTATTAAAAATTGAAAAACGACCGAAAATAGCACGTTGGTGAAAAATTCTTAAAAATTGTTGGATGACATTTGAATGATTTATAGAGTTTATCGGATAACATTGTAACTAATTAAAAGTTTGAGGATTCTTAGTACCAATTCATAGTTTATAGACCTAAACTAAACCTTTATAATTTAAGGATGACCGGTGTAATTTTTTATTCTTATCTACCTTTGCAAAAAAAAAAAAAAAATCATGCATTATTTGTTTTTCTAATACCTATATATAATTTTTTATTATTTTCTTTTAAATTCAAACCTAAGTGACTAATTGTATTTATATTTTTATTGCTTAATTAATCTTTCATTTTTCATATAATATCTTGGCTGACTCCTTATTAACTTTAGGATATTCATATAACTAGTTTTTTTTTAATATCTTATCTCATTTTTATGTCAAAATTACTCAAGAAACCCCTTGAAAATATTTCTCAATATGAACTCAAAAAGCTATTTACCTATATGAAAACTTTAATAAATAGATTTTTCAAATATACTTGTAAGTCCGAAGTTAATTAACTTTTCAATTAACATATTTAAGAATATGAGTTTTTTTGGAATGAAATATCTCCTACTTTTGTCATTTATAACAATACTTTTAATTCTACATCATTAAAATCTTTTAATTCTTTTTATTTTGAGATAATTAATAATTTTTGTAATAAGTGGTTAGTTTCAAAAATTATGAATTAATGAAAAAAAATATAACTTTCATAAAGAAATCAATTTATTTACTAAAACTGACTTTAAGCGGGTGATTATTTTTTAAAATTTGGAAAAACCTTAATCAAATAAATCAAACTCATTAAACCTTATTAAATAACAATTAAGTATCAATTAACATATGGTTTGATTTGATTTCACTATTTTTTTTTACAAATTTTAAAAACTAAGCATTGGTTTTAAGCTCTCCCAAACAAACCATCTTTGAAGTATTTTTTTTTAAATGGACTACACAACGAGTTATGCCTCTATCATCGTGTTGCATAACATTTCGTTTTTGCTATATTAGTTGAACATAATGTTTCGGTTTTGATTTATTTCAGTGCACCATTTTGGATTTGATGAAATTTTTAAATATATACTTGTCAAATTACCTACATTTCAAAATATAAATAAATATGCATACATAAATCTTAATAAAATCATAACTATTCAAACATAAAATGAAAAAAAGAAAGAAATAACACAGGAGGTCATACTTATCATCCAAATCAATCCCTAATCTTGATTTTTGAATCATGAAATACCCTTGAATATTGAAAGAGTATGGAGAATAAGGTAGCCAATCAAATGTTACAATCCTAAAACACCTCATTCTACTATTACAATTATAAAATAACCATTATGTTAAGTGTCAACAGAAACAGACAATAACAGATCAAAATATATCAAAACGGATCAAAATAAATCGAAACATGTAGCAAAATGAAACATGAGGTTCAATGCGCTGAATGCTTGCAGAACCGAAACATTTCGGACGAGAGAAAACGAAATTGCCAACTTTAGTTTGATTTATGATCTTTTATACAATGTCATTCATTATTATCTTTTAAGAGCACAATAACTCATTTCATTTTAAATCAAACATGAAAAGGAAATATAAGTATATAACCAGTTGTTCATGCAACAAGTTAAAGGAGAATCATACATGATCAGTTGAACTATAAAACCAACAGAATATAAAGACTCAGAAAAGGAGAAAACATACCTTGGCCTGAATTGGTGAAGAATATGAAGCCAAGAAATAAAAATAAGTATTCTTGATATTTCTCTGTGAGAGGATCGGAGAAATTTAATACAATATATCACTAATCATCTTAAATAATTATCGCAATAGTGCTCGATGGTCACTCATATAATAAGATTAATTTATGATTGAGTTTGTACCATAAATCCAACACTCATTTATTTATTTATTTTTGGATAACACATCATTACGAGCATTCTCATAATTTTTATCTTAATATCTTGTAGAGGATGTAAATCATAAAATGTGCAACGCAGAGTCAAGAATCGAACCCGAAACTTTACGGAAACACTGTAATTTCAAAAGTCATTTTTTACCATTGCACCATATGAAATCGGGCCGACACCCATTTATTCATTTACGATGGAGATAGATGCACTAACTTCAAGATCTTGAGTCGTTAATGGCAGCTGACTTGCCCATTTGAATATCTATTTTCAAGTATTTTTATTTGATGCATCAAATATAAGACAATGATAAGTTGGCATATTTACCTATGACATTTATTCCATGATACTGTTATTAGTGATATATGAAGTGTCACGACCAAATTCATAATTTTACCCTTTTGAATTTGGTGTGCATTAACCAAAACAATTGATAATATAATTTTTTTTTAAAAAACAATGTCATACTATTTTCCAAGATCCACCATGCATAAAAATAAAATTTTCAAATCTCATCTCTCTTGAAAAAAAGAAGAGAAAGAGAAAGGGATTAATTACAAACCAAAACTCAAAACTATATAATATCTCAAAACACAACAAAATAAAACTATATAATTTTAATTACACAACAAAAATTGTTTTATATACAAAGAAAACATAGCGGGACGACGTGATGCCTTATTTGACCACCTATACAAGAAAGACGATGTTGCTATCAAAAAGACGTCTAAAACTCATTCAAACCTGATCATTTCATCAAGAAATAACCCGTCAACTTTGAAACTAATATGAACTTAAAATACCAACAATGAATATTCATAAGAGGAAAAATAAATAACATAGGAAATGAGGCACAACCAAAAATAAATATAACATATATCCACTTAGAACTCTTTGTTCAGCAAAAACAAATAATTGTCACCAAATTAAATTTTTCAAGCTAAATCAACTCAATAGAAGTGCAAAATCATTAACTTATAGCTTGTTCGAAAGCTTGAAAGGCATTTAAGTAAAACATCATTATCAACTTACAAGTACATTACTCAACATTCATAACCAATTTAATTCTCATCACATCTTAAATATTAGATAAATTGAAATATAAAAACATTTTCCCCTTCAATGCATATCAAGAACATTACTCAACATTCATAACCAATTTAATTTAACTTTTCTGGGTTGATACCCAAATGCAGTGATACACAAAGAAGAAGAAAATGAGGATAATAAATGTATCATCATCAGGATATTATATAACAAACTATAGTTATAGGTGGAGCAATCTCAACACCTTCCGACCATGTATCCTATATATAACTGGATACTATGAATAAATGTCACATAACTGACTGCAATGGTAAGTGGAGCAATCTCAACACTTTCTGACCATGTCTCCTATATATAATTGAATACTATGAATAAATACCAAATAACATACTGCAACCGTAATTGGAGCAGTCTTTATGCCTTCAGATCATGTATCGTGTACATAAATGGATAATATGAATAAATATCATCACCAGGTATACAGCACATGATACTACTATATATTAATGCAACATTGATACCAAGTTCATTATTAAATATATCATTTCAATAATGAGTTCTTCCTCAATTTTCTTACGAGAGAAAGCATTTTTTTAACACCAAGAAACCAGGCCCACTTTGGATCTGGCCGACCTCTCACTTAAATCGCGAATATGATCCAAAAGAGAATCGAACCCAAGACCGTGCGCCTACCACACAATCCCAAATTTACCTTTATCACATTCATAGAGAAAGCATTTCCATTCATTTATAACAAAATACCGCATAAAATTCTTTTTTTTTATAAATAATATCGCATAAAATTCTATTTTTTTTATAAGTAATATCGCATAAAATTCTATTCAAGTAAAAATTGAGATAATCAAATAATTTCTCTAATAAATCGTCCCCTCATAAACCATTTAAGAATACTTGATCCAAATTTCTTTTTAGGAGATCTCAAAAACAGAAACAAAGATTCATATTTCCTCAATCATAGGTAATTCAAACTTTTATAACACAAAACACTGATATCATAAAATAAAAAGAGAAAAATATCCATAAAAACTCACATCGAAACTATCACCCAAAAGACTTACTCAACACACAAAGTACTCGAACTCCCTTTTGATACGCAACCTAAAAGAGAGATTATTAGATAACATACTCAGTGACTTTAACCCACAATGCTCATTAAATGATATGATGCTATGCACGTGTTTGAAGAGTTCAAGGCACACAAGCATGTACCTTAAGAATATATTGTTTTTGTAAGTTACAAGTATAAACCAGTTTTATTACCCAGAAAATCTTCAAGTTTTTCCATTACTCAAACTGAACCATAATTACTTTACAATGTATTTCTTCCTTAACTTTAGTAGAAGAAATTCATGTAATTGAAAACTTTTATATGTAAAAAATAATGAGAAAATTCTACAGAAAATTCGAAGAATTTCAATTGATTTTCAGACATTCCCAAATTTTTCAATAGCCAAAAACACCTATAAGTGAAAAAAAAAAAAACCCAATCTAAATCATACATCCAATCAATCCCATCCGGTTCAAGCATCATCCCAAAAAATATACACCAATAGTTCATACACTTCAATAATTAAATTAATAAAATTCCTCGATCCAATCCAAGATGTAGCTCGTCATCCTCAATACATAGTCGACCCCATATCCACCTCCATAATCCAAAACACAACTCAATTAATTTACCACAAAAATTACTATTATCAAGATTCAATTCACATAACTAAAACAAACTCATTCTTCTCAACCCAATTTTCAAACAACTCCAACACCAAGAAGAAGGAATTAGTAAATATCAAATTTTGACAAAATCACTTGAGATCATGAGTACTAATCCAACTTTAATTCATTTTAATCTCAAATTTCATATTTAATTACTTCTATCAAAATTTAATTGACTATATATCTAAATATGCATACACAAAGATTAATTAAACCCCAACAGTAATAAAAAGAAATTCTAACATAAATCTCTACATAATTTTAAAATTTTTTGTTGAAATTAAAAATTGAAAAGAAATTTTGTATTATTAATCGATGATTTGAATACAATTCAATAGTTCTGACTTATGAATATCAAACCTAATGAACTAAGAAACATAATTAAATAAAATAGATATAAACTAAGTAATACTAAAAAACCTAATTAGAACTCTCAACTATCTTCCATAAAAAATTGTCTTTGATGAACATTTAAAAAGGCCCAGAATCAACAATACTATTGTCACGAGTATAATGACTAAATAAACAACAAAATTTTCACAATGTTGCAAGTCACAACCGCACAAAAGACTTTTTACTTCCATCAAAGAATTCTCAGCATTCCAGGGCAGAACCGTACCTCGCTTTGTATCAACACCTTCAGATAATCTTCCTTGGACAAATGGGTTATCAAATGCCTCATTTGAAGCCTACATTGCTCGAAACTCAAAGTTTGTTGTTCCTACCTCTAGCAAACTCAAAGCAGAGTTTGCGAATAAATAGAATATGCAAACCCAAAATAAAGGAAATAAAGACTTATACTACAAATTCAAATCTCAAGTATCATGAGCAGAGAAGGAATCAGTCAGCAGACAATGGCATAGTCAGGCAGACATTCATATTGAAGCTCAGCACAGCTACAATTTTCTGCACCAGCAGAACATAGAGATATGTCAATTGTCATAAGTACCTGCTTTTGTAATCACCTTCTTCTCTGCTCATATATAGCTTCTACTTACTCAATGGTATAAAGTTGCCAGCATTGAAAAATCAAGAAAAAATGAAAAGTATCAATGTTCATGCACAAACTATGCTTTCGACATTGGATCCCTACAGCCTTACCTGATGAAATTACTTTCTTTTTTTTAAAATTCCCTCCAAGGAGTAAAACATGGACACATAAATTTATACACATACATAACGCATGTTTGTTTGTGATTGTGTGTGCATTAGATTAATATTTTGCGCTTTATTTATAGTCAAATTAACAAATTAATTCAGTCACTTGCTAGGACAAATAGAATTCTAAAGATTTACAACAATAATGGATACAGATATAGCACCTAAAAAGAGGACACTCAGATGAGTAAGGCAAACATCAAACCAGCCACATAACCACCAGCAGCAGAGAGCTGGGCAGTAATTGGGCACATGATCAGCCCCATTGTTTCTTCAGGGTCCTCTGCTTAACTGATTGACTAGAAGTAAAATATACCCAGTACGAAGAGCACTAACAAAATGTGTATGCAATATTATTTACTTTCATATGTAAAATAAACTTTGGTATAAAAGAATTTCGAATGAATTGTAACAAAGCTATAAATATATGACTAACCAAGCCCCGACAAAAATAAGAGTTAGGTTCAGAGAGCAGCACTGTTTGCTGTCAGAGTTATGTTTATTTATCCCACAATAAAAAGGATGCAAAATGAGAATAACTCAAAGCTTCATATTCTTCTGCACATAAATTGTTTATAATGTCAATTTTTATATTCAAAACATTCTAACTACTTAAAAAAACTTTTATTATTTAAGTTAGGAAGTAATCAAATGGAAATGCAACAAAGTTTACCATTCAAAAGTTACTACTTCATACTTCATATTCAGCTGCTTTAAGCAAGTGCAATTTACTTTTGGAATAGTAATAACCCCTTCCGCATATTTTCTATTCAACATTTCACCAAAAACACATTTTCATTTCCCACACTACCCATTCAGATGAAGCACTGTCAGGTTCTGAGGCTAATGTCATACTCTATATAATTTATTTGCTGTAAATAAGGGGAGATTTTCTGAGTGAGATAACTACGGCACATTTTTGGTGTTTCCTGATTGCCATACTGAATTTCAACTGTCAAATCCATCCCCAATTTCAAGTAGGCCACATTTAGATCATGATTGCTGGCAGCAGCCTCACCTTGCCAAACAAACTGGAACTAAGATATGGAGCTTCATCTTCTCGAGCTTTCTCAAAGACCTCTGGCTTCCATAGGCAAATCAACCACCTGTTTGTAGAGAGTTCCTCATTAATGCAACTAGCAACAGTGGCCAGGCCAGAAACACTGCAAGGAAACAATAAGGAAGTAAAAAATTACAATCAAGAGAACTTAGTGCAGATGTTCATGTAAATCTTTCAACAATATATAAAGCTATGCACATACCTTCTAGCTGGCAGAAAGGTTGCCTTTCCCGACTGCAACTGAGATATGAAGCTTCATATAGTTGACCTTTCTCAAAAATCTCCAACCTCCACTTCCTTAAGCAAACCATTCCCTGATTGTACAAAAGTCCTTCATCAATGCAACTAGTTATAGTGGTCAGGCAAACAAGACTCTCATGGAAACAAGAGGGAAGCAATAGATCAGAATGCCAAAAAATTTATGTACTTACTTATGCAAGTCTTTTGACTATAAGTTAAGTAATAATTCACACAAATTTCCGTGTATCACCTTAGACAATTGGTTTTCCAAGAAGTATGCTATCACAACAGAAAGGAGGAAATAACATATATATGGCTGAGAAAATTTTACCAATCAATGCCTTAACAAAATGATTCTGACTTTGGCGACTTCTCCTTAAGAATGGCACAAGGAAGAAGGTAGAAGAGGTTACATTTATCATTCAAATCTATTTTGGTTCAGTTAAAACCTTTTGCTCCTCATAATTTTTGTTTGCCCTTGGCCACAGGTCCTTGAGTCCATCATATTTTGAACCTCCAAAGACAATTAAACATAATGAATTCTTAGAAAGATTAAGAACAATTCCTCGGTTTCTATCTCAATATATATGGAAATAAAATGCTATCCCAGATCTTAACTTTCCATTTGAATCCTACTATACCCAGGTTGCTTATTAACATGCTCCTCTCTCATTCTGTTTCTCGTCTCCATGGAATTATCCAACATTGCTGCCGATGCATAGATGTTTGACTATAAAACATATGTTGACGGATCATATGGTTCTAACCCAACCATCATCTGTGCAATAAGCTTACCCACTTCAATATTCCCACACTTATTGCAGGCACCCAGCAATGTTTTCCAAAGAAGGGATTTTGATTTTGGATCAAATGGTGCTTTCTTTATAAAATCCTCCGCGTCATCCACTTGTTCTGCCCGACTAAGGAGATCAGCCATGCAAGCATAATGATTTATTGCCACTTCCAAGCCATAATCATTTCTCATGGACTCAAAAAATTTCCAGCCCTCATTGACAAGCCCAGCATGGATACATGCAGATAAAACACCACTAAAAGTGACACCATCTGGTTTCAACCCAACTTCCTTCATCTCCTTAAACATCTCAACAGCCTCTTTGCCTAGACCGTTATGAGCATACCCAGACATCATTGTTGTCCAACACACAAAATTGTGGTTTTCTATTTCACCAAAGAACCTGAGTGCGTCTTTGATGTTTCCACATTTACTATACATATCGATAATGGAAGAAGCTACATGCAAATGAGATGCAAACCCAGTTCTGATGATGTACGCATGGAACCACTTGCCCATCTCCAGTGCTGCTAAGCCAGCACAAGCTGAGAGGCAGCTGGATAAGATCGATTCATCAGCCTGAAAATTGGGTGAATTTTGGAATTCTGCAAAAAGCTTTAGAGATTCTCCCTCATAGCCATTTTGCGCCCATGCTGTCACCATGGTGCTCCAGGAGACAAGATCTCGCTCCTTCATGGATGAGAATACCAGCAAAGCATTTTGAATTTCATGCTTAAATGCCGCATACAAGTTTATGAGTGCACTTTCAACAAAGAGATTACCCTCAAATCCTACTTTTATGACATAACCATGAATTTGTTTCCCCTTTTCAAGAGCGGTCAGTTTTGTGCACACCTGAATAACAATGATTATAGTAAATTCACTTGGTTTTGTAGATTCTGGAGATAGAAACATGTCCCGAAACAGCCTCAACGTTTCCTCAAACCACCCCAATTCGCTGCAACCAGATAGAATCGCTGTCCATGAAAACTCAATTGTGCATTTCCATCCCTTTGAATACCTTTCCCGCACCATCAACTTCTCCAAATTTAACATACATTTCAATAAGAGCATTACCAGCACATAAATTAGAATCAGTATCATGAAAGTTTTTACTAAAGTAAGAATGGAGAGATCTTCCAACTTTTGACTTCTTAAGATTAGCACAAGAGCGTAGTTGACTGTAGACTGGCTGGGTGTAAGACCTATACTCATCATCTCAGAGAACAATTCTAGAGCTATTTCTTCATGTAAATGAAGGAGTAAAATATTCATCATAGAACTAAAACAGATCTCATTCCTCAAGGAAGCATTTATAAGAATAAAAAATCATCCCTAGGCCACCATACATGTCTATAAGGGTGCTTCCCAAAAACGAATCCATCATGAATTCATCTTTGATAAAGGTGCAATGAACTTGGGTACCAACATTTCCAGCCTCTAAATTTGAACACAAACTAAATACACTTACATATATATAAGGGTCAGGTTTATTAACTTCTCAAAGAAACTTGAGATAAAAATTCAGGTCTTGTTCAGCATTCCCAATGTGATTAAACCCAGCGAATATGGTGCACCATACCAAATTATCCTTCTTTTCTAGATTCTGAAACACTTCACAGTCATCATCAACAAATCCCAGTTTTGCATATGCATCAACAAGAGCTCCACCCACCACAATGTCATTTTCAAAGCCAAACTTTACAATGTGCCCATGAAACAACCTTGCATCATTTGACGAAACATCCCCACAGCTCCCTCAACATCAGAAAGTTGCACGTAATTGTAGAATAACGTATTCCATGAGGCCTCCGATCTTTCCCACAGAGGAATCCCATCAAAAAACTTACGAGCAACCCCAGCCCCATATTCAGCATACATGCCAAGGACTGAAGCACTACAAAAGCTACATGATTCAAACCCACATTTCACTATCTGCCCATGAATAAGCATACCCATCAAAAAGTCCCGCAAAATTCTGCATGCCTTAAGTGCCACCGAGAAACCAAACTCATTTTCCCTCAACCCAGAACGACACATAAGAGAAAACATTTGCAACCCAATTTCATATTGACCATGATGTACATATGCAGATATCATACTTGTCCAAGAAACCAAGTTTGGTTCACGCATTTCATCAAACAATAACCAGGCACTCACCGAATCACCACAAACCCCATAAAACCCTATCATATTGTTTTGTACAAAAACAACTTCACCGAACCCACTTTTGATGTAAAATGAGTGAAGTGACTTGCCATGTTATACTTCTTTAAGATCACCTAATTGTTGCACGAGTGAAACACGGTCAAGAAAGGAAAGTCAGTAATTTCCTGCAACCTTGAGTAAGTATCTGAGGTGGATTAATCTATGTAGCACAGAGTTTTCGTCTGATTTGATTAAATGAATTGTGAAAGAGGAGAGTGCACAGAAAAATGTTCTATCAGAGAGAATTACAGAGAACTGAATCGAAATATCATCTCCACGATGATTCGCTGTCGTACTTACAGCTTACTTGCAGTTTTTAATTTTTTATACAAATAAAAGAAAAAGAAAAATATTTGAGACAAAAGAAATAAAAAAAAATTAATCAATTTAGCTGTAAGCCTCTTCCAGTGATATCCCTTAATTATCACATATTCAAAAGTTAGCACATTTTTAGTTCCTAAATTAAGCTATGAGCCTCTTTATTTCTTAAAACTATTACTCTATATTACTTCCTCTTTGAAAAAACTTTAAGATTAAAAAAATATGTTCATCATATGCCAACATTTTGATAAAAATTTCAACTTTAACACCTTGGCATTTGAGGCTTGCCATAGCGAAGACTGAATGAGAGAAGATAAAGACCTTCCATTTTTTTTTGGTTTTGGTCTGCAGCAAAAGATATGGTTAATAATTTCAAAGTAGTAATCTTGTAAATAACAATGTCCTCATGGGCTATCTTGTACTTCTAGCTCATTAAGAGGGTAAAAGCATCATCTGTAAATGTGTGGACCTTATTAAGACATTTGATTCTCTGAAACAAGAAGCAAGTCAACCACTTGCTACCAACAATCATATATAAGGACCCAAAAAGTAATCTCTTTTTGAAACTCAAAAGAAGTAACCCAATGGCTGCTAGTCCAAAAATGATGAAGCTGTCTTTTCTGTTGAGTCTCTTCTCAAGCTCAAACTTTGGTTTGTGGCCTGAGACTGGGCATCAAGCTGTAGGGAAATACCCACCCACATGCAACCGCATAGAATGCCCAAGCTATGAAGTTGTTCACGTTGGCAACGGATATGAAATTCGTAAATATAATTCCACCGTGTGGATGTCAACCTCTCTTATTCAGGATATCTCTCTTGTTGAAGCTACCAGAACAGGATTCTTACAGTAAGATATTCTTTTTTGTCTTCTTAACTATTTTTAATTAGAATTTCTGGTTTTATTATATATTTATTTAGTTTTTTTTTAATTGTAATTATGTTATGTAGCCAGTTCTTTCTATTTGTTTTAAAGTTATTTTGTTAGGTTGCAAATATTTTATTATAAGTGCTGCATGTTCACCTAGGGGAATGCTTGAAATTAAATTCAACATTAATAAGTTTATCTGGTATAAACCCTAAAAGGCTGAAACCAAAATATCCAAGTGTGTGTGTGTGTATATATATATATATATATATATATATATATATATATATATTGGTTTTGAATTTTAATAAACATCAATCAATTGGTAGTAAAAAATCAAAATTTTGAAAAAAAAGAAGAAAAAAGCAACCTACCCTGTAATATGTTTGTCTAATTGCCTCAATGGAAGGCATTATGATAAAATCCTACCGTTTCATCACTAACTGGACAAGATCATCACAAGACTTTACATAGATTAACTCGATGTTAAATGTAAACTTAGAAAGAGAATACCTTATATTCTATGCTAACACTATGATTGGTAAGGAGAAAAGTGAGGGAATGACGAAAGAGAGGAAAGTAGAAAGCACTTTCTTTCCATGAGTAGGATCAGAGAAAAGTAAACAGAAAGAAAACTAGAAAGCTTGAGGTTTTCTTCCCATCCTTAATAAATCACAATCCTCTCATTTGTGATGATTGAAGAGTGGAGAATAAAATAGGCTATTTTCTTTCGTATTTGTATTTTTTCTTTTTCACTATGTCTACCAAACACATGATGGAACTTTGTTTCTTATTTTTCTTACTTCTCTCTTTTTTCTTCACACCTTTCTCTCCTACCAATCATGGCGCCAAAGCATTTTGGGTTGCATATGTGACACTGTTTTGAGAACACTATCACCAGAGTCACCACCAATTTAACTTTTCCTCATTTTGTTTTTGGTTTACCTTGGGACCATATATAACCCTTGAATATGATACTTCTCTGATCTCCAGACCAGATCCCGTTTTCAAAATTGTATTTTGGTTGATTCACCCTGGGAACACAGAAGTTAGATATGTTCTTTTTATTCATTCTTGCAGATTATTTAACTACATTCAAGGAAAAAACAAGTATGAAGAAAAGATAGAGATGACAGCTCCAGTTATCAGCGAAGTTTCACCAAGTGATGGACCCTTCTGTGAATCCTCGTTTACCATCAGCTTTTACGTCCCGAAAGAGAACCAAGAAAACCCACCTCCTGCAGAAGGCCTCCATGTCCAGAGATGGAAACCCGCATACGCAGCAGTGAGGCAATTCAGTGGCTTTGCATCAGACTCAAATGTTGGAGAGGAAGCTGCCGCCTTGCATGCCAGTCTTGCTGGCACTGTCTGGTCTGCTGCCATTGAGAAAAGTTATGGATCTCTTTCCGCTTCAGTTTACACTGTTGCACAGTACAATTCACCATTTGAATTTGAAGGTAGAGTGAATGAAATCTGGATGCTTTTCGATATGGAAGATGAGCTCACAATTTGAGAAGAAAACTTGGAAGAAGATGACTTTGCTGATAACAATATATAAGGACTCTTGAAAAACATAGTAAGGGAAAACTAGATAAATAAAGGGGTAAGCTTTTATGTTTACTCTGTTTTTTGTGTCGAATCTCTAAACTTTCTTATCTGGTGAGAAAATGATGGGGTGTAGCGGACTAGTAATCTTATTTGCAGTGTTGAATAAAGTTGGTACTATAATCTTTTTGTGTTGTCATGGTTTCAACTTTCAACATTTTATCTTCAACCAACTTCTAACTTTGACAGGAACATAACTCCTGAACCTGAATAATGGATATTTTGATCCCAAATTCCAGGTTTCATTCAGAGTGACAGAATTTGGCTGCCGATACATTCTGTTTACTCAGATCTTACAATACAAAAGCAATGTATTTCATCCGCTTATTGTTCAAGATAATAGAGCTAACTGTTAGCTCGGCTGAATCCTAGATGAAGAGGGGTTAAAAGATAAAACCTTTACAAGATGTAAATTCCAATGAATGTTGAAAGGAAACAGATGGAGCCTTTGGGAACTGCATAACTTAAAAATTTTGAACAATAATTTCAAGATATAACAAGAATATTCCTTTTCCTTGGATGTTTTAATATGATCCACATGCCCCAATCAACAAAGCATTGAAAACGAAAATTTTGGGGCACCAAACCAATATGGCTGAGTAATCTAATCTAAAAATCACTTGAAATCTACCATGAACTAGAGTATACAATGACCAGAAGTTCGATCAAAAGTATATTTTGGGTTACTCTGATATTTTACAAACATGCTGCAGTTACTATCGGAAGGGAATTCGGTCATAGAATCATTGACCTGTTTTGAATTCTCCCCTTTCAGCATTCTATTTGGAGGTTGGGATGACAAGTACGAGTCCAAAACATAACCCTTCTCCTCCGAAAAGAACCTAGTTTGTGCCCTACTATTTGCAAACATTCTACAGGCAACAGTGTTACGAGAAGATGATTCTGGACAATATAAGGTGTTGAAGATTGAGAATGGATCTACATTGCATGCGTCAGTGTAGTCTACTGTACTGCAAGAGTCTCTAGTGCTTTCAGTTGTGAAAGAAGCCTCATCTGAACTTGTGAAAAGAGACCAATCATTTGGTGTAGCATCAGAGAACTTGATGTTTGCTGGCTCAGAATATTTTTCCATCACCGGCTGGATATTACTGTTCGTACTCCTAAGAATACCATTAGTAGCATGGTTGGCAAAACCAGTAGTGGTTTTTGGTCTGAGATCTGATGAAGGCTGTGTGCCAACAAAGTCGTTGGGAGGTCTGCTTTTTACTGGCCTTGAAGGATTCTGATCTTTTGGCTTGCAGTGCCTAACAGAGGCTGGAACTTGCTGCCTAATAGCTTTCTCAGTATGTTCTTTTTGTGGACGAGGATAAGACCTAAGAGAGATTAAATACTTAAAAAACCTAAAGGGAGCATTCATGTGGAACAGATTGCTAAAGTAAGAGTGAACTAATAACAGAAATACAGGGTTAATTTTCACAAAAATACACATGCAAAAGGTAATATCAAAGTGAAACAGAAAGGAAATAGCAGCATTTTAATGTCTACCTCATGTAAAATAAGATATATGCTCCTTTGGACATCACCTGGCTCATTGGCACTGGATGAACCTGTAAGTGAAGAAAAATCAAAATTTCACAATCCAACCATGTAAAAAGAAAATGCGTGTGTTATAAAATAAATACAAAGAACAATTAGTCCTATGCTATCAAATCCTAACATCCACTATCCAAACAGTGTCAATAGCAGAAACTCAACAAAAATGAAAAAGCACAAGCACTAAGATCCATCTCTATTATGATAATAGTGAATGAAAGCCACATCCTCAAAGGAGTGCACAGTTTAATATTAATAAAGCACATCACAAGCAATATAGTCCACAAAAATGTACAAGGCACTTCAACAATTAGTAATTGCAGAAATGCTAATTTTCCAAGGATGCTTGACAACAAGACATGAAATTATCCAACTTTAACATAGGGCTCATGCTAAGGGTTCGTCTTGCACTCACGTTAAAACATAAAATATCAAACATAATCTTAGTACATTCCATCAACCAAGAAACAGAGTCCTGTAATGTAAAAAATTAAACGAGAGCAGTCCCAATGCCAAGTGTGTATTATAACCACTATGAATAAGATTATAAGATTTATGGCCCACTAAAAGGCATTAAAATTCTATTTGGGACTTGCTTTTGGAAACTTCGGGTTATTGTTTTTTTTTGGGTGGGCAGGGGGGATTGAATGAATTTTGCTCCAAGAAAAGTCATTCCACCTTGAAGGCAACCTTTCCAACCCTGATCTGCCTTAAGGAGATCAGGAGATCTTAGACATGTTTTTTTCTTAGTACCAACACCTCATTAAACATATTCTTACACAAAGTCATACATGTCACTTCTTCATCTGAGTTGTAACACATCATCAGGACGTCCAACAGTCAGACAGAGCCTCACCTCCAACCGCTATAGATAACATAGCAATCCTCATTTGAAGATATTGCTACACTTCAAGCCTCTCAACTTCTCACGTTTCCTCTCAACCCCTTTTAAATATTAAGGCATCTTTTAGTATGTATCAAGAAATTAAAAAGAAAATGTTAAGGCACACTAGAGAGAGAGAGAGGAGAGAAGCCTCATCTCCATGATAAATATGAGTAACTGTATATCACAACTGAGCAAGATATGTGAAAAACAGTATCCATGTGAAATCAATAGTTCCATAGTTATGGGCTATCACCCTTCTCTAGATAAAGAGCTGTTAACAAAAACAAGCATGAAAAAATGTGTATTGCGCAGCTGAATTCTGAATGAACCATCAAAGAGGCTTCTTGACGACATTCACATAAGAAAGTTAAAACAATTATCACAATCCCCCTAAACCCATGCATTAAGATAAAAATGAGGTGACAGATTACCTCAGTGTCATCTATCCTGGACCAATTGCCTCGCAAATCTTTTACATATGACACGTAATGTCCAGAAAAAGATGCATTCAGTGTATCCAAATGCACGACAACAGCATAAAGCATGTAAATTGGAGGAATGTCACCCGCTCCAGTCATAAAAGGAATCATATCCAGCATTTCAGGAAAAGTGATACATTTATTTATTTTCCCATAGCTTCCCTCCTGATGAGCAAAACCCATAAGAGAATAATCCATATAACTCAATTTATGAAAATCTCAAATCATACCAAGGCACAACGGTTAAAAGCATGAATGTGTATAACAGAAACATAAACTAATACAAAATCACTTTACAAAGATTTAAAAATAAAAGCATTTGATTTTGATAAACAAGGGAACTGATTCATGGTTTGAGTGGCAGTTATAATAAGCTAGACACATGAAATTATTACCAACAAAGCTAGCTCCTGTTCCATCTCACCAAATGGCAAATTTATGATTAGGTAGCTAAAATCAGAATGATCGACTTACATATTTAAGAAAGTAAATATTTGAACGCCGACCGAGACTCAAACCCAATTATGTACGACCAAACAAAATAGTAAGTGCTGACACATATTTCTATACCTACAGTTTTAAGAGAACCAGAAAATAACATATAGAAGGACCTCGTTCTCATACTACTACAAAATGATACCTGGAATCTCTTCAAGACAATTGTCAGGATGTTAGGTGCCTCATGTATGCTCAACTGCTTCCTCGCTCGAACATATGCAGCACATCTTTTTCATAATACGTATGCCCAGCCAGTGAGTTGCACAAGTTTATACCATTAAACCTAAACTTCTACAAGAATTGGATATAATGACATCATATTCAAGGTCTCAAACAAAGTTATCAGACCTTCCACATCTATACGTGTTCTCTCCATCCAAATCTTCAGGGGTTGTAAACTGAGTCAGTGCATCCTCCAATGACTCAACGCAACCATATATCTCTAATGTAAGATCCATGATCTTTTCATATCTTTCTGACTCATGATAACACCTCAGACACTTAACCTGATTGCATTGAAACTAACATTCAGGGTAGGAAAGAGTAGAAATAAAGATGGAAAAATAGAAAGGTTATAAAGATACTACTATAACCAAAGTTACAAGAAAGAAAGAGAACTAAACACCTTTGACTGAAGAGGCCCACCAAAAGCATGTTGTATAAAAGTTGTTCCTTGCAATCTAGGATCGACCTTGCCCTCACCACCCAGTCCCTCCAAACATATGGATTGCATAGAGGCAATCAAAAGCCTGGATAGAGACCACAGCAGTTATGAAACTGGACTTTTAAAGAAAGAAACATGAACAATCCACTCTTCCATCCAAATATGGAAGTCCAAATTTTTTTAAATTGAATCTTTTCATATGGTAAAATGGACTGAAGAGAAGCAGAAATGGTATAGAGAAAATAAAAGTTTAGGATACAAATCAGCTAGTAAATCTTGAATGACCTTAAAAATTCATAAGCATCTTCCTGACTTCCATCACCAATCTGGCAATTAAAATTCCGCATATGAAAAAGGATTCTGCTAGGAGACAGAGAGCCCCCACTTTCTCTTAACATCATTACATGTTGCCCAAGTTCACATGTAAGACACCAATCTTTCCCACAACCTATCATGCATATAATAGATAATAAAAGTCACAAAAGGGCCGGAAGAATAATTTAACAGTACTTTATTCCCAATTAACAAGGAGGAGAAGCAAGAAATATAAGTACAGGTTCTTAAATGCGATCTACGGAGCAAATAGATTATCAGAGGCTTTGTGCAGGTTAAACACTGTAACACAGCATTAGCATAGCAACTGCAAAATAAAAATTATAAATTAATACATAGAATCACACACAAGGTGCTAAGAAAAAATATAACCCTACAACTTTTATGTGCACAAACAGAAGCTATCGTTATGTTATGAATCCACATGCTCATATTATGATTTATGCATTAAACTTTCCATTTACAAATAATTGAAATAAATAAATTCTACCTCTTGTTTTTGTTGGGGGAAGAGCATATGCAACATAATATTGAGGTTACTTTTATTTCACTTTTAAGCTACATATGCCAACCAAGATATAAATATTTGGTTTAGTTCTAGTTTGCATATATTAATCAGAAAATCTTCATGCCTTTCCATTAGGATGCTATTCCTAAATTTGTGATAGAATATAGTGAAAGGCATAAATAATGATAGCAGTACCTGTTCCCACAATTTAGAAGGCCCCTAGGTGATAAGTCAGAGACTTCACACTGAAAGAACTTCACAAATTCCTCGTAAGGAAAAAGCATCTGAGACAATGGGATAGCAAATAATGAATTAACAATTGCATACACAACCCAGGAACCCAATAAAAATACTAACAGTTTACAAAGTAAAGATCTATATATACTATATAGATACATGTAGAGGGAACTGACCTTCATTTTCTTGTGTCTATTATCACACTGTTCTGACCCATTCTGTCTGAAAAATTTTGTTGACTTTCTTAAACCCATCATCTTCATAATTCCCATGCTTGCCATCCCATTGCTTTCTTGTGCCGGGATGGTACCCTTGATCCTAACAACTTCTGCATTACCAACACAAAGTTAGAGAAACTACAAGAGCAAGGATGTATCAAGAAAATGGATCCATAAAACCTACTTGATCCATCTGCAATTTGTTCCTTCCTTTCTGTTTCTGAGCATGAATGTTCGCCAGACATTTTCACTGTTGATTTTGGCAATTTCACAATTTTGATTTGAGAATTCAACGCACTCTTAGGTTTCACACCTCCCCTCACAACTGTTGTTTCCAAAGAACAGTTCAATTTGGAAGTTTCGTTATTAAAAGTACTGTCCCCTCTAAGTGAATTTCCTCCATTCTGAATAAATTCTGTTTCAGTTTCATGAATGGTTGCCCCGAATTTTGCAGAATATGAAGAGTCAGAAGATCCACAGTTGCTTCTTGGTTCTAACATGTTCCCATGTTGGCCTTGGTGTTTACAACTTTCATGTGTGGTACTTATTGCTGTAGCTTGTTCATTAATATGCATGTTAGAGTTGCTGACATGGTGCTTTTTGAGAATTTCTTCTGATACATCAGAGTCACTAGTTCTCGACTGCATTAACAAGTTACCATAACTATCAAAAGCTATAAGATGATTTCAGAAAAGTACTGCATGTGAAATAAGAAACTTAAAGATAAGAACCTTATGCCTTATAAAACCCTCCTTTGATGAACTATTATTAGCACAGGGCGAATTAGTAGCACCATTCCAATAGGTTTCTTCAGATGAATCAAGTACAGCACAATTCTCTCTTTTTGACGGTTCTCTGTTGGATTTACGAGAGCATCGCTTGTCTGTAGTTCTTCTCCCTAGCATGGAGACTTGAGAGATATTGCCTGCATAGCAATCCACGCTAGCAAAGGCACCAGTACTTATGGAAGAATGAACTGTATTATCTGGAGGTGCTTTCTCCATCACAGTCTGTTTAATATTATAACCACATAACTGTAAGTTCATGCCGTCATTGAGCAGAATGGAGTCTTCACTTGAGGCAAATTCTGGAGATGAGCAACTGGTAGTCTCCACTAGTTGGCATTCTTGCTTATGAGCTTGCCTCCAGTGAATTATCTGGCACTTCCCGGAGCTGTCAGAAAATTCAGAAACGTCAAGAAGGGCTATGTCAAGTTCAACTGTTAGATTCTAGGCCACATATGTGGGCGAGAAATCCATCTCAAATGCGTCTTCAAGCACTTTCTTTTCATTACAATATCCTAGCAAATGTTAATTAATATAGCAAATACAAAGGCTTAAAAAGTTAACAGGCATAATTTGCAGCTAAAAGTGCTGCTGTTTGAGCAAACAAAATTTAAAAACCAAGAAAGGCTAAACCATTTGGACACATATCTTAAATATTTCATTTTTGAACTTCCGAAAATCCCAAGTGCCAAAAGTGTTGAAACTTGAAACAACCCTAGATTCAATATGATTTCCCTATTATAGTCAGCTGCTGCTAGCTTGGAAGACAAAATTTTTAACATTCATATGGTCAAACCAAATTCACTGCAGGTATAGGTTTCAATATAAAATGATATAGCGGAGTACCTCTTGCAGACCCCGATACTTTAAAAGTTCATGGATACGAAGCAAAGTCCAATATTTACCAATAATAAAGTAGCCCAATGCAAGGATTTATAACAATGTTTGCTTCAAGACATAAAAACTCACTTAGAAGATAAGTATGCATATAAGAACTTGAAAAATGGGACTAGCAACTCTGACTATCTACAGTTTGAGAGTTTTTAACCACCCCCACCCCCAACAAAAAAAAGAAACTAGAAACAAAAGATTGACATGGAGAATAGCATTGTATTTCCATCCATGGAAAATTTTGAGTACATGAAAATTATTGTTTCGAACTACTTTCTTATTGAAAAGTTTCTCCTAACTCTGCCGTTTGTTTAAAATACTAGAAGCTTGTATTTTCCAAACCATGCCTTGTTGGACAAAAACAAGTATACCACAAAACATGCGCATAATAAAAAAGAAAACAGGCTCTTGGAACTGAAAAGAAATAGAATATACCAATATCTGATGGACTTGCATCCGGAGCAGCGGGTTCTAGCTGGACCGAAGCACCTAGCACACACATGAAGTCCATTCTTTGAAGGAGACACAAGGGGAATAACACTTTCAGCAGCCATTGCCTCTGCTCTAAGAGCTTCCTCAGCAGCCAATTGAGCGAGCAAACTTATCCTCTCTCCTTTCTTTGCAGCTTCACTCCATTTCCCAAGTAAGATGTAAGCAACCAAAGGAAGTACAACCAAGACCAGAAACAGAGCAGGTATATCAGATTTCCTTGGCTCAAGCATGTCCCCACCAGCATACTCATGTCCAGCTCCTCAAAACCACTACCCAAAAGATAAGTCTCTTGAAGCTACATCAGTCCAAGTAATTCAAGATGTCAGCATCATAATTTCAGCAAGAATCATGGTACACCATTCAACTTGTCAAGTATTCTGATTTCCAGTACAAACTAAGACTGCAATAAAAAAAAAAAAAGCAAATACAATGTCATTTATCCATACTCGATGCACAAACATATACAAAATTCATGTGTATAAATAAAATAGTTATCATTAACACTAATTTTGTTCTTTGAAAGGCAACAGTTTGCCTTGAGTGAATGAGAGCAGATGGACATTATGCACTCCCAGATTGAAATAAAAAGAGAAACTAATGACTTCAGTCAGTAGATTAGAGAAAACCTACAATAACATAAGGTCATTAGGCACAACCTCAACATTGCCTCAATTCAATATTATTAGGATTTTGGCTCAAATCCCACAAGAAATAATTCTAATTGGTTTAAGAAAATTTAATTTTCTTTTTTTATTATTGGCAAAACACGCGTACACACCACTCAAACGGGACTAGGGCCTCAGTATTAACCATTGAGCCAATGCCTCATTGGCTTAATTTCCTATTTTATAGTTGCTTCTTCTAGTAGGAGTAGTTTCTTATTGGATGTTCTAGTGGTAGCAGTTTCCTATGTTGTTGTTCTTTTCTTAGTAGCATTAAGAAAATCTCCTTTATATAAAGAGGGAACCAAAGAAGGAAAAGAGTACACTTGAAAGTCCAAAATACTTCGTAAATTAGCGGGATTTACAAATAGAGCTAAGTTGACAACTTTGGGTGTATTGGGGCTTTTGGGTTGTGAGGTTGTGAGAGTAGTAACTTTGCTTTTCTTAAAGTTGTGATTAAAGATTAATAAAGTTGTGAGTTTGTTGGTGTCGTATGCAAAGAGATTGTCGAACCACATTGATTTTTGTTATTCTTTGTCTAGAGCTTTATGGGAGATGGTTTATAAGGTTTTGGGTGTGTCCTGGGTTTTTGCTGCCTCCGTGAATGATGAAATTTGGGCTTGGAGTGGGTTTCGGACATCAAAGAGCCTTAAGAAAGCTTACTTTATGATTCTACTTTCTATCTTTTGGTTACTTTGGAATAAGAGGAATCATAGAGTTTTTGATGGCTTTGAGAGATATTCAATTGTAATTAGAGAGAGGTGGTTCAAGGCCCTTGTTTTTTTGAGTCACATGAAATTCTTTTGTAAATGACGTAGATGTAGTTGATTTTGTTGAGTCTCTCTCTAATAGATAGCCTTGTACATGGGTTGCACCCCTTTGATGCGCTTTTCTTTTTACATATACATTTTACTTATAAAAAAAAATTGTTGTTCTTGTTTTGCCTATTTAATTGTTGTAAGTTTGAGTAAGTGGATTTATGGAGTAAAATCCTAACAAATATAAAGTAGAAAACAAAAATTTATGAAGTAAAAGAGCTAAGAGTCTAAGACCATGGCCCAAAGCATGGCTATCAACATAGTATTTAGAGCTTTTCAAAGTCCATCTAGACACAATCATTCCAGACAGCCTGAGAACTGCTGATGACAAAAGATGGAACATAACGAAGAAACAGATAACAATAGTATAGTATATTTCGTGTTTGCTCTTTACTTATAAACAAATTTAAAAAAAGATCAAAACTTGAAACTAAATAGAGGGGGGGTATGTTTCCTTCAAGTGAAATTCAGCTTTGCTTCAATTAACCAGTCTACCAAGATTATTTCACCAGTTCCCAGTTAACCCCCTCATAAAAAGCTTCTAGTTGGCTCAGATAAACTTCTGCAAACATTAACATTTCAATAACATATATTGAAATCCAGCATCCAAAAAGAAAATCTATAACGCCACAATAAATGAAGTGAGGAAACTAAAAGTCTCTCCCATTTGAATACACCCACTAGCAAAGCGAAGAATTTAAGAGGAATCCATCTCTAAAATATTTCTAATTTCACATTTTAACACACATTATCCCATAAATGTTCGAACAAAAAGAACTCAATCCAGCATTTTCATGGGACACCACAAAACATTTGCAGCAAAATGAACCTAAAAAAATAACCATTTTCCCACAAGAACAAGCTGACCATTTAATCTAAGATTCCGTAAGAAGGACCAAAACCCACATGAAACTTCTCCGATCTGAGATTCAAGCACCCAAAAGAAAAAAAGAGTACAAAAGGGTAAAAATCACAAGTACAAGTTAGCTACTCGCAAATCTTACATACCTCCTGCAGCAAAAAGAAAGATAAAAGGAAGAAATCTGAGCGAAACCCGACAATATTTTTTCCTTCTCCTTCCTCTTCTACTTCAAAAAGATTCTTTGATTTCTCAAATGGTAAGAGAAGTAGTTTCTCTCTCTCTGTGCAGTTTGTGCTTCACTTTACACTTTGCTCTCTCTCTCTCTCTCTACTTTTTGTCTGATTTGCTCATACACAAAATGATTTTTTAACGCATGCACACGTGGCATAACATGATTTGCTCTCAACTAGACAGAGTTTGGGAAGGTGATCTCTGCAAGTTGGAATGCAATGTGACGTTAGTTTAGGGACGTCATGTGGATTTTTGGTATAAGAAAGGCTAATGGGTTTTTCAACTGTGGGACCCAGGTGGATGTTCTTCCCAACAATTTTAACCGCGGGACACATGTACGGGTGCGATGAATCTAGAGGATGAATTGTTTGGGGCGCTTAAAATAATTACGGAGTACATTGTAATAATTTTTTATAATCATTAAATAGTGGAGTAAATGAGTAATACTTATATTTGACGAGGGGAGATCGGAAAGTTTGTGTTATCGAATTAGTTTCGTAAAAATTATTATAAAATTTTAAAAAAATTATTTATAATTTAATTAATAATTATTTTAAAAACATAAATAAAATACTTAAAGAATTTCTTTAATCTTTTTATGTTTTAAGAATATAATTATCATGATCAACTCATATTTTAATCAAATTTTAATTAACTAATAATAAATGATTTGATTTATTTTGTATAGATACTAATAAATGACTTAAAATTTATTTGAAAGGCAATTTGACTTTGACATTACGTGGTTCAAGGAGCCAAACTAAACTTAATAAAAATATATATTATCAATAATATCAACCCACATTTAAAATTCTTAACTTAGTAGCGAGTTTAACTTTGTTGTTACATTTTTCTCGAATAAAAATGAAATCCATATTTTGATTTAAGCTATGATTTTTTTTTAAAAAAACACTCATAAACTTAATTTACAATTGATCAAATAAGTTCGATCAAACTAAAAATGATCATGATCATTAGTGAACTTTCCCCGTAGAATCATCACTCCTTACATGGGTATTATAGTGTATGCTCATCTTTACAAAGAAGATGGCCATTTTTATTTTTTCAGTGATTAAACCAGGAACCTGAGGAAGGATTCTCTCTGTACTCATCACTTGAATGATCCATTGTGCGATAAGCAGATTCCCCTCAGTATGAGCCCGAGGGGCAAGGAGTCCAGAAGACTAGATGAGTCTATCATCTGGCTGAATATGATCATCAGGGCTCCACACAGATTTTTATGGATAAAACCAAGAATGCAAGTGCATAAGAAATTCTTAAGAAACCATCGTGTGCAAAAGAAGATGCTTGTTATAAAGTCCACAAGATTTCAACATCATTTTTATATATAATTTTAAATCAATAAAATGTATAAGAAAATAAAAATAGGCAAAATTGTCTTGAAAAAGTGGAGTACATGTAATTTGAGACAAAAGGGAGAGTATTATACAACAAATATGCAAGTCGAAGAATATAATGTTCATCAAAGATGCCTTGCACAGTATTATACAACAAAAATGCAAGTCGGAGAATATAATGTTCATCAAAGATGCCTTGCACAGAGCGATCAATTACAAAAATTGTCATATTCCTTAATAAAACATTCTTCCCCCCAAAAAAGATAAGGGAGCAAAAGAAACCCTACAATGCATAAGATGTAAAACTTAAATATAATCTAAACATGCTAAACAATTTAAATAGTATATAGATTAAAGACGAAATTAATATGGACCGTAAACATACCTCCGGCCATTAAAACTTTTCACTTGCACAATCTGCTATCATCTCGATATTAGTACTTCTAGACTCTCAGAACTCTCCAATTTGATGGTGCATGATCAAAAGAAAATGAGTCGTTCCGAGTCTAGGGACCAAACCATGTATTTATACTTGTTCTCTCATCAAGAACATCCGTCCGTATTCCATACATTAGTTACCACAATCAATGGGCAGCCAAAAGGTTGAGGCAGCCAAAAGGTTGCACGTTTGGACCAGCAATGGATTGGTTACATTCTCCCACTTGATCTATATGTTTAACCTAACTTAATCCCATTGTTTATATTTTAAGAAGTAAATACATGAATCATGCGATAAGTCCTCTAAGAGTGAGTATTACTGTAACGACCCATCCCAGGTTGGCCACCCCTAGATGGTGTCATCACATTTTGAAAATCCAAGCACGACGCATATATGCAACAATAAATATAATATTACCAGATTTTTTTTTTCTTTTTCCTTATCCTTTAACAGGAGAGGTAAAGAAATCTGATATTCACTTAAACATAATATACATAAATGCATGAATATTTACAATAAGATTTTTACAAGTCTTTAACTCAATTGTCTGAGGATATTGACACGTACTTGGCTTACAGAAAAGAAAAGATCTCGTCTGATTTTCAACCCACCAGATTATTTATCTTGATTGTTACCTGAAAACATTGAACAGAGAGGAATGAGCTTCACAAGCTCAGCGAATTAAATTTACTGAAAGTATTCCAAATTCCATCAATAATCCTTTAATATTAAAATTTATTTTCGCAGAACCTGATGATAACTTTCTACTATCAATATCTTCTTCTCAATCATTGGCTCACCTTAAGACTATCGATTATCTCCAAATTACCTCGTAATGAGGTTCATATCAAAAAGTCCATCATTTAGGTAAGTCTTATCACTCTACTATCTCTTTCTATGAAACTCAATCTTCTATAATGAAATTCACAAAAAGTATCACATCTCAGCATCTCAAAAATCTCATCATTATAGTTGTCTCTTTTTATGAGACCCAATCACCTATAATTTAATTCACAATTAATATACCACATCACAGCATCTCAAAAATCTCATCATTATAGCTGTCTCTTTTTATGAGACCCAGCCATCTATAATTTAATTCACAATTAATATACCACATCTCAGCATTTCAAATAATGCAATGATAATTAAAACAGATGCAGATGCATGAATGATTATGATAGGAACGTCTTCCCACCCGTCGACAGGTTATTATTATCTTAGACCGACTGCCCTCCCGGTTCTTTTATTCTCATCAGACCGGCTGCCTTCCCGGTTAATTCCAGCATATACCGGCTGTCACGGTTTTCACTTTTCATCCCAACATATACCGGCTGTCATGGTTTTCACTTTTCATCCCAGCATATACCGGCTGTCACGGTTTTTATTTTTCATCCCAGCATATACCGGCTGTCACGGTTATTTCATTAGACCGGCTGCCTTCCCGGTTCTTTCGGTTATATTATTAAATGCATATGTGCATGAACAATGATATGAAATGGTAATATAAACAGTAATATAAAAACAATATAAAGATTCAAACCACTTAATTTGGCTATCCTAATTATCCACAAATTTTATATAACAAAGTTTCTTTAAAAATTTCTTACATCCAGATTTTTATCAAATTATATAAAAATTCCACTAAATTCTTCTATCCCCAAATCACATCAAATAATCTATTAAAGTTTGCTAAGATCCACTAAAATTCACCTCAAATCATCCACCAAAATTTTGTCAAGGTCTACTAAAATTTGTCTCATCATAACTCGTATTAAAACATCAATATATCTCATCAATAATTTATTTATTGCTTTTATTCTCAAATAAACTTATAATTTCCAAAAAATATTATTTCTCACCGAGAAATATTTCTACCTGTCCAAATTTCCTATCATACTCATAAATCAATTTTTCGTCTATCACCCAAGCATACTTAAATAATTAAAATTAATATTATCACCAAATAATTGATTTTTCATTTAGACTACTTAAAGTAAATCCAACTCACCATGTAGCATTTAAAGCTGCTCGTGGACCACCTCTTTGCCTTTCCTGTTCTTCTTCGAATTTTCTCCCAATTGCTGACTACCAACACCTGACATAATATTGGAATTTAAATTCCTTATTATTTATTCTTTTCTCCATAAACCACACAGTTTGAAAAAAAAATTCCTATTTTAACCTCCTGAAACTTTCATAAATGTTAAAATAACATTACCTTATTACCTTCTGCTATTTTGATAGCTTCCCGAAATATTTTCGAAAGTACCCTCAAAATTTTGTTCCTTCCACCTTTCTTCAAACTCCCAAGTGTTTTAAGAACATAGATGAATTATTTGGAACTATAGGAAAATTTCTTCGTGTAATTACACGAATTCAAAACTCATATTTATAAGGGAGCTCGGCTGAAAATTAGCAGCCCCCCCCCCCCCTCTCTCTAAAATTCTCCATGATATGGAGATATCAATTTAATACTAAAAACATCATGATTAGAAAAAGAACATCATCATTAAATCTCTCCACTTACACCATTAAAATTCTCTCCACTTACACTAGGAAACAAAATATAAAGACAACCATTTGCATAAATCTTTCGGTGGCAGTAGGTGGCAGACCTGCTACCACGATCTATTGTTCATAGTTGACTTTTTTTTTTTTTTTGCTTTTCAGCCTTTGTCTCCAGAAATCTTTATTCAGCCATTCTGAGATTTTTAACTCTTTGTCATATTTATTAAAAATATACATTCACCCTTTCTCTTAAAATACGGATATTACAAATCTACCCACCTTACAAAATTTCGTCCCCGAAATTTCGTTGCTGAAATCAAGTAAAGAGTTGGGGATAATCCTTCCTCATTATTTCTTCATGTTCCCACATAACTTCTTCGACATCTTTATTGCGCCATAATACCTGAATCAAAGGAATAACTTTATTGCGTAAGACTTGCTATTTTCTGTCTAAGATTCCGACTGGTGCTAGCATAATAGTCAAGTCCTTCTGAATTTCTATCTCTTGATTCGTGATATCATGGGACTCATCGTGCAAGTACTTCCTCAATAGTGACACATGAAAAACATTATGTAATTGCCTTAATTCCGGAGGCAAATTCAAACGATATGCTACGGGTCTAATTCTTTTGATCACCTCATAGGGTCCCATAAATCTTGGGCTCAACTTTCCCTTCTTCTTAAATCTCAACACTCCCTTCCACGGAGATATCTTCAAGAATACCCAATCACCGACTTGGAATTCAAGAGATCGTCTTCTTTTGTCAGCATATCCTTTCTGTCTGCTCTGAGCTGCTCTGAGGTTCTCCCTAACCAGTTTGATTCTTTCAGTAGTCAAGTCTATCATTTCTGGGCCATATATCTTTCTCTCTCCAATTTCTTCCCAGCATACTGGAGTTCTACACCTCCTTCCATACAAAGCTTCGAAGGGTGCCATCCCAATACTAGTTTGATACTGATTATTGTATGCAAACTCTATCAAAGGCAAATAAGCATCCCAGCTTACTGAGAATCTCAGTACACTTGCCCTCAGCATATCTTCTAGTATTATGATGATTCTCTCTGTCTGTCCATCAGTTTGTGGGTGAAAAGCTGTACTAAACTGTAATTGCGTACCCATAGCTTCTTGAAAACCCCTCCAAAATCTAGAAGTAAATCTAGAATCTCTATCTGATACAATACTCAAGGGCACTCCATGTAATTTCACTATCTCTGCCACGTACAACTCAACCAACTTTTCTGGACTCCAGGTAGTTTTAATAGGAAGAAAATGTGAAGATTTAGAAAGTCTATCCACTATAACCCACACAGCATCATGCCCTCTCTGGGTACGGGGAAAACCAGAGACAAAATCCATACTTACATTTTCCCATGGCCACTCAGGTATCGGAAGAGGTTGTAATAAACCTGCTGGATGCCTATTCTCAGATTTTACCTGTTGACAAGTCAAACATCTAGCAATGTATTCTGCTATATCCTCTTCATCCCTGACCACCAATAATTCTGTTTTAGCCCCCTGTACATCTTATTATTTCCCGGGTGCATGGAATATATCGAATCATGAGCCTCCTTTAGTATTTCTTTTCTCATCTCCACATCATTGGGAACACAAATTCTTTGTCCCAATACTACCATACCATTTTTTTTGATTCTAAACTCGGTCGGCTTCCCGCTCAACACTTCCTACCTGATTTTCTCTATTCCCTCATCTTTACTCTGTAGCTGTAATAAACGATCAATAATAGGAGATTGAACTACCATATTTGCCATTAATGCTCCTTTATCACTGACACTCAATTGCATCCTCATTCCTCTTAATTATATCATCAGGCTAGTATCATGACTCCCAAAATCAGCTAATCTCCCTGTAATTTTTCTACTCAATGCATCTGTTACTACATTAGCCTTTCCTGGATGATAATGAATTGTACAATCATAATCACAAATTAATTCCATCCACCTCCTCTGCCTTAAATTCAATTCCTTCTGGGTTGGTAAATACGTCAAACTTTTATGATCAGTAAAAATTTCACGCTTGGCTCCATATAAATGGTGTCTCCAAATCTTCAAAGCAAAAACTATGGCAGCCAATTCTAAATCATGGGTCGGGTAATTTCTTTCATGATTCTTCAGTTGCCTAGATGCATAAGCTATAACTTTCCCATGTTGCATCAACATACATCCCAACCCCTGATGTGAAGCATCACTATAGACCACAAATCTTTCATCACCAGATGGAAGCACTAATACTGGGGCAGTAGTCAGTTTTTCTTTCAACAGTTGAAAATTTCTCTCACACTCCTCTGACCACTTAAACTTTTCATCTTTCCTGGTCAATTTAGTCAAAGGTCTAGCAATCATAGAAAAATTTTGAATAAATCTCCTATAATAACCAGCCAATCCCAAAAAGCTTCTAATTTCAGTTACATTCGTGGGTCTCTCCCAAGTCAACACTGTTTCTACTTTTTATGGGTCAACTGCTATTCCCTCTCCCGACACAACATGCCCCAAGAAAGATATTTCATTCAACCAAAACTCACATTTAGAGAATTTCGCATATAATTTCTCCTTCCTCAGAATCTCTAACACTATCTCCAAATGTCGCATATGCTCCTCTTCATTCTTAGAATATACTAAAATATCATCAATAAACACAATTACAAATCTGTCCAAGAATGGTTTAAACACCCGGTTCATAAGATCTATAAATGCCGCAGGAGCATTGGTCAACCCAAAAGGCATCACCAAGAACTCATAATGACCATGGCGTGTCCTAAAAGCAGTTTTAGGCTTGTCCCCTTCTTTTATCCTCAATTGATGATATCCCGACCTTAGGTCTATCTTAGAGAACACTCTAGCTCCCTATAATTGTTCGAATAGGTCATCTATCCTGGGTAAAGGATATCTATTTTTGATTGTGATCTTATTTAATTGTCTATAATCAATACACAACCTCAATTTCCCATCATTCTTCTTGACAAATAACACAGGGGCTCCCCAGGATGATGTACTAGGTTGGATAAATTGTTTATCTAGCAACTCCTGAAGCTGAACTTTCAACTCTCTCAATTCAGCTGGTGCCATTCTATAGGATGCTATGGATATGGGTGCTGATCCTGGAATCACTTCAATAGAAAATTCGATCTCCCTATTGGAAGACAATCCAGACAACTCCTCAGGGAATACTTCTAACTGTCTACCCTCTTTGCTAGAATCCACCACATATGCTAAATACCCCTCACAACCCTTCCTCAACCATTTACTAGCAGTTAAGGTAGAAATTAGACAATTAACAAGTATTTTACGTTCTCCTTGAAAATTAAACTCCTCCTGCTCGGGTATCCTGAACACCACATTTTTCCTAAAATAATCTACCCATGCATGACATGCAGATAGCCAATTCATCCCTAGAATCACATCAAAATCTGTCATATCTAAAGGCAATAAATCAACCTCAAATTCTTGGTCTGCAATATTAATCAGACAACTTTGATAAATTGTTCTGATAATAACCCTATCTCTAGTAGGAACCTCAACAATAATGTCATGCATCAAAGGACTAGCACTGACATCAATAGATTTCATATAACTACTAGATACAAAAGAATGGGTTGCACCAGGATCAATCAATAATCTAGCAGCCCTACCAAGGATAGATATCATACCCATAACAACATCATGAGTGGCTTGTGCATCCTGCTGGGTCAATGCATAGACTCTGCCATCTCTGGAATAAATCTGACTGCCACATCCTCGCTCTGCTACAGATCCTCGACCTCTGCCCCGCACACTTCCTGATCCGCTGCCTCTCTCCATTGGTCTTCTCCCGACACTTCCAATGCTTGCTTCAACTGACTTCTCTGCTGGACAATCTGCAGCAACATGTCCTCCCTCACCACATACAAAGCATATCTGTGTAGGGAAGTTCCGAGATAAATACCTCATCATTTAAAGCAAACCCTTGACTCCCGATCGTAAATCAAATTTCCACTTGCCATTGGTGGCATATTCATTCCTCTACCATAACTCCCAATCCCCATAGCCTGTCTCCCAAATCGAGGGGTCCCATTAGTATTACTTTGAGCTACTGAAGTAACAGATCTTGCTTGTCTCTGAGTCTGCCCTACCGTTCATTGTGACAAAGAACGCCCCCTCTGGGGTGGTCTCTTGCCCTGTACACCCATACTGCTACCACCTCTAGATCCCTCAAATCTAGTTCTCTTCAACCAATCCCTCCTACCTTTAAACTCTATTAAATCTCTTTCAATCTGTAATGCTTTATCTACCAGTACAGCATAATTTCCTATGCCCATGTAAGAGAGTTTAAAACGAATTTCATAGTGTAATCTGTCTAAAAATCTCTTGCATTTTCTTTCCTCCGTATTCAAGAACTCGGGTACAAATCTTGACAGGGCTACAAATTTACTATCATATTCAACCACCGATAAATTTCCCTGCTTTAGGTGGATAAATTCTCTTTCTTGTTGTGCCCGAAAAGAATCTGGAAAATACTTTGCAAAGAACTCATCCTTAAATTTATTCCAAGTCAAAGGTTGATCTATTTGTGTACTCATTATGGGCAAAATATCCTTCCACCATTGAAAAGCCTCACCCTCCAACATAAACGAAGCAAAAGCAACCTTCTGCTTATCAGACACCGGTAAGACCTCAAAATATTTCTCCACATGCTCAATCCACTGTTCAGCTTCCACTGGATTTAAATATCCTTTAAATGACTAAGGTTTAAACTTGAGAAACCTCACAAAACAATCCCCTTGCATTTCATTTTCAAATACTCCTCCATCAGGAACCTCTTGCCTCACTACCTCTGGTTCTCTTCCATTCCTTTCCTATAATCTTCTTTGCAAATTAGCAGCCCGTTCTTCGGCTGCATTAATTCTCTCTAAAGCACGGTTAAGAGCATCTTGCAATTCATCATTTCTACTTTTAGATACTTCCCCAGCTCTACTCGTACCAGCTACACTATCACCATGTTCCCTTGCGGGAACCACCGACTCGACTTCTTCCTCTACTTCAGTCCTCCTAAAAATTGGGGGTCTACGACGTCCCCTCTGATTTTGAACTCTACTTCTAGTTCTCGCACAACCACGTGTCATCCTCAGACTATGCATTTAAGAATATTATTTATTTAGATCTTCCACTTTTTAGGTTCTCATGTAGTTTACAGAATCTTAAAACCTAATGCTCTGATACTAAAAATTGTAACGACCCATCCCAGGTTGGCCACCCCTAGATGGTGTCATCAAATTTTGAAAATCCAAGCATGACACATATATACAACAATAAATATAATATTACCAGATTTTTTTTTCTTTTTCCTTATCCTTTAACAAGAGAGGTAAATAAATCTGATATTCACTTAAACATAATATACATAAATGCATGAATATTTACAATAAGATTTTTACAAGTCTTTAACTCAATTGTCTGAGGATATTGACACATACTTGGCTTACAGAAAAGAAAAGATCTCGTTTGATTTTCAACCCACCAGATTATTTATCTTGATTGTTACCTGAAAACATTGAACAGAGAGGAATGAGCTTCACAAGCTCAGCGAATTAAATTTACTGAAAGTATTCCAAATTCCATCAATAATCCTTTAATATTAAAATTTATTTTCGCAGAACCTGATGATAACTTTCTACTATCAATATCTTCTTCTCAATCATTGGCTCACCTTAAGACTATCAATTATCTCCAAATTACCTCGTAATGAGGATCATATCAAAAAGTCCATCATTTAGGTAAGTCTTATCACCCTACTGTCTCTTTCTATGAAACTCAATCTTCTATAATGAAATTCACAAAAAGTATCACATCTCAACATCTCAAAAATCTCATCATTATAGTTGTCTCTTTTTATGAGACCTAGCCATCTATAATTTAATTCACAATTAATATACTACATCCCAGCATCTCAAAAATCTCATCATTATAGCTGTTTCTTTTTATGAGACCCAACCATCTATAATTTAATTCACAATTAATATACCACATCTCAGCATTTCAAATAATGCAATGATAATTAAAACAGATGCAGATGCATGAATGATTATGATGGGAACGTCTTCCCACCTGTCGACAGGTTATTATTATCTTAGACCGGCTGCCCTCCCGGTTCTTTTATTCTCATCAGACCGACTGCCTTCCCTGTTAATTCAAGCATATACCGGCTGTCACGGTTTTTATTTTTCATCCCAGTATATACCGGCTGTCACGGTTATTTCATTAGACCGGTTGCCTTCCCGGTTCTTTCGGTTATATTATTAAATGCATATGTGCATGAACAATGATATGAAATAGTAATATAAACAGTAATATAAAAACAATATAAAGATTCAAACCACTTAATTTGGCTATCCTAATTATCCACAAATTTTATATAACAAAGTTTCTTTAAAAATTTCTTACATCCAAACATCCAGATTTTTATCAAATTATATAAAAATTCCACTAAATTCTTCTATCCCCAAATCACATCAAATAATCTATTAAAGTTTGCCAAGATCCACTAAAATTCACCTAAAATCATCCACCAAAATTTTGTCAAGGTCTACTAAAATTCATCTCATCATAACTCGTATTAAAACATCAATATATCTCATCAATAATTTATTTATTGCTTTTATTCTCAAATAAACTTATAATTTCCAAAAAATATTATTTCTCACCGAGAAATATTTCTACCTGTCCAAATTTCCTATCATACTCATAAATCAATTTTTCGTCTATCACCCAAGCATACTTAAATAATTAAAATTAATATTATCACCAAATAATTGATTTTTCATTTAGACTACTTAAAGTAAATCCAACTCACCACGTAGCACTTAAAGCTACTCGTGGACCACCTCTTTGCCTTTCCTGTTCTTCTTCGAATTTTCTCCCAATTGCTGACTACCAACACCTGACATAATATTGGAATTTAAATTCATTATTGTTTATTCTTTTCTCCATAAACCACATAGTTTGAAAAAAATTTCCTATTTTAACCTCCTGAAACTTTCATAAATGTTAAAATAATATTACCTTATTACCTTCTGCTATTTTGATAGCTTCCCAAAATATTTTCGAAAGTACCCTCAAAATTTTGTTCATTCCACCTTTCTTTAAACTCCCAAGTGTTTTAAGAACACAGATGAATTATTTGGAACTATAGGAAAATTTCTTCGTGTAATTACACGAATTCAAAACTCATATTTATAGGGGAGCTCGGCTGAAAATTAGCAGCCCCCCCCCCCCCCCTCTCTCCAAAATTCTCCATGATATGGAGATATCAATTTAATACTAAAAACATCATGATTAGAAAAAAAACATCATCATTAAATCTCTCCACTTACACCATTAAAATTCTCTCCACTTACACTAGGAAACAAAATATAAAGACAACCATTTGCATAAATCTTTCGGTGGCAGTAGATGGCAGACCTGCTGCCACGATCTACTGTTCATAGTTGACTTTTTTTTTTTTTTTTGCTTTTCAACCTTTGTCTCCAAAAATCTTTATTCAGCCATTCTGGGATTTTTAACTCTTTGTCATATTTATTAAAAATATGCATTCACCCTTACTCTTTAAATACGGATATTACAAATTACCATGTTGAGACGCTGGGGGCCCCAAGGTGGGTTGTGACTTGATGGGCATGTGTGCTGCGAGTTTATCCCACATCGACTAGAGGAGAAGCGGAAGTGCTAGATATAAGGTGTTCTAGTCCTTGATGGTTACAACGCGTTTTGGGGAGCCAGTGGGCTTCACCAGGAACAAAGCCGTGTGGGCCTCGACCCAAAGCGGACAATATTGTAATTGTTCTGGACCGGGCCCTTACAGATGGTATCAGAGCCGGACCCTCGACACCGTTGGCGGGCTATGGCCGCACAGCGGGGACGTTGTGCCCCAGAGGGGGAGGTACCATGTTGAGACGCTGGGGGCCCCAAGGTGGGTTGTGACTTGGCGGGCATGTGTGCTGCGAGTTTATCCCACATCGGCTAGAGGGGAAGAGGAAATGCTAGATATAAGATGTTTCAGTCCTTAATGGTTACAACGCGTTTTGGGGAGCCAATGGGCTTTGCCAGGAACAAAATCGTGCAGGCCTCGGCCCAAAGCGGACAATATTATAACTGTTCTGGACCGGGCCCTTACAATTACCTTCCACGTATTACGATGCATTTAGTTCCTTAAGTACTATTCTTCATGTGGTAACATTTCTTAATGAATAAACCCTATGTTTATTCTTGGTCCTATACAGATGAATTTTCTCAAAGAAATTAAGGTGCACATGAATATGAGAAACATCAAAATATATAAGAGTTTCATTAATAAACTATATGTATACAATTACAAAATGGAACCAAGTCCCATTTTCTCTACATGATCATTGAATTTCAGAGCTGGCATGCCCTTAGTCAAAGGATCAACGATCATCAATTAAGTGTTAATGTGTTCAATGACCACTTTCTTTTCTTATTCACGTTCTCTTATGGTTAAATACTTAATGTCGATGTGTTTACTTTGACTTCGACTTTTATTGTTCTTAGCCATAAAGACAGTAGCTGAATTGTTGCAGAAAATTTTCAAAGGCCTAGAAATAGAATCCATGACTTTAAGCCCAGAAATGAAACTCCTAAGCCATACACCATGTGAAGTGACCTCAACATAGGAGACGAACTCGGCTTCCATAGTAGAAGTAGCAGTCAATGCCTGCTTGACACTTCTCCAAGAAACAGCTCCACCGACCATCAGAAAAATATACCTTGATGTTGATTTATGTGAATCAACACAGCCGGCAAAGTCTGAATCAGAGTAGCCAATCACATCCAGATTGTTCATCTGTCTATATATAAGCTTGTAGTCTTTAGTTCTTTGAATATACCTTATTACTTTCTTTGCAGCTCTCCAGTGGTCTATACTTAGGTTACTCTGATATCGCCCTAGCATCCCTACAACAAATGCAATGTCGGATCTAATGCAGACTTGAGCATACATAAGGCTTTCGACTGCAGAAGCATATGGAATGTTCTTCATAGATTCCCTCTCAAAATCATTCTTCGGGCATTGGTTCAAATTGAACCTATCACCCTTTACAATGGGAGCTACACTTGGTGAACAATCTATCATCCAAAATCTCTCTAAAACTTTGTTGATATAGGTTTTTTGTGACAGACCTAAAACACTTCGAGGTCTATCTCCATGGATCTTAATGCCAATAGCATAAGATGCCTCACCCATATCTTTCATATCAAAATTTTTAGAGAGAAATTGTTTCACCTCATACAGCAAGCCCTTATCATTGGTTGCAAGTAAAATATCATCCACATATAAAACAAGAAAACAAATTTTACTCCCACTGACCTTCATGGCCTGTGAAAAGATTTCAGGATCATTTTTAGCTCTAAAATTGTAGTCAGATTCTTGTAGATACATAATGTAATCATTAGGAATTGCTGATCTCCTATCTCTAGTAGATTTTCTTAATGTTATACCAATGTCTCTCAAGGGAGCTTGTGGTTCAACTGGTTGTTCAGGAGCTTGTGAAACCTCAATGATTGATTGTTCAATACGAGCTTGTACTTGAGGTGTGCTATGAACTATAACCAATCTGTCATTTGATGTGGAGGGTTGAGATTTTGTATGATCATGTGCAGGAACTACGTTCCTGAACCGATCCCTCTCACTGATTATGTCACTCTCTAAAAACTTAGGGTTTCTTGATTCCACAATCCTAGTAGTATGAGTTGGATAATAAAACCTGTAACCCTTGGACCTTTCGGCATATCTAATGAAATACCCACTAATGGTCCTCGAATCCAGTTTCATCTCTTGTGGGTTATAAATCCTTTACTCAGACGGACATCACCAAATGCGCATATGTCACAAACTCGGTTTCCAACCTTTCCATAATTCAAATAGTGTCTTGAGAACAACTTTGGTTGGAACTCAGTTTAATATATACGCAGCCGTATTTAGTGCTTCAGTCCACAAGGATGTAGGAATGTTGGAGTTACTAAGCATACTCCGCACCATGTCCATCAATGTTTGGTTTCTTCTTTTTGTAACATTATTCTGGTCCAGGGAACCAGGCATAGTGTAATGGGCAACAATCCCATGTTCTTGAAGAAACTTGGCAAAAAGACCAGATGCTTGTGCACTTTCTGTGTATCTACCATAATATTCTCCACCTCTATCGGATCTCATAATTTGTATTTGGGAGACTTTGAACATGCATTGAACTATAAGTGGCATCATTTTGCAAATAAAGACGATAAAGACCATCAAACAAAACACCATTCCCAACACAATCAGTTTTATAAAACAAACTAAAAGATATGTCTTGAAAATTAAAGGAATATCTAAATGGTACAAGTTCGGAAACAGAAATCAAGTTTCATGAGAAACTTGGTACATAAAAGGTTCTTTTCAATTTTAAAATAAAGCCACTACTTAAAGTTAAAAGGCAAGTTCCATTCGCCTCCATATGTGAGCCCATTTTGTTGCCTGATAAGATGTTTTGCTTACTTCGTACTGACTTCCTTAGGTTTTGCATACCCTACAAGGAGTTTGCAATATGGATTGTAGATCCAGAATCAATCCACCAGGTGTTAATATTAACATTAACCATATTAGATTCATAACAAACAAACGAGGTTGGATTACTTTTCTTCTCAAGCCATTTTTGGAATTTGATGCATTCCTACTTCATATGTCCCTTTTTTTTACAAAAAAAACACTTTTTTTTCTTTCTTGATATAAGCTTGAGGTGGTATTTTTCCTTTCCCCTTCTGATTAGATTTGTGATTGACTTGAAATTTGATAGCTATATTAGCTTTGTTCTTCCCACGAGTAGTAGTTAGCATTGCATTTTCACCCAGTTCGATCACAAGTTTCTCTTCTTCTTGAACACATATGGTCATTAATTCATTGATTAACCATTTGTCTTTATGTGTCTTGTACGAGATTTTGAAAAGCCCTTACTGAGTTGGAAGGGTGTTCAGAATATAGTGCCCCAGGAAGGACTCCGACATATCAACCTCGAGTTTCTTAAGTTGAGTCGCAATGTCACGTATTTGCATTATCTGCTCGCGCACACCTTTTGCACTGGTGAGTTCGAGGGATGATGATTTCATTATCAGGGTGCTCGCCATTGCCTTTTATGAAGTGACGAATTGATTGCCAATGGATTTCAGCAAATTACGAACTTTCTCATACTGGTCGACAGAACCACGTATACCAACAGTTATCTTAGTCTTGATAAACATCACGCTGAGCTGGATGGATCGCTCCCATCGCTCATATAGTGCAACCGCAACTGGAGTGCTGGTATCGACAATTGCAGGTGGTTTGTCCTTCCTAATAGCATAATCTATGTCCATCCACCCTAGATGGAGGAGAATCCTCTCATTCCATACCTTATAGGTATCTCCCCTAAGTTCGGGTATGTCACAATGGATATCATAAAAACTAGTGGGTTGAGAAACTGCATAAAGTCCAAAAGCTTATGTCAATATTTGAGTTCTAATATTCTAAAATGCATGTTTTACCAATGTAAAAACATGCTGAAATTGAATCTAATTTCATTAAAAAATTACATGTGGGCTAATTTTTTTTTTAATTCAATAAGATTCTTTATAGTTTATGATAGATTTTATCAAACTATTTTTACTAAATTCATAATGTATATTATGATTATAGTTTGATGTTTTTTCTATCTTTAAACTTTATGGTAAAATTATTAAATTAATTCTTCCTAACTCCTGTAGGTAAATTAAGAAAAACTAATTTTAATATATTATCCTAATTAATTATATAAACATAATAAAATCTTTGTAGGGTAAAATCATTATATTTATATAATTAATTACAATTAATGTCCATTATGTGATCCTAATCCACTTAATATATAATTTTTATATAATTAAAGATGTTGTGTCTACTCTTTAAATATTTAAAATTATATGGTTCACTAGACATTTATATTTACTATATTTTAGGCTCTACTTAATGCCTAAGAACAATTACGCAGTAACATAATAGGCAATCACTAAGAGTACTCCCAGGATAATTGGTCGGGACAAAATCTCATTAAAAACCAGAATCCTTAGACAGAGCATTGTCCCAGATCATGCTGTCTTATACCAACTACAATTGTTTATGAATTATTCATAATTTTAACTTAATTGTTCATACTAATATATTATGAACCTTAATATGTTATGCACAAATTAAATTTTATGAGAATAACCTAAGTTTACATAATCCAATAATATCTCAACTTAATAATATGTTATCATATGTAAATAAAATTCTCGTAAATAAAACATAAATTGCACAATTAAACATAATATTATGCACTTAATTGAATTCTATGCACAAAATAAATTTATTCTAAAAGCATGAATTGAAAAACAAAAAATTCATGCAAAATATGAGCATTTAACCAAAATTGCATATATAGAACTAACATAAATAGTATATATGCATAATCTTAATTTGAGCAAAATAATCACAAAAATTAAAATAAATGCCCAACATTAAATTATTTATGTACTAAAACCATTTAAGCTTAAATTGCATGTATAACTATAAAAAATAAAATTATACATACAAAGCAACATAATTTTAAGCACATAAATAAAATAAATACTTATAAGGTTTCATAAACATTATTTTTGCAAATAATTACAAATCATATGCAAAAAAATATGAAAATCTATGAAATTAGGCCAAAAACTGAATTTCCAAATATATATATATATATAGATTTTCTGGAAGGATACTGAATTCTGAATCTGCAAGATATTTTCCTAAATGGGAGAAGGAAAAATGGTATTTTTCAATCTACTTAAGCAACAGTGGCATTTTTGAAAATGATAGATGAAAAATAGTATTTTTCAAAAGAGTTGTCTTCAACCTTCAACCGGATTGTATTTGACCCGTTTTCAAAACCCAACTAAATTTTGGCTTCCAGGATACCAAAGGCAATGTTTTAAAACCCAAAAATACTAGAAATCAAATTTTCTAATGATTTCTAACATTATTTTCCATCAAAAAAATCTCAAAAAATCAAACTTTGAAATCAAATTATTTTTCGGGAATAAAACAAAAGTTTTACAGATTGCATAATACTTCAAGGTAGAGGCAAACAATGCTCTGATACCAAATGTAAAACTTAAATATAATCTAAACATGCTAAACAATTTAACAAGCATATAGATTAAAGGCAGAATTAATATGGACCGTAAATATACCTCCGGCCATTGAAGCTTTTCACTTACACAATCTACTATTATCTCGGTGTTGTTATTTCTAGACTCTCAGAATTCTCCAATTTGATGGTGCATGATCGAAAGAAAATGAATCGTTCCGAGTCTAGAGACCAAACCATGTATTTATACTTGTTCTCCCATCAAGAACGTCCGTCTGTATTCCATACATTAGTTATCACAATCAATAGACAGCCAAAAAGTTGCACGTTTAGACCAGCAATGAATTTGTTACATCAAAAACATAGCAAGACAATATTATAACAGAAGCTTATTACAGCACATAATTCTAAAAGCAGAGAATCAAAAGTAAAAGTAAAATCCTGATCATTTGTTACGATAAAAATCGTGAAACATTGTCAAACATTTCAAACCAGATCATTGCACAATATGATCTCATGCATTGAGGACATTGACATTACTCGATATGATTGTAAAACAAATTAAGCCCGCTGGTTCTACTTGTAATGCTGAGAAACCTCCCAGACAACCTTATCCATGAATTGGCATTTCTTGTCAAATCCCCAACCAGGGTTGATCTGCATTGTAAAATTTGGAAAGAGTTAATAAACCTTCTTAGCATGCTATTTTGAATGTGTAAATGCTGTTGGAAAAGCTTGACCCTGTAGCGAATTCTAAAAGTTTAGTAATTATATATTAAGAATACAATGAGCAAAAAGATGGGGAGGGCTCAGAATACCCAGGCTCGCACTCAGCCTGAATGTTGGGAAAGAATTTTCTCGTGAATATCATTTTAAACATGTTATATGTACATAATGATTGCGCATTAAATTTTTGCACACGGAGCATCCACTTACTTACAAGTTAATAGAAATATAATTTATTGAAGGAGCGGAGCAATACAAGAAGAATATGTAGCAACATAAAATCAAGTATGAGAACACAGATGAAAAGCTTCAGTATTAGAGAAAAAGGGTAATGAAAGGTTACGCATACTGCACGACCCAATAAATTCTAGCAGCCACTGAAAGTAACATGGAAGCACCAAAACAGTATCATTATCACCATCTTTCCTTTCCAAAATAAATACAAGTATAACTTTCTTTAAGCGATGATGATTTAATTGAAAAAGAGAAGAAAATTTTCAAACCGAAGTCTCAAACCTCCAGAGGTACCCCTATTGCTTCATGTAACTAATGAGAAAAAAAATACATATAATCCTCTTCACTTTTCCTTTTCCAACTTGTTAATGTATTATATGGGCTTAGTCCCACATTGATTGTGTATAGCTTTACTTCTCCTATTAGCTTGTATAAATAGGATAATCCCACATTGGTTGTGTATAGCTTTGCTTCTCCTATTAGCTTATATAAATAGGATAGCTCCCTTTGTAAGTAAATCACACCATTCAATACAATTCTTCTTTTCGTATTGTCTCACTTCCTCTCTTAAATTCAACATGGTATCAGAGCCATAATGGTTCTCGGTATTTTAAGAGTTGAGTATGCTCTGTGATTGTCACTATTAGTGGATCCTTCACATCAGAAATTCGCAGTATATTAAGAGTTGAGTATGCTCTGTGATTGCCACTATTAGTGGATCCTTCACATCAGAAAAACTTTTAGTATATTCTTTTCATACCTGTCGGGTCATCACTATAGTCGGAGTCTCATCGACATCATCTCCGCTGCCGCTCTTGTTTCAGAAAAGCTGCTGCCACGTCAGCCCTAAAGGCCACATCAACACCACCTCATTGCCACGTCAGTGTCACATCACCTGTTGACATCACATCTGCTGCCGCTCCTATTTCAGAAACGCTGCTGTAACGTCAGCCCTAAAAGCCACATCAACGCCACCTCACTGACATGTCAGTGCCACGTCACCCGTTGACCACCACATCATCAGTTGATCGCCACATCACCGGTTTCTTGGAGGTTCACCTTCCTCTTTGTGCCTATAGCTGAATATCGTGCCATGGCTGATGCAACTCAAGAACTTCTCTGGCTTCGATGGCTACTCGCTGACATGGGTATCTCTTCTCCTGCTGCCACTATCCTACACTGTGACAACAGGAGTGCTATTCAGATCGCTCACAATGATGTCTTCCACGAGCGTACAAAACACATCGAGAATGATATCCACTTCATCCGTGATCACATTCTCCAGAATACGGTTCGTCTACAATCCGTCAGTTCAGCCGATCAGACAGCTGACATTTTCACTAAGGCTCATCCACCCGGACGCTTTCACTCTCTGGTTTCCAAACTCAAGTTCACCTCCCACTTACCGCCTTGAGTTTGAGGGGGGATGTTAATGTATTATATGGGCTTAGTCCCACATTGGTTGTGTATAGCTTTGCTTCTCCTATTAGCTTGTATAAATAGGATAATCCCACATTGGTTGTGTATAGCTTTGTTTCTCCTATTAGCTTATATAAATAGGATAGCTCCCTTTGTAAGTAAATCACACTATTTAATACAATTCTTCTTGGGTTCAGTGATATCTCTAGTCACGTAACGCCACAATTTATGTCCACGGAGGAAACCAGACATTTCTTGAGCCCACACAACATAATTAGATGCTGACAAATATGTTGACCGTCTAGAGGACTGGGATAGTAAAAATCACCAGATTCTCACATGGTTTCGTGCCACTATTATCGCAGAAATCAAACTTCAATTTGGTACACTCCATACAGCTAAAGAAGCTTGGGATCTTCTCCAACACCGCTACACCAGGGCAGACATCTCAAATCGATATCGTCTTCTTTCAATCCTTCATAGCATGCGCCAAGAACCTGGACAAACTATCAACAGCTTTCTATCTCAGATGACTGCCGTGTGGAACCAGTTAGCTCTCACAGAGCCAACTTGGGAATGCACAAAAGGCGCCGATGTTCATGGAAAGTACCGAACTGAGACACGCACTATGCAATTCCTGATGGGCTTGAGAGAGGAATTTGAACTTGTAAGAGCTTCAATCCTACACCGAGGCGCAATACCTCCCTTAAACGACGTTCTTTCTGATCTACTCAGTGAGGAAACACGTCTCGCCACATTACAGGGATCTTATACAGATGTTGCCCTTGCAGCACCCGTTGCTCTTGCCACACCAGTTGCTAAGACAAACTCATACCAGAAGCCCTTATATTGCAAGTATTGTCATTCACAAGGGCATGAATTACTCAAATGTCATTCTCGCCTATATAAAGTCTGCAGAGAACCGGGTCACTATCTTGCAGACTGCCCTAAATTTCCTTCTGGAAATCAGTCAAATGGGAACCAATATCGCTCACGAGGCTCATACAATCGGTTCTATTCCAAGTCAAAGAATACTGCTGCTGTAGCCACTGATGCTACACCAACTTCATCCAGCTCTTCACCTGATTGGAGTGGTTTATGCACCATTCTTACCGAGGCTCTAACTAAAACTGGTAACAATATAGCCATGTCAGCTACACCAGGTACATCTCGATGGTATTTTGATTCTGCTTGTTGCAATCATATGGCTTCTGATGCCTCCATATTTTCCTTTAAAACCCGTGATGAGCATGCACCTACTATTCACACTGCCAATGGATCAAATATGTTGGTCTGCCACACTGGACATGTTGACAGTTCTCATCTGTCTCTCCCTGACACATATTTGGTTCCTAATCTTACGCTTAACCTTATATCTGTTGGACAACTATGTGATCTTGGACTTGATTTGCATTTTTCTTCTACTGGTTGTCTTGTGCAAAACCTTCAGACAGGAAAACTCCTTGGAATCGACCGTAAAGTTGGACGCATCACCATCACCAAACCAATCAGGCGCATCCATCCCAGCACTCTCTTCTGTGGAATTGTGGCACTCTCGGTTAGGTCACACTTCATCCAGCCCTCTACGTTCTCTTATTTCTAGTGGTCAGTTAGGATCACTTCAGCATGAGTCTTTTCATTGTATTCATTGTCAACTTGCAAAACAATCAGCTTTATCTTTTAATGAGAGTCAGTCTGTTTCCCTTGCACCTTTTGATTTAGTACATTCTGATGTTTGGGGGCCTTCTCCTCATACATCCATGGGTGGTGCTCGTTATTTTGTTATATTTGTGGATGACTATTCTCGTTATACTTGGTTGTTTCTTATGAAAAGCAGATCTGAACTCTTTCAAATATATTCTGATTTTTCTTCTATGGTTCAAACTCAATTCTCTCAGAATATCAAAATTTTTCGTTCAGATAATGCAATGGAATATAAAGACCGTGTTTTTCTAAACCTACTTCACAAAAATGGCACGCTTCCCCACTGCTCGTGCCCTGGAACCTCCCAACAAAATGGACGAGCCGAACGCAAACATAGACATATTCTTGACACTGTTCGTGCTCTACTCATTTCGTCATCATGTCCTGAACGTTTCTGGGGTGATGCTGCCTTAACCGCAGTATACACAACCAATGTGGGACTAAGCCCATATAATACATTAACACAACTGACATAAGATTCTTGGTTTTTTGGATTAGTAATAGATATAATATTCCTGTTTTGTTTTTCAAATGGATATAAGATTTTTTCACTTGTGAATGGTGAAAGTTAAACTTAAAAATCCTCTTCACTTGTATGATATTTTGTAATATCAACTCTCAAGAAGCTTTCATTCAATATTCAATCGATTTTCATAGTAAATCATTAAATTAGTTTTAATAGAAAACTTTTTTTTGATAAGTAATTTTAATAGAAAACGTTTTATGGATATTAGTTAATATCAAAGTTAAAAGAAATGTGTAAGGGCGGGCATGCTCTGTTGGGTTTAATATTTAACTAGCCAACTTTTCTTCTCATTGGGTAGTGAGTATATTTAAAAAATAAAACTAGAGTAATTTACAGTATTCTTGGCCAAACTTTTTTAACTTCAGTTCTAATGTTTTACTTAAATTATTAATATTCTTAGTATTTCTAGCTAAAATTTCACTCTATAATTCTAATTCTTTTTAAGTTTTAACTCAAAAGTAGTCTTTCACTCTTTCAGATGAAATACATAGAAACTTTAGCAAATCAAGAAGAGGGAGAAATGGTAAAAACAACCTGCTTTCAAGCACTGACCACTGTGACATGTTTTTTTAGCACCTTTATACGCCTGCCATTTCTTCTTATTTTTGTTTTCCTCTAGACAATATATTCAATTAAAAATTGAGAAAAACCCAAGTAGTTGAGATTTGGATGAAACAAGCCATTTTAACTAATTCCAATGCTAGATATCCCATGGCTCAGAATGCAGTTGTCTAAAAATGTCTAAGCGTTTACTAGATGAATTCACTTTCATATATGTCCACAAATTTGAGCCCTAGCTTATATAAAAGATGATAATTGTGCTGACTATTGTCTCTTGAGCAACCAATGATACAATTTTGACACAGCATAGCCACATTTTCCATGCATCAAACATGATGGTCAATAGCAAAGTATTTCCCTAAATAAGTATGATAGAATGCAACTCAAATCAACTAAACATGAATGAAAGACGATGAGGGTCTAATACTAACCTGAAGAGAAAAAACCACACGGTTAGCAAACCGCTTTACAGAAGCAGGTGCAGTCTCGAGGATTGTTTTTGCAACTCTTTCTAACTCCTCTTGTTGTTGCTTTGCAGTTACCCTATCTGGTCTACTGTAGTGATCAACAATCTCTTTCAGCAGGGGTACTCTTTCCATTACTTCATTGACGGCTTCCTAAGAAAGTGAGAAAGATAAAAAAGATAGTATATTCATTTCCTTTCCAAGATACATACTATCATTTTTCAAAAATATTTAGCATTTACACACAACACATGCACACACACATAGTTGTTATCTGGAGCCTAGACCTAAGGTGCAGGCGCGCCTCTGACAAAGGTAAGGCGCACATTTACCAAAAAATGTGTATAAAATGGTTATAACTCATATAACATAAACTATATTAAGAAATATCATAGATTTTCAATATGTAAACAACTTATCACCATTACTTTAATGCAAACGCATACTAACTTAAACATTAATGCCGTAAATATTTTTTTTGATAAGTTAAAACCATATATACTAAATTAAATTCAATTGTATATGTACTTTTTTTATTTTTGTTAAAATACAAAATCAATTAACTAGTAGTTAACTTATCTTTTTGTTTATCGAAATCAATAATCTATTTTAGTATAGAATAAAACACTAAAACAATAATATATTATGTATATCGTATATGTGTCTTTCGCTAGAAGCTTGTGAGAAATGACATATAGAATTGTGCGGGTCTTTTGAGTGGTTGCAGGTCCCTGAGAGATGAAGTTTAGGCTTGGAGTGACACAAGGGCTTCCAAGGAGGTCAAAAAGGCTTTGGTTTTAATTCCACACTCGATTCGGTGGATACTGTGGAGAAAAAGGAGGCCTTCGAAGGTTTGAAAGTTCGATTGCATCTATAAGAGATAGCTGGTTCAATATTTTTATTTTTTTATCAGAGGAAATTTCTTTGCAAATAATAAGGATATCTTAGATTTTGTAGATTTCCTCCATTGTAAATAGCCTTTGGCTTTGTGGTGCACCCTCTTTGTGCTTTTTAATAAATTTCTTGCTTATCGAAAAAATGTATATCATAATTCCGCTTGGAGAATATATTAATGGTCATTTTCTTGCAAACTTGTTGGGTTGCAAAGTGGGATCACTTCCTATTACTTCCCTTGGCCTCCCTCTTGGAGCTAAATTTAAAGAAAAATTGTGTTTGGAATCCGATTGTGGAAAAGTTCGAGAAAAGATTGGCCTGATGGAAGAATCACTACCTTGGAGGAGGCTTACTCTTATTAAGAGTATTCTTTCTAACCTTCCTATCTACTTCAAGTCTTTTTTCCCTATTCCTTCTTCGGTGACTAATTGGTTAGAGAGGATTCAAAAAAGATTTCTTTGGGGTAACATGGGAGTGAATGTTAAGTATCATTTAGTGAGATGGAGGTGGTTAAATAACCTTTGGAGAAAGAGGGATCATGTATTAAATCTCTTTCCTTATTTCATAAAGCACTTCTTGAGAAAATGGTTATGGACGTTTCTAATGGAGAAGGATCATCTTTAGAGAAAAGTAGTGTTTGCTACTGTTGACCCTCATCTAAATTTTAATAATGACAAAATGTAACTCTAATTATACTAACAGTTTTATCTAAGTGTTTTAAACGATAAAAGCAAACAACCAATAATCAAGATACAAGAACTCAACCCGAATCAGACACCAAGTCAAGACAGAAGATCTAGTATAGGCATAAGGCATTGAAACAAGTTGTAAATCTTGTTTGTTCAGGTAACTAGCTTGTCTTATGGCTCATTTTGTAAAAATATTTTGACAAAACTATTTATTCAAACTCTTCTAAATCAAAAACATGAAAAACTGGGTTGAAGGGCAACCCAGTCGATTGGGTACTTATACCAAAAGATTGGTATATGGGACAGAGTGTCCCCAGTCGATAGGGTGCTTCATACCAGTCGACTAGTATATTGGACAGTAAGTCCCTAGTCGACTGGTACTAATGACCCAGTCGGCTGGTACTCTTCACAGCCTTAAAAAGTGAGACTTTTCACTTGACCCAGTCGACTGGTACTAAGACCTAGTCGACTGGTAATTTGAAAAATATGACCATTGAGGCATCATACTTGAGCATTTAATGTACCAAAACGTACCAAGTCAGTACCAAACGGCCATATTAATTCAAGGCTATATAAACTGATGAGGACGTATCATATCATAAACCCACTCCAATGAGCATTTAAAACAGAAGGATTACACATTCAATCAAGTTTTTGCTCATTAATATACAAAAGCTTTGAAACATTTATTGTTGAGCTATTCTTCAAGCTTTACTTTGAAAGAGAGATATTTTTTAGTTGTAAAAGCATTCAATGCTATCTCTCTACCATTTACTTTACAGCAGCTCATATTTATTGTAAAAGGGATTAGCTTTCGAGAGGAAGGGATTGTTTTTAAGGTTTGTGCAACACCCATGAAGTTGTACGACTTAGAGTTTTAGTGGATTACTTCAAGGAAGTTCGTTGAAGAGAGTGGTCTTAGGGTCAGAACGAATCTAATATTGCCGAACCACTAAACTGAGTTTGCATTTCTATTCCTTAAACTCCTTTATTTAAAGCACTTTACTTGTTTATACGCTTGTGCAATTAACTATTTTTATAAACTTGTGAGCAATTAGTAAAAGTTTTTAAAAACCCAATTCACCCCCTCTTGGATTGGAACCTCAGTCTACAATTGGTATCAAAGCCTTGTTCTCAATTTTAGGCTTAATATTCTTCAGTTGATATGATGGCATCGAATAGCTATTCTGAGGGACATTCCTACACTAAGCCTCCCTTGTTCAATGGCTCCAACTATAACTATTGGAAAAATAGGATAAAAATCTTTATCGAAGAACAAGATTATAATCTATAGAGAGTCATTGAGGAAGGACCTAGAATTCCTACAAAAGGAAATAACTATTGGAGAAATCAATCATACAATGCCTAAACTCAAAACTGAGTTCAATGATAAGGATTGTAAAATGATGTCTCTCAATAGTAGAGCCACAAATATTTTACATTGAGCTTTAGATATTTCAGAATATAATAAAATTTCCGCATGTGTTTCCACTAAGAAGATTTGGGATAAACTGTAAGTTACATATGAAGGAACTAGTGAAGTTAAAAAATCTAAAATCTATATGCTAGTATCTGAATATGAATATTTTAAAATGTCTCATAACGAAACAATTTCTCCAATGCACTCACGTTTCACAGCTATTGTTAATGGTTTGAAGCTGCTTGGTATGAACATTGAGGAGTTTGAACTAACAAGAAAAATCTTAAGATCTTTGCCACCCACTTGGAAAGCAAAGAAGATGGCCATCACGGAGGCCAAAGATCTCGACAAACTTGACATCGAAATGCTTCTCGGATCACTATTGACATATGAGATGGAAGAAATGAATCCCATTGTCAATGTGATGAGAAGAAGAAAAAGGTAATTGCTCTCAAAGCTTCTACAAGCAACAAAGAAGAGGAAACAGAAGAAAAGGTGGAGAGCAGTGAAGAAGATGGTGAGATGGCTTTAATCATCAAACGGTTTCACAGATTCTTGAAGAAAAGCAAGAAACCATACACAAAGGATCCCACTTCAAAAAGGAACCACTTGTGTGTTATGGATGCAAGAAGCCCGATCACATCAAGGTCGATTGTATAGCCACAAGCAAACCATGCAAGAGCTTCAAGAAGAAAGCTATGATTGCAACTACTTGGAGTGATGATGAAGAAGAAGACTCCTCAGATAAAGAGATCGGATACTAGGAAATTGCCAACCTATGTCTTATGACAATCAATGATGAAAATGAGGTATTGACTTCTCCCTCTTCAAAAAATAACATTGTTAGTAGTAGCAAAGAATTAATAGAAGTTATAAATGAAATGCATAAAGAATTGAAGAAATTTGATTCTAAGAACTCTATTATTAAGAAAGAGGTGTCATCTCTTCCTAAAGAGATGATAAGTCTAAAAGAAGAAAAAGATAAACTATCTTCATTGCTTTATGATTCTTCTCAAGATTTTCTTAAAGATGAAAATGAAAACTTAAAGAAGAAGATATTAAAATTAAATGGCACAATATCTAGACTCATGCTTGGAAAAGAAAAGCTTGATGAAGTGCTATCTTGCCAAAGATTAAGTGGAGGAAAATCCGAGTTAGAATATTCTCCATTAGGCAAGCAAAAATAAAAAGAGAGCTTATTCATGAAAGTATCATGTGTGAATGAAGCCTCTACTTCAAATACCACTAGCAAGGTCAAAAGCACTCCTTCAATGAATGCTAGTAGGTTTAGAAATACTAATTCTAATGCATATACAAGATGAAACATTCTAGAAATACTCATGCTTATATGTATGCTCATTCAAGAAATGCTTATACACATCCTAAGAGTAACCATCATATGCATCTTAGAAATAACATGTATACTCAAGACTTGCACACTGCACAAGCATATCCTAGGAATTATTATCACGGTTATTCTAGAAATGACATGCATATTCCTCACAATAGAAACATGTACCTAGGAATTATTATCCAAAGAATTATAGACATGCACAACTAAGTCATCCTAGAAATTTCAATAACTATTATCCTAGGATTGTGCATCATCAACATGTCTATAGAACACCATATGTTGTTAATAAAATATGGGTCCTAAAAGGAACCATATTTTCAAGGACTAACCCCAAAGGACCCAAGAAATTTTGGGTACCTAAAAATGCAATTGTGTATCATTGTGTGATGTAGATATGTCTCCACACCAAGGAAAAAGGTAACAGTTAGTACCTTGGTAGTGGATGCTCAAAGCACATGACCGGTGGTAAAAGTGTATTCAAAGAGCTAACTCTAAGAGATGGCAGACATATCACCATTGAAAACAACACAAAAATAAAGATCATCGGGCATGGAAAAGTTGGTAATGATTTCTCAACCATAAATAATGTATTGCTAGTACAAGGCCTTAAGCCAAATTTACTAAGTATTAGTCAACTATGTGACAAAGGCAACAAAGTCATATTTGTTGGCCAAAGACATGAAAATGTCTATATAGTTGATTTAAAATCCTTGCATTCAGAAAATGAAAAATGTTTTCTAGTATTTAGTGAAAACTCATGGCTATGGCATAGAAGGCTAGGTCATATGAACATGGATTTACTTAAAATTATTTCAAGAAAAGATTTAGTCATTAGACGTCCCAAAATCAAATTTGAAAAAGATAAAGTATGTGATGCTTGTCAAATGGGAAAACAAACTAGGATTTCTTTTAAATCAAAAAATATAGTCTTAACTACTAGACCATTAGAACTTTTGCATATGGACTTATTTGGTCCAATAAGTACCATTAGTCTAGGTGGCCATCAATATGCTCTTGTCATTATTGATGACTATTCAAGATATACCTTTGTTATCTTTATTGCTTACAATGATGAAGTCTTCAAAGGATTTGAAAACTTTTGCAAAAAATGTTCAAAATGGAAAAAGGAATTTGTATTTCAAGCATTAGAAGTGATCACGGAAAAGAATTTGAAAACTAAAGTTTTTCAAAATTTTGTGATGAAAATGAAATTGATCACAACTTTTTAGCTCCTAGAACTCCTCAACGAAATGGAGTTGTTGAAAGGAAAAATAGAGTTCTAGAAGAATTTGCAAGAACAATGTTTTGTGAAAATAGCTTACCAAAATACTTTTGGGTGGAAGTGGTAAACACTTCTTGCTATATCTTGAATAGAATTTTAATTAGGCCTATGCTTGACAAACTCCTTATGAATTATGGAAAGTTAGAAAGCCTAATATTTCCTATTTTCGTACCTTTGATTGTAAATGCTTTATCCTAAATAACAATAAAACTAACTTGGGTAAATTTGACTCAAAGACTGATGAAGGGATATTCTTAGGATATTCAACCTCTAGTAAAGCTTATAGAGTCTTCTGTAAGAGAACTCTAGTGGTAGAAGAGTCCATACATGTAGCCCTTGATGAGTCTAACCCAATTAGTAGTAGATAGATTTCTCTTAATGATGATGCAGATTTCGTTCCAAGAACGGAGACAACTACTCCCATTGTTGACCCAAATGAGAGCCCACCTCAAACGAATCAAGAAATGAAAACTCTCAAATTGGACCAACTATCTACAAGTCAACAAAAGGATAGTATTCCCAAAGATTAGAGGTATGTAAATTATCATCCAATCGATCAAGTGATTGGTGATCCTTCACAAGGGTTCTCAATTAGAAACACTTACAACTATGTAGCTTATTTGTCTCAAATAGAACCTAAAACATTTGTAGAAGCCAAAAAAGATAACGATTGGATGCCATACAAAAAAAATAAATCAATTTGAAAGAAACAATGTATAGAATCTAGTTCCAAGACCAAAGAATCATACAATAATAGGAACTAAATGGGTATTTAGAAATAAGATGGATGAAAATGGAATAGTAACTAGAAACAAGGCTAGACTAGTTGCTAAGGGATATAATCAAGAAGAATGAATAGACTTTAATGAGATCTATGCTCCCGTAGCAAAATTAGAAGCTATTCAAATGTTATTAGCCTTTGCATGCTTTAACAAATTCAAATTATTTCAAATGGACGTAAAAAATGCCTTTTTAAATGGCGTTATAGAAGAAGAGGTATATGTTGAGCAACCTCTTAGATTTGAAAATCTTAGTCTTCCAAAATATATCTACAAGCTTTCTAAAGCTCTATATGGGTTGAAGCAGCTCCAAAATATGTTATGAAAGACTAAACAAATTTTTTATTAACAATAACTTTGTAAGAGGTAAAATAGACATAATTTTCTTCACAAAAAAGACACTCTACTAGTCCAAATATATGTTGATGATATTATATTTGGTACTACTAATGAATCTATGTATCAAGAGTTTGCCAAGTTCATGCAAGGTGAATTTGAAATAAGCATGATGGGAGAGCTTACCTACTTCCTTGGACTTCAAATTAAATAATTGAAAAGAAGCATCTTCATCAGTTAATCAAAATACACTAAGGACCTACCAAAGAGGTTCGGAATGGAAAGCTCAAAGCCACTTGGTATTCCTATGAGCACATCTACAAAACTTGATCTTGATGAATGAGGTAAGTGTGTAGATAATAAATATTATAGAAGCATGATAGGAGTTATACTTTATTTAACTGCAAGTAGACCTGATATAATGTTCAGTGTATGCATGTGTGCTAGATTTCAGGCTAATCCTAAGGAATCACATGTAGTTGCAGTAAAAAGAATCCTTAGATATCTACAAGGAACTCAAACCCTAGGATTATGGTACTCTAGAGATTTATCTTTTGAGCTTGTAGGATATTCAGATGCTGACTTTGTGGGGTGTGGGTTAGATAGAAAAAGCACAAGTGGAACATGCCAATTATTAGGTGCAATGCTAACCTCTTGGTTTTCCAAGAAACAAAACTTCGTTGCACTATCAGCCACCGAGGCGAAATACATAGCAGCTGGAAGTTGTTGTACCCAAGTATTATGAATGAAACAACAACTAGAAGATTATGGCATGAACTTTAAAATTATCCCAATACATTGTGATAATACAAGTGCTATCAACTTAAACAAAAACCTTATTCAGCACTCAAGAACCAAACACATAGAAATTAGATATCATTTCTTAAGAGACCATGCTAAAAAATGTGATATAAGACTAAAATTCATACCTTCAGAAGATCAAATAGCTGACATTCTTACAAAACCTCTAAGTGAAACTAGTTTCTGCAAAATTAGACTGTTAATGGGATTGTTAGATTATGATAAACTGTATGCCTGATTACATCATCATTCATCATTTGCATACTTGACATCTAGTAAATAAGTATTAAACCTTATTTAATATTTCCCTCACTCAAGATGGCATAGATAAACAAATTTCATGCTAAGACTTAAAACTGAAGTTTTTTTTTTTAAGGGTCCAGTCGACTGGTAAGTCTATCTCAGTCGACTGGTAAGTCACTGCCTAATTACCCAGTCGATTGGTAAGTCCATACCAGTCAGCTAGTAAACCAAGACATTGTTTGAAGCCATTTTTTTGAATTTCAGTTAACTACTCAGTCGATTGGTATGAATAACCTAGTCGATTGGGGTTTCTCTACCAGTTAACCCAATCAACTGGTGGTGTCCGATCCAATCGACTGGTATGTTAAAAATTTTCAAATCTACAAAGGACCCAGTCGACTAGTGCCCTAATCTAGTCGACTGGTATCGCAATTTTATAAATAATCTTTTTAGATTTTTCAGTTTTTCACGCCATTTTTAAAATCCTAAGCTTTCTCTCTAAAAAATTTCATTATTTTGACCAAAAACTCCTCAAAACACTTCATAAACACCTTGATCTACACCTTCATACCAATTATTTCAACTTTCTATGGTTGAAATCTTCAATTTCCACCAAAATCTCCCTTTCTCCCCAAAAACATTTTTTCTCTAAAATGTCCAAAAGAATCTGCATTAAGACCATAGTTGCGGGACCTCACACGCCTACTAGGCCAAGGTCCACCAAATCTATGGCTCCGGACTAGAAAGGGAAGGGACTTGTGGGCTTTTTAAGCAAGAAGGCAAGGATAGAGCTTGGTGACTCCTTGTTCTCCAGCCCTACTGCAAAAAAAAGTTATACCTTAGTAATTCATCATAAGAATATCATAACGGGTAGATTCATTGACTTTGAATCTATTTTTCATGGTAATTTTAACCTTATTTTGACGCAATAAACTTAACCCCACTAGTCAAGATACACCAGAAATTTTACCCGAGACTGATTCACCAGTTTTATGCGAACTTAGTGAAACCCAGTCCATCGGCTCTGTGGTTCGAAATCAGTGTAATGGGTATGGAGTTCAAAGTCAACACTGACCTCTTGGGAGGGATCCAATGGAGTCTGGACGGATCACCAGAAAATTTCGATTACGAGAAGGCATGTTAGATAGTTAGGGGTGACCCTAACTATGTCTTTCGACCCACTACATTTCACACATATAGTGATATACCCCTTGACTCGAAATTGTTCAATCTCATAGTGAGTTGGACCATTCACCCAAGACTTGGAAGTCAGGGCTATCTATCGAAGATAGATTTGGTATTAATTTGGTACCTTCAATATCTACCTCATACTGCTCGCCAACATGATAAACGGCGAAGCGAGTGACTCCGAATGTCTTCCCTATGGGATGCTCATCACACTCATCCTCCAGCACTTTCGAGGTCCTTTTTCTGCCTCCGAGGCTCAGGACATCAGTCTCAAGGACATCATCAACGTATCTTCGTTGAAGAAGATGGGGTGCATCGTCCGCGATGGCATGATCTATTCAAAGGCCGGGAAGAATATCAGAATCGGCGAGGATGATAATAGTGATGAGGACGAGGGTCTAGATGCTGCAGTTACTGCTATAGATACAGATGACCGAGCACCACCAATGGATGACTCTAGTACTAGTCCAGCTAGATACGATGATCTCCTTCAGGTTATTACGAGCCTCCAGCTGACTATGCAGTCCGGATTCCAGAGCTTGAGCTCTTCTGTCGATGCCATGCATCATGACCTTCACACCCTCCTGGATGACTTCGAGCTGCACCGAGGAGCATATAGAGGGTTCTTTGGCTGAGCTTCGGGATCTCATTCATGACAGCTCTGACTCTCCTGCTCCCTGAGTCTCTTTATGTTTTACTTTTCAGTTGTATATATATAGCTTTCAGTTGTTCTTGGCACGAACATCATTTTATCATTTATTGTAGATTTTTAGTTTCGGTTCTTAGAAGCCCGTTATGTATGGATATTTACTTTATATGCCTATATTTCATTTTACATCTTGCTTCATATCCTTGCTTTACTTTTACGCAATATGTTTGCTTTATGTAAAAACCTCTTTGTTTGGATATATGTTATAACTGCCTCTACATGTATAGAAATTTTTGGCTCTTCTCATGAAGTCTTCCCAGCTATGAATTATGTCAAATTTTTGCATTGAAGTTTGTTTATGCATTATCTAAATGTTAGTAGTGTCTATGTGGCTTATAATTGAATTGTTATAGCCTTTTTTCATTGTTGTCAAAACGGGGAAAAAATATGAGAAAAATGACTGTAAACTTAAAGTAATGCACAGATTTAGGGGGAGTATTGCTCCAAAGAACTTGTTGTACATGATTGTATGTTGAGTTGCTTGGTTGGATTGAATATAAACTGTATTTGAACTTTTTATAGGTTGGTTTTATTAAAAAAAAGAGGAAACTCTGCCCAATTTTTTCTAAACACCAAATACTTAGTTTTTAAAATTGTTTTCTCTCATTAATTTTGTCATCATCAAAAAGGGGGAGATTGTTGACCCTCATCTAAATTTTAATAATGACAAAACACAACTCTAATGTACTAATAATTTTATCTAAGTGTTTTAAATGATAAAAGCAAACAGCCAAGAATCAAGATACAAGAACTCAACTCGAATCACACACCAAGTCAAGATAGAAGATCTAGTATAGCATAAGGTATTGAAACAAGTTGTAAATCTCGTTTGTTCAGGTAACTAGCTTGTCTTATGGCTCATTTTGTAAAAGCATTTTGACAAAACTATTTATTCAAACTCTTTTAAATCAAAAATATGAAAAACATGAAAAACTGGGTTGCCTGCAACCCAGTCGACTGGGTACTTATACCAGAAGACTAGTATATAAGACAGTGTGTCCCCAGTCGATGGGGTGCTTCATACCAGTCGACTGGTATATTGGACAATAAGTCCCCAGTCGACTGGTACTAATGACCCAGTCGACTGGTACTCTTTACAGCCTTAAAAAGTGAGACTTTTCACTTGACCCAGTCGACTAGTGCTAAGACCTAGTCGATTGGTAATTCGAAAAATATGACTGTTGAGTACTAGACTTGAGCATTTAATGTACCAAAACGTACCAAGTCAGTACCAAATGACCATATTAATTCAAGGCTATATAAACCTACTCTAATGAGCATTTAAAACAGAATGATTACACATTCAATCAAGTTTTTGCTCATTAATATACAAAAGCTTTGAAACATTTATTGTTGAGTCATTCTTCAAGTTTTACTTTGAAAGAGAGATATTTTTCAGTTGTAAAAGCATTCATTGCTATCTTTCTACTATTTACTTTACAGCAGCTCATATTTATTGTAAAATGGATTAACTTCTGAAAAGAAGGGATTGTTTATAAGGTTTGTACAACACTCGTGAAGTTGTACGACTAAGAGTTTTAGTGGATTACTTTAAGGAGGTTACTTGAAGAGAGTTGACTTAGGATCGAAACGAATCCAATATTGCAAAACCATTATAAACTGAGTTTGCACTTTCTATTCCTTAAACTCCTTTATTTAAAGCACTTTACTTGTTTATACGCTTGTGCACTTAACTGTTTTTATAAACTTGCGAGCAATTAGTAAAAGTTTGTAAAAACCCAACTCACCACCCCTCTTGGATTGGAACCTCAGTCTACAGCTACGTATGGGCTAGATACTAATGGTTAGACGTCCAAAAAGGTGAGCGAGGCTTACAGAGTGGGAGTTTGGAAATGGATTTGGAAAGGGTATGAGGCTTTTATTCCTTATTTTTCGATTTTGGTTGGCAATGGTGAGAGAACCCAGCTTTGGCATGATATTTGGTTTAGGAACACCCTTTTAAAAGATCAATTTTCGAAAGTTTTTAATATTGTGAGGACAAAATATGCTCTTATTAGCAATGGTGAGAGAACTCGACTTTGGTATGATATTTAGTTTGGGAACACCCCTTTAAAAGATCAATTTCTGAAAGTTTTTATTATTGTGAGAACCACATATGCTCTTATTAGCTCTTATGCTCCACATTTGATGGGGTTCTTTGGGATGTGCTGCACATTCATAATGTCAATGATTGGGAAGTTGGGGGGATTATTAGATTTGAGACTTTATATAATGTTAGAATGGATGGGAGATGAGAAGACATGGATAGATGAGGTCCTACTCCGTAAAAGGTTTTGAGGTGAAGTGTTTCTATAAGATTTTGTCTAATGGGGATCAATCGGTTGCATCTCCTAATTTCCCATAGAAAGCAATTTGGTCCTCCTATACTCCTAGGAAAGTAAATTTTTTTTGTTTGGGAAGCTTTTTGAGAGAAAATTCTTACTATTGATAATTTGCAAAGAAGGGGGAGAGTTTTTGTTAATAGATGTTTTATTTACAATAGATGCAACCAGTTTGGTTTCCATCTTTTTTTGGAATGCTCATTGGCTAGAAGCTTGTGGGAGATATCCTATAAGATTTTGGGGATTTCTTGGGTAGTAACGGGTACCGTCAAAGATGAAGTTTTGGTTTGGAGTGGGTTGCAAGCGTCAAAAGAAGTCAAAAAGGCTTATTCATTGATTCCACACTCGATTTTTTGGCTAGTGTGGAATAAAAGAAATTGTAGAGCCTTAGATGGCCGTGAGAGAAGTTTTGTTACCATTAGAGATAAATGGCTAAATACTCTTAATTTTTAGATTAAAGGAAATTTCTTCGTAAATAATCTTGACCTTTTGGATTTTGAGGATTTCCTCTCTTATAATTAACCTTTGACTTTGAGTTGCACCTTCTTGGTGCTCCGTTTTTCTTAATAATATTTCTTTACTTATAAAAAAATGTATATCATATATGTGCATAGTATCAATTTTCGTTTTTATAAAAGAAATTAGAATTTCAAAGATAAGTTAAAAACATTACATTAGATAAAAAGAAGCTTCAATAACCTGGGGAGCTTCCTAAAGCCAAACTACTAAAAGTCACAAACTTCCAATTTCCAAACATGTGATAGTTAATCTATTAACTTGTTGTGACACCTATCCCACTAAACTATTTAAAAAATAAGCCACTAGGCACTAACTGACTATGTAAAATAAGTGGCACTGCACTGCCACTAATAGTAATACTAATATAGAATAAAGTGTTCTACTAGTGATGTAGGATAGGATAGAAAAGAAGAGATGAAGAAATAAAAACCAAGCTACCTTGGGGATTGGAATAGAAACCAGGCTACCCTAGGGATTGGAATGGAAATTAGGCTACCCTGTGATTGGAAGAGAGGGAGGCTACTATGGGGATTGGAAGATAGCTAGGCTACCCTGGGGATTAGAAGAGAGCCAAGCTATTGGGGATTGGAAAAGAGCCAGTACACTGGGGATTGGAAAAGAACCTGTAAATTGGGGATTGAAAGAGAGCCAAGCTTCCATGGGGATTGGAAGAGAGTCGGGCTGCCATAGGGATTGGAAGAGAGTCGAGCTACCCTGGGGATTGGAAGAGAGCTTGGAAGAGAGCCGGTCTACCCTGGGGACTAGAAGAGAACCGGACTAACCTGGGGATTGGAAGAGACCCGAGTTGCGCTGGGGATTGGAAGAGAGCAGGGCTACGCTGGCAAATAGAATTGTTTTCATGCCACCATTAGTTTCGATCTTCAGGAGAACAACAAAAACGATGTGCGAGAGATTCGATTGCAAGCTTGTATGTTTCTTAAACATTTCTCGAGCTCAAATCATCTAACACTAGAAGATCAATCCATCGAGATAGGCCTCCTTATATTTCCTTATTGTTGTTATCAAGGAGAAAAAAATTAATTTGAGTTTGTGTTTTCTTGTCATATATGATCTTTGGTGTCAATGATTTCAAAAAAAAAGAAAAAAAGAACACGATCAATGAATATTGTAATTGTATCTCGACATGTTTCTTTCAATTACTTATATTCTTAGTTAGAACTAATCAAAAAGTTGTGTGTGCGCTTGCACATTTGTATGTATGTGTGCATATATGTTTGTCTTTGTACGATTTTAGGTCAATGCATGTCTCTGAAAAAGTTTAGCAAAATTCTAAGTTATCGGAGTTCGATAATGCTTCCGTTAGATGGTTCATTTTAATAAATATTTCTTTGTCATGTTTTATTTTTAAGTTAATGCCCATGCAAAAGATGTAGTTGTTGATTTGCCCACATTTGATAAGTTGACAAGTTTGAAACTCAGCTCAAGAATCAGTGTTACCAAAACTTTGATCAACTTTCTCCATAACTCACTGATGCTTGAGTCTCTCATCATTCAGGTAAGATCTTTAGCATCCTTAGATGTGTCCTTTTTACTTGCGGGAATATTTGTTTCCTTTAAACGTACATCCTTGGCTGACAACTTGATAATTTCACATTCAAATCATTTTTGTTTTTTTCTTCCAATCATTGTCAGAATATTTCGAGTTGTGATGAGGACATATTGGCTTCACCGAATGTGCCAGATTTTTTTCTGTCTCACCTCAAAGTAGTACTTTTTGCATGTTTCTGCTGGTCTAAGGATGAGCTTTCTTTACTGAAGTATTTGCTGAAGAATGCAAAAACCTCATTAAGAAAGTATTAAAATTTCCTAAAGCCTCAAGCCAGGCTTGTATTGTTGTTTCTTGGTATGATGTGTTAAGAAATCGTTTCTTTTTTGGCTAAGCAAAAGAGGGCTACCAATGATGGTCATCCTCTTGGACATGAGCATGCTTTAATTTAGTCCTAATGGACCAATGCCTAGAGGGGCTTAGGCAAATGATTTTCGATGGTAGATTTTTTCTTCTTAAAAATACTTGGGGAGTTGATGCAAATTGTCATATGACTTTTTTTTTAAAAAAAAATTTCTTGAGATATTGTCTAATAATGTTATTTTCAATGGGAAGAATGATAGTATGATAATTGATGCATCTCTTATCTTACTTGAATCTATATGATAGATATGGGTATATGACTTATCTACCATCAAATGATTTTATGATATGGTTTTGTTTATTTTATAAAAGGTAAAAAATGGTTTATAAATAACTGAATTTGTATATGAAAAATTATTTTCACATATGTTTTACCCCAACCTGATGATTTATTCCTCTTGAATCTCGACCAATTCAATGAAATAATAATTTAAACTCAATTTAATGATTCGTACAACTCGTCTGTCTTTTTCTTTTAGCCAATTTAATGTGTTGTACGAATCACTAACTTAATATTTGATATTCATTCTATTTTATGTGCTGCCAAATTACAAAACGTAAAAATGGAAGGGTTTTAGGAATTTGTGTGTATATGGTAGAGGATCAACTGCAACTGAGGAGATTTTGCCTTTTACAGATGCAAATTTGAATAAAATAGCTTAGGAAATCTCAGGATCGGGTTAGACACTAATGATGGGCGACCCAACCCAACCATTTACCTTTGAACAAAGAGACATGAAGAAAATCATGCAACTTTTGGTTTCACTATCATATGCTCGTAACTATCATGTATTACCTGGCTTTTCAAACTCTGTGTGTGTGTGTGTGTATATATATATATATATATATGCGGGCGTGTGTTTTTGTAATAAAAGGTTGTCGAAAAAACTCAAACTATATAGAGAAACCTTATCTTCTTCTTTTACAGAGTCGAAATGGTTCTTGGGTTGTGAAAACATATATACTTTCTATTATTGTGAATGTATATTCGGCCGTAAGTGAGGTAGAAACATAGAAAATCGGAGATAAGTCTAAATACGAAAAGATTTCAGGTTAAGAGCTTTAGGTCAAAGCTCTGAAGAAGTTAGTTGTCCTAAGAAATATTTTAAATTTTTATTGACAGAAATTGATGTCCATTTCCAAGTAAGAACTTCGCATACTAATTCTATTTTGCAATTTCACCATTGATATTTGCATTAAATGAATTAAACTCAGCAAATTTAAGTTTAGGCAGTTTTGTAAAGTCAAGCTTTCTCGATTCCAATCCATAAGAGATTTTCCTAATTCTCTAGAATTCAAATTACCTTGAAAATGTTAATCTTCCCAATCAATACGAATTTAATAATCGATTACATGTGAATTTGTCAACGACTCGATTGCCAATTGACAATCGATTATATATCAATTTGTCAATTGACAAGTGATTTGAACAGAAAAAATATTCATGTGATTTCAAATAATGAGAGTTCATTTTATTTTTTTTTTAAAAATAGAACTTACGGGATTTAATATATATCAGTTTTTTTGTTATAAAAAATGATGTCTAAGTTACAAAATATGAAATCATCATTTCGAATGATAATTCTATTACGAGAGAAATAAAGTTTAAGTTATAGAATTTGATCTCTTAAAAAAAAGTTATGGAATTTGAAGGTTAAATTATGAAATTTAATGTCATTTTTTTTGTTTACGAAAAACTATATCTAAAATTATGAAATACGGTCAAAGTTACAAAAAATATTTGGGTTACAAAAGTAAAGGCATAGGTTAAGAAATACAAAGGTTAAGTTACAAAATCTTATAATATTATTTTGTTATGAAAATTTTTATATAAGTTACAAAAAATATCTAGCTTACAAAAATTTAGGTAGAGGTTTTATGAAGACTAAGTTATGAAATTTGATAGAATTTTTAGTCACAAGAAATGATATTTAAGTAACGAAATATTAACGGTAAGTTATAATATCTTTTTGTTATGAAAAATGAAATCTAAATTAAGAAATATAAAAGATAAGTTATGAAATTATAGTTCTTCAGTCTCATATTTTTAAATCATCTTTTTTAACATAGTTTGCACATGAATGATTAGTAAAACAATATATGAAAAACAAGACTAAATTGAAAAAACGACTTACCTTGAAATTTTGCATCTTACAATATTTAGAGATTTTGGTTTATATATATATATATATATATATATATATATATATATATGAATGATTAGATGAAAATATCTAAAGAGTTTATAGAGTTTTTTTTCAAGGAATTCTTCTTGGCATCATAGAAGTTTTGTAAAAAACGCTCAAGTGTGGAAAAAAAACCAAGAGGTCTTACACAATATTTATAGAACGGAATAACTACTCGTTCTTTTTATTTAACTGCAATAATAATTTAAACTCAAACACACAACACAGTAGAACAAGACATATTAAATGTCACACACGAACATAAAAACTACTGAAATCTACTTGCAACTGCTGCTGCAACACATTGCAACCTAAGGATTCTCCACTTATAGAACAACATATGACAAGTAGCTTCCAATAGATACTTATTCAACAGCTACTTATTACAACACCACTTGTCTTGCAACACAACTCATGGTCTTGCATGCGGCCTGTCTTTCGGCTAAAAGATAAATCAAGGTGCTTAAGCCCCAACATAAGCTCCTATGGAATCGATATAGACACTAGATCTTCCGAGAAATCCAACGATTTTGCCATTAACGATCTTGCCATTAGATGCTGGAATTGAGAAAGAGTTTCCTTCTTCAGTTCCAAAAGATCCGTATGTTTTTTTGTTGGTTTCAATTTTAAGAGAGTGAACAACATCTTTTCCTGTGTAGAGTTTGTGATATCCAGAGATTTAAATGATGTACTCATTCGGATAGTCAAGTTTGACCTATAAAAATTAATAGATTCAAATCATAAAATATAAATTAGTTTATGAGAATTTATTTAACCAAACTAGATACTCGAAGGTAAGAGTTTACAACTAAAACCTTTCCAAAAAAAAAATGATTAGTAGTAAAACAATAGAGGAAGGAAGAGAGAAAGTAAAGAAAATAATATGACTCTTACGATTATACCAACTATTATAGTCATATTTATTTAATCACTTATCCTTATTTTTTATTTAAAAAAGACATAAATAACGTTAAAAAAAAAACCTCATGAAGTTCGTGCCCACCGACTCCACCATGCTTTGCAGACCATACAGATTCTCCGTTCTTGTCATACTCAATTTGGATCGAGTCTATTACAGTTCCATAGGTTACACGTAGTTGTCTTACAGTAGTGTAAGTCCCATCATCCCACTGGTTTCCACCTTGCCCTCCAAATGGCCCAAAAGATACATATGGGTGTGAAATAAAGATTGGCGCAACATATGCTCCTATAGAATCGATATAGGCACCAGATTTTCCGAGAAACCCAACAATCTTGCCACCAGAAGCTGGAATTGAGAAAGAGTTTCCTTCTTCAGTTCCAAAAGATCCATACGTTTTTTTGTTGGTTTCAATTTTAAGAGAGTGAACAACATCTTTTCCTGTGTAGAGTTTGTGATGTCCAGAGATTGAAATGATGTACTCATTCGGATAGTCAAGTTTGACCTATAAAAATTAATAGATTCAAATCATAAAATATAAATTAGTTTATGAGAATTTATTTAACCAACCTAAATACTCGAAGGTAAGAGTTTACAACTAAAAAACTTTCCAAAAAAAAATGATTAGTAGTAAAACAATAAAGGAAGGAAGAGAGAAAGTAAAGAAAATAATATGACTCTTACGGTTATACCAACTATTATAATCATATTTATTTAATCACTTATCCTTATTTTTTATTTAAAAAAGACATAAATAACGTTAAAAAAAAACCTCATGAAGTTCATGCCCACCGACTCCACCATGCTTTGCAGACCATACAGATTCTCCATTCTTGTCATACTCAATTTGGATCGAGTCTATTACAGTTCCATAGGTTACACGTAGTTGTCTTACAGTAGTGTAAGTCCCATCATCCCATTGGTTTCCACCTTGCCCTCCAAATGGCCCAAAAGATACATATGGGTGTGAAATAAAGATTGGCGCAACATATACTCCTATAGAATCGATATAAGCACCAGATCTTCCAAAAAACCCAACGATCTTGCCACCAGATGCTGGAATTGAGAAAGAGCTTCCTTCTTCAGTTCCAAAAGATCCATATATTTTTTTGTTGGTTTCAATTTTAAGAGAGTGAACAACATCATTTCCTGTGCAGAGTTTGTGATGTCCAGAGATTGAAATGATGTACTCATTCGGATAGTCAAGTTTGATCTATAAATATTAATAGATTCAAATCATAAAATAAAAATTAGTTTATGAGAATTTATTTAACCAAACTAGATATTCGAAGGTAAGAGTCTACTACTAAAACCTTTCCAAAAAGAAAAATGATTAGTAGTAAAACAATAGAGGGAGGAAGAGGGAAAGGAAAGAAAAGAATATGACTCTTACGGTATACCAACTATTATAATCACATTTATTTAATCACTTATCCTTACTTTTTTTTAAAAAAAAAAGAGACAGAAATAACATTAAAAAAAAAACCTCATGAAGTTCGTTTCCACCAGTTCCACCATGCTTTGCAGACCATACAGATTCTCCATTCTTATCATACTCAATTTGGATCGAGTCTATTACAGTTCCATAGATTACACGTAATTGCCTTATAATAGTGTAAGTCCCATCGTCCCATTGATTTCCACCTTGCCCTCCAAATGGCCCGACCTTTTTGGTTTCCATCACGCAGTTTGAGTGCCCTAAAGATTTGAGGTATGTTCCAGACTATAGAAGATCGCTAAAGATTGATTTGCATTTGAATGGCATTCCATGACAACTTATATAGAACTTCGGTTTTGAAAAGGAAAAGGGACTATTTAATTATGAAAATTTTATAATTGCATCACTTTATCTATCCATGTGGCCGCTTGTTATAATTAACAATCTTGAATTAATTAACTGGCCATCACTAGCTAATTAATTAACAATGCAAGATCAGTGGAAACTTTCCTACCGAGAAGATAACTTTTTTCATAAACAAGTTATAGTGCCAGTTGGGGTCCCTAGTCAAAGATTTTTGCAGCCTCTTCGAGAGAAAAATCACCTAAATCAAGTTTCTCAAGAAACTTCACTCACGGGATGTGCAACACGTTTGCTTTTTAGAAACTTGCAATTTGGATGCTTTTGCATGGTCAGCCATATTTGACTCTTTTTGAGCCCCGGTTCATTTAAACAAAGTCAGTCGTCAAAGATTTTTGCAGCCTCTTCGAGAGAAAAATCACCTAAATCAAGTTTCCCAAGAAACTTCACTAACGGATGTGCAACACGTTTGCTTTTTAAAAACTTGCAATTTGGATGCTTTTGCATGGTCAGCCATATTTGACTCTTTTTGAGCCCCGGTTCATTTAAACAAAGTCAGTCGTCCAAGGGTAATATTGAGCGCTACGATGATCCCTCCTCTCTCGTGTCATATAGTTCGTCGGTTAAAATATATCTCTAAATATATCTCTACTATATCTCTAATGCTTTGCATTATATTCTTTTTCATAATACATATGCCCAGCCAGTGAGTTACACAAGTTTATACCATTAAACCTAAACTTCTACAAGAATTGGATATAGTAACATCATATTCAAGGTCTAAAACAAAGTTATCAGACCTTCCACATCTATACAGGTTCTCTCCATCCAAATCTTCAGGGGTTGTAAACTGAGTCAGTGTATCCTCCAATGACTCAACCCAACCATATATCTCTAATGGAAGATCCATGATGTTTTCATATCTTTCTGACTCATGATAACACCTCAGACACTACCTGATTGCACTGAAACTGACATTCAGGGTAGGAAAGAGTAGAAATAAAGATGAAAAAATAGAAAGGTTATAAAGATACCACTATAACCAAAGTTACAAGAAAGAAAGAGAACTAAACACCTTTGACCGAAGACGCCCACCGAAAGCATGTTGTATAAAAGTTGTTTCTTGCAATCTAGGATCGACCTTGCCCTCACCACCAAGTCCCTCCAAACATATGGATTGCATAGAGGCAATCAAAAGCCTGGATAGAGACCACAGCATTTATGAAATTAGACCTTTAAAGAAAGAAACATGAACACTCCACTCTTCCATCCAAATATGGAAGTCCAAAGTTTTTTAAATTGAATCTTTTCATGTGGTAAAATGGAGTGAAGAGAAGCAGAAATAGTATAGAGAAAATAAAAGTTTAGGATACAAATCAGCTAGTAAATCTTGAATGACCTTAAAAATTCATGAGCATCTTCCTGACTTTCATCACCAATCTGGCAATTAAAATCCCGCATTATGACAGAGGGCCCCCACTTTCTCTTAACATCATTACATGTTGCTCAAGTTCACATGTAAGACACCAATCTTTCGCACAACCTATCATGCATATAATAGATAATAAAAGTCACAAAAGGGCCGGAAGAATAATTTAACAGTACTTTATTCCCAATTAACAAGGAGGAGAAGCAAGAAATATAAGTACAGGCTCTTGAATGTGATCTACGGAGCAAATAAGTTATCAGAGGCTTTGTGCAGGTTAAACACTGTAACACAGCATTAGCATAGCAACTGCAAAATAAAAATTATAATTAATACATAGAATCACACACAAGGTGCTAAGAAAAAATATACCCCTACAACTTTTATGTGCACAAACAGAAGCTATCGTTATGTTATGAATCCACATGCTCATATTATGATTTATGCATTAAGCTTTCCATTTACAAATAATTGAAATAAATAAATTCTACCTCTTGTTTTAGTTGGGGGAAGAGCATATGCAACATAATATTGAGGTTACTTTTATTTCACTTTTAAGCTACATATGCCAACCAAGATATAAATATTTGTTTTAGTTCTAGTTTGCATATATTAATCAGAAAATCTTCATGCCTTTCCATTAAGATGCTATTCCTAAATTTGTTATAGAATATTGTGAAAGGCATAAATAATGATAGCAGTACCTGTTCCCACAATTTAGAAGGCCCCTAGGTGATAAGTCAGAGACTTCACACTGAAAGAACTTCACAAATTCCTGAAAAAGCATCTGAGACAATAGGATAGCAAATAATGAATTAATAATTGCATACACAACCCACGAACTCAATAAAAATACTAACAGTTTACAAAGGAAAGATCGATATATACTATATAGATACATGTAGAGGGAACTGACTTTCATTTTCTTGTGTCTATTATCAGATTGTTCTAACCCTCCTTTGATGAACTATTATTAGCACAGGGCGAATTAGTAGCACCATTCCAATAGGTTTCTTCAGATGAATCAAGTACAGCACAATTCTCTCTTTTTGATGGTTCTCTGTTGGAATTAGTTTTAATAGAAAACCTTTTTTTGATAAGTAATTTTAATAGAAAACATTTTATGGATATTAGTTAATATCAAAGTTAAAAGAAATGTGTAAGAGCGGGCATGCTCTGTTGGGTTTAATATTTAACTAGTCAACTTTTCTTCTCATTATGTAGTGAGTATATTTAAAAAATAAAACTAGAGTAATTTACAGTATTCTGGGCCAAAAATTTTTACCTTCCGTGCTAATGTTTTACTTAAATTATTAATATTCTTAGTATTTCAAGCTAAAATTTCACTCTATAATTCTAATTCTTTTTAAGTTTTAACTCACAAGTAGTCTTTCACTCTTTCCGATGAAATACGTAGAAACTTTAGCAAAATCAAGAAGAGGGAAAAATGGTAAAAACACCTGCTTTCAAGCACTGACCACTGTGACATGTTTTTTGAGCACCTTTATACGCCTGCCATTTCTTTTATTTTTGTTTTCCTCTAGACAATATATTCAATTAAAAATTGAGAAAAACCAAAGTAGTTGAGATTTGGATAAAACAAACCATTTTAACTAATTCCAATGCTGGATATCCCATGGCTCAGAACGCAGTTGTCTAAAAATGTCTCAAGCGTTTACTAGATGAACTCACTTTCATATATGTCCACAAATTTGAGCCCTAGCTTATATAAAAGATGATAATTGTGCTGACTATTGTCTCTTGAGCAACCAATGATACAATTTTGACACAGCATAGCCGCATTTCAAAATGCATCAAACATGATGGTCAATAGCAAAGTATTTCCCTCAATAAGTATGATATAATGCAACTCAAATCAACTAAACATGAATGAAAGATGATGAGGATCTAATACTAACCTGAAGAGAAAAAACTGCACGGTTAGCAAACCGCTTTACAGAAGCAGGTGCAGTCTCGGGGATTGTTTTTGCTACTCTTTCTAACTCCTCTTGTTGTTGTTTTGCACTTAGCCTATCTGGTCCACTGTAGTGATCAACAATCTCTTTCAGCAGGGGTACTCTTTCCATTACTTCATCCATTACTTCATTGACGGCTTCCTAAGAAAGTGAGAAAGATAAAGATAGTATATTCATTTCCTTTCCAAGATACATACTATCATTTTCATAAATATTTAGCATTTACACACAACATAAACTATGTATAAAATGGTTATAATTCATATAACATAAACTATGTTAAGAAATATCATAGATTTTCAATATGTAATCAATTTATCACCATTACTTTAATGCAAACACATACTAACTTAAACATTAATGCCACATATATTTGTTTTGATAAGTTAAAACCATATATACTAAATTAAATTCAATTGTATATATAATTTTTTATTTTTGTTAAAATACAAAATCAATTAACTAGTAGTTAACTTATCTTTTTGTTTATCAAAATCAATAAAAACACTAAGACGATAATATATTATGTATATCATATATGTGTCTTTTGCTAGAAGCTTGTGAGAAATGGCATATAGAATTGTGCGGGTCTCTTGAGTGGTTGCAGGTCCGTGAGAGATGAAGTTTAGGCTTGAAGCGATGTAAGGGCTTCCAAGGTGGTCAAAAAGGCTTTAGTTTTAATTCCACACTCGATTCGGTAGATAGCATGGAGAGATGAGAGGCCTTCGAATGTTTTGAAAGTTTGATTGCATCTATAAGAGATAGTTGGATCAATACTCTTAATTTTTTTATTAGAAGAAATTTCTTTGTAAATAATAATGATCTCTTAGGTTTTGTATATTTCCTCCATTGTAAATAGTCTTTGGCTTTGTGGTGCACCTTCTTGGTGCTTTTTAATAAATTTCATGTTTATCAAAAAATTTATATCATAATTCCGCTTGGAGAAGATATTAATGGTCGTTTTCTTGCAAACTTGATGGGTTGCAAAGTGGGATCACTTCCTATTACTTACCTTGGAATCTGATTGAGGAAAAGTTCGAGAAAATATTGGCCTGATGGAAGAATCACTACCGTGGGGGAGGCTTACTTTTATTAAGAGCACTCTTTCTAACCTTCCTATCTACTTCAAGTCTCTTTTCCTTATTCCTTCTTCGGTGACTAATCGGTTAGAGAGGATTCAAAAAAGATTTATTTGGGGTAAAACGGGAGTGGATGTTAAGTATCATTTGGTGAGATAGAGGTGGTTAAATAACCTTTGGAGAAAAAGGGATTATGTATTAAATCTATTTTCTTATTTAATAAAGCACTTCTTAGGAAATGGTTATGAAGGTTTCTAGTGGAGAGGAATCATCTTTGGAGAAAAGCAGTGATTGCTACGTATGGGCTAGACACTAATGGTTGGATGTCCAATGAGGTAAGCAAGGCTTACGGGATGGGAGTTTGGAAATGAATTTGGAAAGGGAGGCTTTTATTCCTTATTTTTCGATTTTGGTTAGTAATGGTGAGAGAACTCGGCTTTGGTATGACATTTGGTTTGGGAACACCCCTTTAAAAGATCAATTTCTGAAAGTTTTTAATATTGTGAGGACCAAGTATACTCTAATTAGCTCTTGTGCTTTACTTTTGATAGGGTTCTTTGGGATGTACTACTCATCTATATTGTCCATGATTGGGAATTTGGGGGGATTGTTAGATTTCTTGAGACTTTATACAACATTAGAATGGATGGGAGATGAGAAGACATGGCTAGATGGGGTCCTAATCCGTAAAAGGGTTTTAAGGTGAAGTGTTTCTATAAGATTTTGTCTAATGGGGATCAATCGGTTACATCTCCTAATTTCCGGTGGAAAGCAATTTGGTGCTCCTATGCTCCTAAGAAAGCAAGCTTTTTTGTTTGGGAAGCTTCTTGAGAGAAAATTCATACCATTGATAATTTGCAAAGAAAGGGGAGAGTTTTTGTTAATAAATGTTTTATTTGCAAGAGATGCAACAAGTTCGGTTTTCATCTTTTATTGGAATGTTCGTTGGCTAGAAGCTTGTGGGAGATGTCCTATAAGATTTTAGAGATTTCTTGGGTAGTACGGGTATCGTCAAAGATGAAGTTTGGGCTTGGAGTGGGTTGCAAGTGCCAAAAGAAGTCAAAAAGGCTTATTCATTGATTCTGCACTCGATTTTTTGGCTAGTGTGGAATGAAAGAAATTGTAGAGCCTTTGATGGTCGTGAGAGAAGTTTTGTTACCATTAAAGATAGAGGGCTAAATACTCTTAATTTTTGGATTAAAAGAAATTTCTTCGAAAATAATCTTGACCTTTTGGATTTTATGGATTTCCTCTCTTATAATTAACCTTTGGCTTTGAGTTGCACCCTCTTGGTGCTCCATTTTTCTTAATAATATTTCTTTACTCATAAAAAAATGTATATCATATATGTGCACAATATCAATTTTTATTTTTATAAAAGAAATTAGAATTCCAAAGATAAGTTAAAAACATTACATCAGATAAAAAGAAGCCTCAATAGCCTGGGGAGCATCCTCAAGCCAAACTAACCCACTAAAAGTCATAAACTTCCAATTTTCAAACATGTGACAATTAAACTATTAAGTTTTGTGTCACCTATCCCACTAAACTATTTAAAAAATAAGCCACTAGGCACTAACTGACTATGTAAAATAAGTGGTACTAAACTACCACTAATAATAATACTAATATAGAATAAAGTGTTCTACTAGTGATGTAGGACAGGATAGAAAATAAGAGATAAGAAATATAAACCAGGCTACCCTGCAGATTGAAATAAAAACCAAGCGGGATTGGAATAGAATCCAGGCTACCTTAGGGATTGGATGAGAGGGAGGCTACCATGGGGATTGGGAGAGAGCTAGGCTACCCTGGGGATTGGAACAGAGCCAGTACATTGGGGAGTGGAAGAGAGTCGGGCTACCTTAGGGACTGAAAGAGAGCCCGACTACTTGGGGATTGGAAGAGAGTCGGGCTACCCTGGGGTCTGGAAGAGAGTCGGGCTACCCTGGGGTCTGGAAGAGAATCGGGCTACCCTAGGGAGTGGCAGAAAGCAAGGCTACCCTGGGGAGTGGAAGAGAGCCAGTACAGGTTACCCTAGGGACTAGATGAGAGTCAAGCTACCATGGGAACTGGAAGAGAGTCAGGCTACCCTGGGGACTAGAAGAGAGTCGGGCTACCCTTTGGACTGGAAGAGAGCCGGGCTACCCTGGGGACTGGAAGAGAGCCAAGCTACCCTGGGGATTGGAAAAGAGTCTAGCTACCTATGGACTAGAAGAGAGCCCGGTTACCCTGGGGATTGGAAAAGAGCCAAGCTACCCTGGGGATTGGAAGAGAGCCAAGCTACCTGGGGATTGGAAGAGAGCCAGGCTACCTTGGGGATTGGAAAAGAGCCAAGCTACCATGGGGATTGGAAGAGAGCCAAGCTACCGTGGGGATTGGAAGAGAGTCAGGTTACCCTGAGGATTAGAAGAGAGCTAGGCTACCCTAGGGATTGGAAGAGGACCAGGCTACCCTAGGGATTAGAAGAGAGACAAGCTACCCTGGGGATTGGAAGAAAGACAAGCTACCTTAGGGATTGGAAGAGAGACAAGCTACCCTGGGGATTGGAAGAGAGACAAGCTATTGGAAAAGAAGCTAGACTACCCGAAAGGTTAAGAAGAAATCAATACTTAATGTCAATAATTTTTATTCATTCAAAGCTACCCGAAAATTAGCATAGGGGTCTCTTATACAGAGATCTTTAAAAATCTTAGTCCTAATCCAACACTGTAAATAAAGAAATTCAATACTAATAAAAAAAACTATGTCCTAATCCTATTCCAAAAAAATTAAATCCTAATCAAATACTCGGTGCTAAATCTCCTACTAAAATTTAATTCTTTCATGATTATAATTACAAATTTGCCCCCATATTCTTTTGTACCCCATCAACTAACAAATAAGAAATGAAAATATTCATTTTATATTATATAATAATCAAATACCCATAGTCTAAACTATAAAGATTGAGTGACGAGTAAAAAAAATAGAAAACAAAAGAAAATATTGTTTATTGTCTTCTTTGTTGAGACCTGAGACAGAAAACAAAACCCAATTAAAACTAAAAGAGAAAGATGAAAAGCCCTTGGGTATGTTTTATATGAGGATAGACAAGGGCGAAAATACTTATAGAAAGGGTTTTTAAACAAAAACTCATAATTTTCGTATACATATTCTATTGATTAGTAGTAAAACAATAGAGGAAGGAAGAGGGAAAGGAAAGAAAAGAATATGACTCTTACGGTTATACCAACTAATATAGTCAATTAATCACTTATCCTTATTTTTTTTTTAAAATACAGAAATAACATTAAAAAAACCTCATGATGTTCATGTCCACCGGTTCCACCATGCTTTGCAGAACATACAGATTCTCCATTCTTGTCATAGTCAATTTGGATCGAGTCTATTACAGTTCCATATATTACACGTAGTTGCCTTACAGTAGTGTAAGTCCCATCATCCCACTGGTTTCCACCTTACCCTTCAAATGGCCCAAAAGATACATATGGGTATGAAATAAAGATTGGCACAACATATGCTCCTATGGAATCGATATGGACACCAAATCTTACGAGAAACCCAACGATCTTGCCACTAGATGCTGGAATTCAAAAAGAGTTTCCTTCTTCAATTCCAAAAGGTCCATATGTTTTTTTGTTGGTTTCAATTTTAAGAGAGTGAACAACATCATTTCCTGTGATGTAGAGTTTGTGATGTCCAGAGATTGAAATGATGTACTAATTCAGATAGTAAGTTCGACCTATAAAAATTAATAGATTCAAATCATAAAATAAAAATTAGTTTATGAGAATTTATTTAACCAACCTAGATATTTGAAGGTAATAGTCTACGACTAAAACCTTTCCAAACAAAACATTGATTAGTAATAAAACAATAGAGGAAGGAAAAGGGAAAAGAAAGAAAAGAATATGACTCTTACGGTTATACCAACTATTATAGTCACATTTATTTAATCATTTATCCTTTTTTTTTTTAAAAAGACAGAAATAACATAAAAAAAAAACCCCATGATGTTCGTGTCCACCAGTTCCACCATGCTTTGCAGACCATACAGATTCTCCATTCTTTTCATACTCAATTTGGATCGAGGCTATTACAGTTCCATAGATTACACGTAGTTTCCCTACAATAGTGTAAGTCCCATCATCCCACTGGTTTCCACCTTGCCCTCCAAATGGCCCAAAAGATACATATGGGTATGAAATAAAGATTGGCGCAACATATGCTCCTACGGAATCGATATAGGCACCAGATCTTCCAAGAAACCCAATGGTCTTGCCACTAGATGCTGGAATTGAGAAAGAGTTTCTGATGCAAGAGGATCTGAGTCAGATGATGCTGAGTTGTCATATAGCACATTGTTGGCACTAAGATACCTTGAGTTGGCAAATCATCGCAAAGATGGCAAGTGGACTACCTAGAACGGTTTACATCGTTAATGTCCCACGGGCCCGGATCGAGCCCCGGAGACCCTAGTCTGATTGATAACAGGCTTCCGGGCAAAACTCATAACTTTAGGCGTAGTTGTTTTTAAGCCAAAAAACGACATTTAGGCCTTCAATTTTGCAGTTTCGGTTTTTAGGGAACTTTCCATTTGCGATTTATTTTCAGAATTAGTATTTTCCATAATTTTTCCCCAAATTTATGTTTTCGGGGATTTTTGCCTTTTTTAGCTTTGTCCTTATAAATAAGAAGGCCACAAATGGAAAGATTATTATTGATTTGCATAATTTTAAATTGAACGTCAGAGTTGTTTCTCTGTGTTTTAAGAGTTTCTCTTGTCTGTTTCCCTTTGAAATATCTGTTGAAACTAGCCTGCAGAATAATCGTTATTCTGCCCGGCGTCAGTTTCCTTCTTCAGTTCCAAAAGGTCCATATATTTTTTAAGAGAGTGAATAACATCATTTCCTGTGATGTAGAGTTTGTGATGTCCAAAGATTGAAATGATATACTCATTCGGATAGTCAAGTTTGACCTATAAAAATTAACAGATTCAAATTATAAAATAAAAATTAGTTTATGAGAATTTATTTAACCAACCTAGATATTCGAAGGTAAAAGTCTACGACTAAAACCTTTCAAAAAAAATGATTAGTAGTAAAACAACAGAGGAAGGAAGAGGGAAAGAAAAGAATATGATTCTTATGGTTATACCAACTGTTATAGTCACATTTATTTAATCACTTATCCTTATTTTTTTATTAAAACAAAGACAGAAATAACATAAAAAAAACCTCATGATGTTCGTGTCCACCGGTTCCACCATACCTTACAGACCATATAGATTTTCCATTCTTGTCATACTCAATTTGGATCGAGTCTATTACAGTTCCATAGATTACATGTAGTTTCTTTACAGTAGTGTAAGTCCCATTATCCCATTGGTTTCCACCTTGCCCTCCAAATGGCCCAAAAGATACATATGGGTATTAAATAAAGATTGGCGCAACATATACTCCAATGGAATCGATATAGGCACCAGATCTTCTGAGAAACCCAACGATCTTGCCACTAGATGCTGGAATTCAGAAAGAGTTTCCTTCTTCAGTTCCAAAAGGTCTATCTGTTTTTTTATTTGTTTCAATTTTAAGAGAGTGACCAATATCATTTTTAGTGACGTAGAGTTTGTGATGTCCAGAGATTGAAATGATATACCCATTTGGATAGTCAAGTCCGACCTATAAAAATTAATAGATTCAAATCATAAAATAAAAATTAGTTTATGAGAATTTATTTAACCAACCTAGATATTCGAAGGTAAGAGTCTACGAAAAACCTTTCCAAAAAAAATGATTAGTAGTAAAACAATAGAGGAATGAAGAGGGAAAGGAAAGAAAAGAATATGACTCTTACAGTTATACCAACTATTATAGCCACATTTATTTAATCACTTATCCTTTTTTTTTTTTAAAAAGACAGAAATAACGTATAAAAACCTCATGATGTTCGTGTCCACCGATTCCACCATGCTTTGCAGACCATACAGATTTTTCATTCTTGTCATACTCAATTTGGATCGAGTCTATTACAGTTCCATAGATTACACATAGTTTCCTTACAGTAGTGTAAGTCCCATCATCCCACTAGTTTCCACCTTGCCCTCCAAATGGCCCAAAAGATACATATGAGTATAAAATAAAGATTGATGCAACATGTGCTCCTATTGAATCAATATAGGCACCAGATCTTCCGAGAAATCCAACGATCTTGCCACTAGATGCTGGAATTGAGAAAGAGTTTCCTTCTTCAGTTCCAAAAGGTCCATATGTTTTTTTGTTGGTTTCAATTTTAAGAGAGTGAACAACATCATTTCCTGTGATATAGAGTTTGTGATGTCCAGAGATTGAAATGATATACTCATTCGGATAGTCAAGTTCGACCTATAAAAATTAATAGATTCAAATCATAAAATAAAAATTAGTTTATGAGAATTTATTTAACCAACCTAGATATTCGAAGGTAAAAGTCTACGACTAAAATCTTTCCAAAAAAAAATGATTAGTAGTAAAACAATAGAGGAAGGAAGAAGGAATGGAAAGAAAAGAATATGACTCTTACGGTTATACCAACTATTATAGTCACATTTATTTAATCACTTGTCCTTATTTTTTTATTTAAAAACGACAGAAATAACATTATAAAAACCTCATGATGTTCGTGTCCACCGGTTCCACCATACTTTGCAGACCATACAGATTCTCCATTCTTGTCATACTCAATTTGGATCCAGTCTATTACAGTTCCATAAATTACTATCAATTTCCTTATGATAATATAAGCCCCATCATCCCATTAGCTTCCACCTTGACCTCCAAATGGCCCGACCTTTTTGGTTTCCATCATGCAGTTAGAGTGCCCTAAAGATTTGACATATATACCAGACTATAGAAGATCGCTAAAGATTGATTTGCATTTGAATGGCATTCCATGACAACTTATATAGAACTTCGGTTTTGAAATGGAAAGGGGACTATTTAATTATCAAAATTTTATAATTGCACCGCTTTATCTATCCATGTGACCCAACAACTTTATTTTTGTATGGTAGGTTATGGATTGGCACATAAATTTATGCATATATGATCCACCAACTTTAGCTTCACACGTTTGAGAGTTTTATACATAAAAAGATAGTAACAGTTTAGTACACTAAAACGATAATTACTTACAGATATAGATAAATTAATCGAATCTAATGAATAAATAAAAATAATATTAATATCAAAAAGCTTAATGTAACCAATCCGTTTCAAAATTTGTGGTCCATTATTTCAACCTATTCATTGCATAACGTTCTTAGAGTTATTGGGATGTTACCCATTTAATTGTGGTAACCGATGTATGGAATATAGACGGTCTTGATGGGAGAACTAGTACAAATACATGGTTTGGTCCCTAGACTCAGTACTACTCATTTTTCTTTCGATCATACACCATCAAATTTGAGAGTTTTGAGAGTCTAAAAGTACCAATACGAGAGAAAAACATATTGTATAAGTGAAAAGTTTCAATGGCCAGAGGTATGTTTTCGGTCCATATTAATTCCACCTTTGATTTATATGCTATTTAAAATTATTTAGCATGTTTAGATTATATTTAAGTTTTACATTTGGTATCAGAGCATTGTTTGCCTCTGCCTTGAAGTATTAAGCAATCCGTAAAACTTTCGTTTTATACCCAAAATTTTTTTTGATGGAAAATAATATTAGAAATGATTAGGAAATTTGATTTCTAGTATTTCTGAGTTTCAAAATCTTGCCTTGTTATCCTGGAAGCCAATATTTAGTTGGGTTTTGAAAACGGATCAAAAACGACCCGGCTGAAGGTTGAAGACAACTAGATTGAAAAAATACTTTTTTTTTTTCCTTTTGTCGTTTAGGAAAATATCTTGCAGATTCAGAATTCGGTAACTTTCCATCAATAGCTTCTGTAGATTGAAAAAATACCGTTTTTTCCTTCTTCCGTTTAGGAAAATATCTTGTAGTTTCAGAATTCGATAACTTTCTAGAAATACTATATGTATATATATATATATATATATATATATATATATATATATATATATATATATATATATATATATATATATTTAGAAGTTCATATTTTGGCCTAATTTTATTGATTTTCATAATTTTGCATATGATTTGTAATTATTTGTAAAAATAATGTTTATAAACCCTTAAAAGTATTTATTTTATTTATGTGCTTAAAATTATGTTGCTTTGTATGTATAAACTTTTTTTTAGTTATGCATGCAATTTAAGTTTAAATAGTTTTATTGCATAAATAATTTAATGTTGGGCATTTATTTTTAATTTTTGTGATTATTTTGCTCAAATTAAGATTATGCATATATACTATTTATGTTAGTTCTATATATGTAATTTTGGTTAAATGCTCATATTTCGCATGATTTTTTATTTTTCAATTCATGCTTTTAGAATTAGTTTATTTTGTGCAAAGAATTAAATTAAGTGCATAATATTATGTTTAATTGTGCAATTTATGTTTTATTTATGAGAATTTTATTTACATATGATAACATATCATTAAATTTATATATTGTTAGATTATGTAAACTTAGATTATTCTCATAAAATTTAATTTGTGCATAACACGTTAAAGTTCATAATATATTAGTATGAACAATTAAGTTAAAAATCATGAATAATTCATAAACAATTTGTAGTTGGCATAAGACAACATAATCTGGGATAATACTCTGTCTAAGGATTCTGGTTTTTAATGAGGCTTTGTCCCGACTAATTATCCTGGGAGCACTCTTAGTAATTGCCTATTATGTTTCTGCGTAATTATTCTTAGGCATTAAGTAGAGCCTAAAATATAGTAAATATAAATGTCTAGTGAACCATATAATTTTAAATATTTAAGGAGTAGCCACAACATCTTTAATTATATAAAAATAATATATTAAGTGGATTAGGATCACATAATGGACATTAATTATAATTAATTATATAAATATAATGATTTTACCCAACAAGGATTTTATTATGTTTATATAATTAATTAAGATAATATATTAAAATTAGTTTTTCTTAATTTACCTACAGGAGTTAGGAAGAATTATTTTAATAGTTTTATCATAAAGTTTAAAGATAGAAAAATATCAAACTATAATCATAATGTACATTATGAATTTAGTAAAAATAGTTTGATAAAATCTATCATAAAGTATAAAGAATCGTATTGAATTAAAAATATAGCCTACAGGTAATTTTTTAATGAAATTAGATTCAATTTCTGCATGTTTTTACATTGGTAAAACATGCAATTTAGAATATTAGACCTCAAATCTTGACATAAGCTTTTAGACTTTATGTAGTTTCTCAACCCACTAGTTTTTCTGATATCCGTTGTAACATACCCAAACTTAGGGGAGATAACTATAAGGTATGGAAGATGAAGATTCTCCTCCATCTAGGGTGGATGGACATAGATTATGCTATTAGGAAGGACGAACCACCTGCAATCGCCGATAACAGCACTCCAGCTGCGGTCACGCTATATGAGCAATGGGAGCGATCCAACCGGCTCAGTGTGATGTTTATCAAGACTAAGATAACTGCTGGTATACGTGATTCTGTCAACCAGCATGAGAAAGTCAGTGATTTGCTGAAAACAATTGACGATCAATTCGTCACTTTAGAAAAGGCATTGGCGAGCACCCTGATAATGAAACTCTCATCCCTCATACTCACCAGTGTAAAAGGTTGTGAGCGAGCACATAATGCAAATATGTGACATTGCGGCTCAACTGAAGAAATTCAAGGTTGATATGTCGGAGTTCTTCCCGGTGCACTACATTCTGAACACCCTTCCAATTCAGTAAGGACCTTTCAAAATCTCGTACAACACACATAAAGACAAATGGTCAATCAATGAATTAATGAACATGTGTGTTCAAGAAGAAGAGAGACTTGTGATGGAACTAGGTGAGAGTGCAATACTGGTTACTACCCGTTGGAAGAACAATGCTAATATAGCTGTCAAATCTCAAGCCAATCAGAAAGCTAATCAAAAGAGGAAATGAAAAATACCACCTCAAGCTGATATCAAGAAAGAAGAAAAGTGTTTCTTTTGTAAAAAGAAAGGACATATGAAGAAGGAATGCATCAAATTCCAAAAATTGCTTGAGAAGAAAGGTAATCCAACCTCGTTTGTTTGTTATGAATCTAATATGGTTAATGTTAATATTAACACCTGGTGAATTGATTCTGGATCTACAATCCATATTGCAAACTCCTTACCGGGTATGGAAAACCTAAGGAAGCCAATGGGAAGTGAGCAAAGCATCTTATCAGGCAACAAGATGGGCTCACATATGGAGGCGATTGGAACTTGTGTTTTAATCTTAAGTAGTGGCTTTATTTTAAAATTAGAAAGGACCTTTTATGTACCAAGTTTCTCACAAAACTTGGTATCTGTTTCCAGACTTGTACCATTTGGATATTCCTTTAATTTTCAAGACACATCTTTTAGTTTATTTTATAAAACTGATTGTGTTGGGAATGGTATTTTGTCTAATGGTCTTTATCGTCTTTATTTGCAAAATGATGCCACTTATAGTTCAATGCATATTCAAACTGGTGTTAAAATGTGTAATATTAACGAGGACTCCTCTATGTTATGGCACCGGAGATTAGGACATATCTCCATAGAGAGAATTAAGAGATTAGTGAATGAAGGGGTATTTAGTACTCTAGATTATACTGATTTTGAGACTTGTGTGGACTGCATTAAGGAAAAGCAGACCAACAAGTCCAAGAAATGTGCTAATAGGAATTCAGACATATTAAAAATCATTCATACTGATATATGTTGTCCAGATACATGGTCAGAAATATTTTGTCACTTTTATCGATGATTACTCATATATGTATATCTATTTGCTTCATAAGAAGAATGAAGCATTGGGTGCCTTCAAAGTCTTTAAAGCTGAAGCTGAGAACCAATGCGGAAAGCAAATACAAATTGTGATATTTGATAGAGGTGGAGAATAATATGGTAGATACACAGAAAGTGGACAAGTACCTGGTCTTTTTGCCAAGTTTCTTCAAGAACATGGGATTGTTGCTCATTACACTATGTCTGGTTCCTCGGACCAAAATGGTGCTGCAGAAAGAAAAAACCAAACATTGATGGACATGATGTGGAGTATGCTTAGCAACTCTAATCTTCCTACATCCTTGTGGACTGAAGCACTAAAGATCCCGTATATATTAAACTAAGTTCCAACAAAGACTGTTCCTAAGACATCATTTGAATTATGGAAAGGTTGGAAACCGAGTTTGCGACATATGCGCATTTGGGGATGTCCGTCTGAGGTGAGGATTTATAACCCACAAGAGAAGAAACTGGATCCGAAGACCATTAGCGGGTATTTCATTGGATATGCCGAAAGGTCCAAGGGTTACAAGTGTTATTGTCCAACTCATACTACTAGGATTGTGGAATCAAGAAACACTAAGTTTCTAGAGAATTACATGATCAGTGGGAAGGATTGGTTTAGGAACTCAGAACCTGCACATGATCATACAAAATCTCAACCTTCTTCATCAAATGACAGATTGGTTATAGTTCATAGCACACCTCAAGTACAAGCTCGTGTTGACCAATCAATCATTGAGGTTCCACAAGTTGGTGACAACATTCTAATAGATCAAGCAGTTCAATAAATACCACAAGCTCCTGAACAACCAGTTGAACCACAAGCTCCCCTGGGAGATATTGGTACAACATTAACAAAATCTACTAGAGACAGGAGATCAGCAATTCCTAGTGATTATATTGTGTATCTATAAGAATTTGACTATAATTTTGGAGCTGAAAATGATCCTAAAACCTTTTCACAAGCCACGAGGTTCAAAAAGTCAATCTTGTGGCCTGATGCCATGAAGGAAGAGATGAATTTCATGAAAAGCAACAGAGTTTGAGATCTTGTAGAGTTGCCTAATGGGGCGAAGGCCATTGGTTGCAAATGGGTCTTTAAGACCAAGAAAGATTCATTAGACAACATTGAGAGATACAAAGTGAGACTCGTTGCTAAGGGATTTACTCAAAAAGAAGGAATCGATTACACGGAGACTTTCTTTCCTATATCTAAGAAAGATTATCTTCATATTATTTTGGCATTAGTTGCTGCTCATTTTGACCTTGAGCTGTAACAAATGGATGTGAAAACCGTATTTCTTAATAAAGATATGGAAGAGGAGGTTTATATGAAACAACCTGAAGGTCTCTCCTTTAATGATGGTGAGCATTTGGTTTGCAAGCTTAAGAAATCCATATGCGGTTTAAACAAGCCTCCCATCAATGATATTTTAAATTCCATGGAGTAATTTCTTCATTCGGTTTTGTTGAAAACTCTATGGATCAATGTATATACCAGAAGTTCAGTGGGAGTAAAATTTGTTTTCTTGTTTTATATGTGGATGATATTTTACTTGCAACCAATGATAAGGGCTTGTTGCATGAGGTGAAACAATTTCTCTCTAAAAATTTTGATATGAAAGATATGGGTGAGGTATCTTATGTCATTGGCATTAAGATCCATAGAGATATACCTCAAGGTGTTTTAGGTCTGTCACAAGAAACCTATATCAACAAAGTTTTAGAGAGATTTCAGATAAAAGATTGTTCACCAAGTGTAGCTCCCATTATGAAAGGTGATAGGTTCAATTTGAACCAATGCCCGAAGAATGATTTTGAGAGGGAATCCATGAAAAATATTCCATATGTTTCTGCAGTCAAGAGCCTTATGTATGCTCAGGTCTGCACCAGACCTGACATTGCATTTGCTATAGGGATGCTAGGGCGATATCATAATTATAGACCACTAGAGAGCTGCAAAGAACGTAATGAGCTATCTTCAAGGAACTAAAGACTACAAGCTTATATATATACAGACGGACAATCTAAATGTGATTGGCTACTTTGATTCAGACTTTGCTGGCTGTGTTGATTCACATAAATCAACATCAGGGTACATTTTTCTGATAGCCGGTGGAGCTGTTTCTTGGAGAGGTACCAAGCAGACATTGACTGTTACTTCTACTATAGAAGCCGAGTTCGTCTCCCGTTTTGAGGCTACTTCACATGGTGTATGGCTTAGGAGTTTCGTTTCTGGGCTTAAAGTCATGGATTCTATTTCTAGACCATTGAGAATTTTCTGGGACCATTAAGCTGTTGTCTTTATGGCTAAGAACAATAAAAGTGGAAGTCGAAGTAAACACATCGACATTAAGTATTTAGCCATAAGAGAACGTGTAAAAGAAAAGAAAGTGGTCATTGAACACATTAGCACTGAATTGATGATCGTTGATCATTTGACTAAGGGCATGCCACCTCTGAAATTCAAGGATCATGTAGAGAAAATGAGACTTGGTTCCACTTTGTAATTGTATACATACAGTTTATTAATGAAACTCTTATATATTTTGATGTTTTCTAATATTCATGTGCACCTTAATTTATTTGAGAAAAATTTATCTGTATAGGACCAAGAATAAATATAGGGTTTATTCATTAAGAAATGTTGCCACATGAAGAATAATACTTGAGGAACTAAATGCATCGTAATACATATAAAGTAATACTCACTCTTAGAGGACTTATCGCCATGATTCATGTATTTACTTCTTAAAATATAATCAATGAGATTAAGTTAGGTTAAATGTATGGACAAAGTGGGAGAATGTAATCAATCCGTTTCAAAATTTATGGTCCATTATTTCAACCTATTCATAACGTTCCTGGAGTTATTGGGACGTTACCCATTTAATTGTGGTAACCGATGTATGGAATACATATGTTCTTGATGAGAAAACAAGTATAAATACATAGTTTGGTCCCTAGACTCAGTACTACTCATTTTTCTTTTGATCATACACCATCAAATTGGAGAGTTCTGAGAGTCTAGAAGTACTAATACCGAGAGGAAAATAGATTGTGTAAGTGAAAAGCTTCAATGGCAGGAGGTATGCTTTCGGTCCATATTAATTGTGCTTTTGATCTATATACTATTTAAAATTGTTTAGCATGTTTAGATTATATTTAAGTTTTACACAATACACCTAAAAGAGCATAAAAAAGAGGTTGAAACACGTTCTAATTTATTTGTTAGATTTATTTATTGTAACAATCTTGATTTTAATATCGATAACAATTAAAAATTATTTATAAATTTGCTTTGTAAATATTGAATTAAAAGAATGAAAATTTTTGTTGTAAAAGTAACGGGGAGAAATAGATGGTAAATGGATTAATATATATATATATATATATATATATAGAGAGAGAGAGAGAGAGAGAAAGAGAAAGAGAGAGAGAGTAAAAGATTTTTGACATTTGGCAATTAAATTACGTAGATCCATTGACAAATATTGAGACAGAGATTCTTACTTGTATTTAGTTGTAAAATTCATTTTTATATCGCGTGTACAATTCATTTATGTTATGAAAGTTTGATTGATAAATTTTTAAAACTTCACTGATAGTATAAATTAAATATGAATAAATATTACTAATAAAATTTTTTAAAATTATCAATAAAATTTTTTTCACGATAAAAAATAAGTTTTACCAGTAAAAACAAAAATTTCTCAGAAGGGATAAGTAAAGTTGGTTGTGGATGGAGACCATACATTGCCAAATGTCACGTCCGATCCAATGAGTGGCCAAAACAATTGGCTTTTCATTCACATTGTTACTAGTCATATTTTTTTATAAAATACTAAACATATCTTTTTATTAAAATTTTATTTCTATGGTAAAAAGTAAATTTTGTTGATAAATTTTTTTTATCATTTATGTTTTTATTTTATTATTAAAAATATAAATTTATCATAAAAATATTTACTTTCATAAAATATATAAATAAAATAAATTACTTTGTTTTTGCGCAAGGCACCTTACCCACGAAAATTTATTAACCATGTGGTCTTCTGTCGGATTGAAAAGAGAGTTAAATTAAAAGAGGAGGAAAAAAACTTGAAAATGGTGGAGAGAAAAGAAACAATTTTTTTTTTAATATATTAGAAGAAGCCTTACAATATTTGGGAAAGGGCGGAACCAGAACCTGCTCTTTGGTGAGATGTCATTCACAACTGCAAACAATGATGGACTTGAGTCAAATCGAATTCGAAGATTAGGGGTAAAAAAACGGATTGATCATATTAGGTATGAGTCGGATCTTACGGATAGTAGGTCAACGGGTACGAGTTAAAAATGTTTGTTTCTTAATGAATCTTATTTTTCATGTTCATACGCGTGTTTTAGCGGGTGGGTAACGAGTCAAAAACGGATATTGACAAAAGTTTTTCTATTTAAGTGAGAAAATAGTGATCCATACCGAATACAGTATAATGCTCGTGGTCATAAAATAGGGGTAAAAAAATAATTTTACATATATTATATTGAATTAAATAATTCATTGATGAAAGATTTAGTATTGATTTAAAATAATATTTGAAAGATAATATTGAAAATTTTGTTGAAAAGAGTTTGAAATTTTTGAAAAAGAAGGTATTTAAAAATTTTGAAATTTAAAATTGAAATGAAAGAGTTTTGAAAAAAAAAATTAGCCAAACATCAAAATTCATCTATCACGTTCTTGACTGTACTTAAATTAATAGCCAAATGCCAAAAAGTCATTTATAACATTCTTGGATCTACATCAACAAAATTTGAAAAATTATCTCATTCCCACATTTATTCGTCTACATTCACTCATTCAGATTCTTTCCTTTCAAATTTGACGTATTTGTTGAACATCATGACCAAAAATGAAAGAAAATTGCCATGTTGATAGTTGTTAGGGACGGTGATAAGAAGATGGAGTTTTTTTTTTTTTTACGTTGCACGTAGGATTGAATTCTAGCCGAGCTTTTATTGAGTTATTCGAGCTCGATTTTGATCAAAATTCGGCTCGATCGACCATGACCATGAAAATTAGACTCGAATAGTTTATCAAATCGAGCTCGAATCTTAAGGTTCGGTTTGAAAAGCTCTCGATCAGCTCGAAAAAGTATTATTAAGCTCGAGCTTGAACCAATATCTATTTAATATTTTTATTTATTAAAATTATAGTTCAAGCTCGAACTCGAATGGAATAAAATGATTATATGAATTTTAATATCTAAAATCTGGTATAAAATGCTACTAGTGAGAATAACTCTGTGGATCAACTGGTTGAGATAATTTAAGACTGAATTTTTGGATTAAAATTCATAACATTACATATTGCATTAACAAATTAAATATATTAGTTAAAAAATTTAGTTTGGTTTATTATTAATTAATTTTTACGATAACTCATTTAATCGTATTATATGCAAATAATATATATTTTTAATTAAGTATAAATATTTATTTAGTTGACCCGATCTGACTTAAGATCAAAATGACATGAACTCGATCCAAACCGATCCAAAGTGCCCATAATCCAAATAACTCGTGACTTAATATGACTCAAACTCGACACGGCTTGAACCCGAATAACTTACTCACATGATTGCCACTTTTATAGGAAATAAGAAATTAGACATAAATTCAAAGACTTTACTTCTTACAAGTACATTAATTAACTAAATTAAAAAAAATTGTTAATTACACTTTGGTTTAATAATAAAAAATAAAAATTGAGGTGTTAGAATTTTAAATTCGATATTCATCACAGCGTGAGTTCTTCGTTCAATTTGTATACTAGTTATTAATTTCTCTCATTATATAATATTGTTGGTTTTGTGTACGTGACTAGTCTTGTTTTACTGTAAATAAAGATGGGAATTTTGGTGTAAAGAAAATAAAAAGCTTCTAAAGCAGGTTTGGATACAATTTTTAATTTTCAAAAATTATTTTTAAAAATAAAAATAAAAAACACTTTTTAATTTTTTTGATAAAAAAATATTTAGATAACTGTAACTTAAAAATAATTTTAAAAATATAAAACAGTAAAAAAAATCGTTTGCATAATTTAATTTAAAATTTATTTTAAAAATAAATATTACAATCTCAAAATACAAATTCGAACAACATATTACTTTTCCAAAGACTTCAACTCTTTTGATGGCTAACAATTATATATTTAAGCATGAATAAAATTAAAATAAAAATTCTGAATCAAACACAATAATCATGATTAATTAAGTAATTACCATATCAACACATTTTTGAATGAAAATGAACAAAAAAAAAAACCTAGAACCTGTAGGCATCGGATTAGTTGTAAAGGAAAGATAGTGGGTGGGATCGGATTTGACGCGGTGTAATTTTGATCAAATCAGAGTGATAAAATTTATTAAAAGAAAAACAATAAGAGTGGACTCAGTACCCAGAAGACATGTAGACAAGATAAGACTCGATTAGACAAAAGGAAAAGGAAAAAACACATGTTCGTTGTCTCCACATCATCATAACCATGCAAATCTCAGTGGTACAGAGCAATTTCAGACAACGACAAAAACAGAAGAGAAAGTATACAATTGCCTGAATGCCAAAAGTTATTTATTACGACCTAATCAATTCCAATTGTCACCTCAGACATATACTTTAATAATTACCGAATGATTTTACGAAAAGATTAAAAAAAAATAAGTAATAGCTGATTTTTTTAATTGATTTTATCTTATTATTATATTTTTTTAATTATTTGTGAATTTTTTTGATTTCGTGGTAATTTCTATGTAATCGGTTGCGTGGGAACGTTATTCTAAAAGTTACATACAGCTTTCTAATCAAAACCGATCGAAACATATCAAAACAATCGAAATAGATCGAAACAAAATACAAAACGATGTATAAAAGTATTTTATTTCGATTTAATGCTAAAACTGGTTCGAAACGAAACTAAGCTTATAACTATAGGTATCCAACTGACAGTGAATTGACTTTATTAAAACAGTTCTATTAATCAAATAAAATATATCAATTAATCAGTCGATTAGTAGTTAAATTTTTTTAATCGTTTTGATCATTTAATCGATTAAAAAATAATTAATATTTATTATTAATAATATATTTAATATAAATATAATATAATAAAATTTAAAAAATCTCAAGTATAAATTAAATATATAATATATAATAAATCAAAAAAATTTAATTATATAAATAGTGTCGGATAACCTATTCACCGATGATCAAAATTAATTTCGTCAGTTAATATCAAAATATTTAAGTTAATTCGATCGAAACGTTTAAAAAATTGATAAAAAAAATCGATTAAAATTTTTAACCCACTATTTCGACTGTTTACATACCCCTACTCTTTGATGTACTTAAATTAATAGCCAAACGTCAAAATTCATCTATAACGTTCTTGCATGTACTTAAACTAATAGTCAAACGCCAAAAAGTCATTTATAACATTCTTGGACCTACATCAACAAAATTTGAGAAATTATCTCATTCCCACATTTATTCGTCTACATTCACTCATTCAGATTCTTTCCTTTCGAATTTGACATATTTGTTGAACATCATGACCAAAAATGAAAGAAAATTGCCATGTTGATAGTTGTTAGGGACGCTGATAAGATGGAGATTTTTTTTACATTGCACGTAGGATAGGATTATAGCCGAGCTTTTATGGAGTTATTCGACACGAGCATGAAAATTAGACTCGAATGGTTTATCGAATCGAGCTCGAATCTTAAAGTTCAGTTTGAAAGGTTCTTGATCAGTTCGAAAAAGTAATATCGAGTTCAAGCTCGAACCAATATCTATTTAATATTTTTATTTATTAAAATTATAGTTCAAGCTCGAACTCGAATGGACAATCGAGGATTGATAATTCCACAAATCCTCCTATTGCATTGATATATGTACCATATCTTCTAAAAAGTCAAATGATTTTGCAATTACACATTAGATGTGGGAAATGAGAAAGATTGTCCTTTTTCTGTTCTATAGGGTCTATAAGTCTTTTTGTTGCTGTGGATTTTAAGAGAACAAACGATATAACCAACAAATGGTCATGTGCTAGAGCAGTAGGCAAATAAATTTTTATAAGGTGAGTAGAATTGTAATATTCGTATTCTTAAAGTAAGGATAAAGAAGTAATTTGATAGATATTACATGAAAATTAAATAATATATACATGAAAGATTTATTATTGGATAAAATAATTATTTTAAAAAAAACTGAATGTGTGATGTAAAAAAAGAAAAGAAAAAAACGGAGGTGGCTTGAGTGGATACGAAAAAAAAAAAAAAAAGAGAGGAAAAAAAGAGAGGAAAAAAAAAACACCTTGACGCAAGTCCAATTGTAATGTTTTTAGTTTACAATAAAAGAAAGAAAGAAAAAATAAATAAATAAAGGGCAGTGAGTACATACACCTGGATGTCTAGGTGTAGTGGCCACAACTTAGTGTAAGCAACAGAAAGTTAAGGAAATGGCAGTGTAAAAAACGGTTTTGAATATAAATTTTAGTTTTGGGCTGTTTTGTATTTTTCTTATCAAAATCTCGTTTGGTTTTTTTTTTTAATTTAAATTACTTTATATTTTTAAACATTTAGAGATTCAAAAAAAATTAAAAAGTAAAAATTTGAAAAGATTTAGGAAAGAACTTTAGAAAAAATCGAACAGAATATTTAAGGCATCTTCAAACAAAATGTGTTACAAATTCAAAGACTTTACTTCTTACAAGTATATTAATTAACTAAATTAATAAAAAAAATTTAATTACACTTTGGTTTAATAATAAAAATAAAAATTGAGGTGTTAGAATTTTAAATTCGATATTCATCACAGCGCAAATTCTTCGTTAAATTTGTATACTAGTTATTAGTTTATCTCATTATATAATATTGTTGATTCTTGTGTATGTGACTAGTCTTGTTTTACAGTTAATAAAGATGGGAATTTTGGTGTAAAGAAAAAAAAAACTTCTAAAGCAGGTGTAGATACAATTTTCAGTTTTTAGTTTTCGAAAACTGTTTTTTAAAAATAAAAATGAAAAATATTTTTTAATTTTTTTGATGAAACAAAAATGTTTAAATAACTGTAACTCGAAAATGATTTTAAAAAATATAAAAAAAATCATTTGCATAATTTATTTTAGAAATTATTTTGAAAATAGATATTACAATCTCAAAATACAAATTCGAACAATGTATTACTTCCAAATATTTCAACTCTTTTAAAGACTAACAATTAAATATTTAAACATGAATAAAATTAAAATAAACTTTTTAAATTAAACACAATAATTATGATTAATTAAATAATTAACATATTAACACATTTTAAAATGAAAATGAATAAAAAAAACCTAGAACCCGTAGGTGTCGGATTAGTTGTAAAGGAAAGACAATGGGTGAGGTCAGATTTGACGAGGTGCAATTTATATCACATCGGAGTGATAAGATTTATTAAAAGAAAAAGAATAAGGGTGGACTCAGTACACAGAGGACATGTAGACAAGATAAGACCTCGATTAGAGGAACGGAAAAATAAAAAAACATGTTCGTTGTCTCCACATCAGCATAACTATGCAAATCTCCGTGGTACAGAGCAATTTCAGACAACGACAAAAACAGAAGAGAAAGTATATAATTGCCTGAATGCCAAAAGTTATTTATTACGTCCTAATCAATTCCAATTGTCACCTCAGACATATACTTTAATAATTACCGAATGGTTTTACGAAAAGATTAAAAAAATAAGTAATAGCTGAATATTTTTTTAATTGATTTTATCTAATTATTATATATTTTTAATTATTTATGAATTTATTTGATTTTATGGTAATTTCTACGTAATCAATTGCGTGGGAACGTCACTCTGAAAGTTACATACAACTTTCTAATCAAAACCGATCGAAACATATCAAAACAATCGAAATAGATCGAAACAAAATACAAAACGATGTATAAAAGTATTTTATTTCAATTTAATGCTAAAACTAGTTCGAAACGAAACTAAGCTTATAACTATAGGTACCCAACTGACAGTGAATTGACTTTATTAAAACAATTCTGTTAATCAAATAAAATATATCAATCAATCAGTCGATTAGTAGTTAATTTTTTTTAATAGTTTTGATCGTTTAATCGATTAAAAAATTAATTAATATTTATTATTAATAATATATTAAATATAATATACTATAATAAATTAAAAAAATCTTAAGTATAAATTAAATATATAATATATAATAAATAAAAGAAACTTAATTATATAAATAGTGTCGGATAACCTATTAACCGATGATCGAAATTAATTTGATTGGTTAATATCAAAATATTTAAGTTAATTCATTTTGAAACAGTTTAAAAAATTGATAAAAAATATCGATTAAAATTTTCAACCGACTATTTTAACCGTTTACATACCCTTACTTGGATGTACTTAAATTAATAGCCAAACACTAAAAATTCATCTATCACGTTCTTGGACCTACATCAACAAAATTTGAGAAATTATCTCATTCCCATATTTATTAGTCTATATTCACTCATTCAGATTCTTTCCTTTCGAATTTGACATATTTGTTGAACATCATGACCAAAAATGAAAGAAAATTGCCATGTTGATAGTTATTAGGGACAGTGATAAAAAGATGGAGATTTTTTTTACATTGCACGTAGGATTGGATTCTAGCCGAGCTTTTATGGAGTTATTCGAGCTCGATCGACCACGAGCATGAAAATTATACTCGAATAGTTTATTGAATCAAGCTCGAATCTTAAGGTTCGGTTTGAAAGGCTCTCGAACAGTTCGAAAAAGTATTATCGAGCTTAAGCTCGAACCAATATCTCTTTAATATTTTTATTTATTAAAATTATAGTTCAAGCTCGAACTCGAATCGACAATCCAAGGTTTAGGCTCGAGCTCAATAGGCTTATTAAAATTATAGTTCAAGCTCTAACTTGAATGGGCAATCAAGGATTGGTAATTCCGCAAATCCTCTTATTGCATCCATATAGGTACCATATCTTCCAAAAAGCCAAATGATTTTTCTATTAGATGTGGGAAATGAGAAAGATTGTCCTTTACATTCCCCTGCTCTTGGATGTACTGAAATTAATAGCCAAACGTCAAAATTCATTTATCACGTTCTTGCATGTACTTAAACTGATAGTCAAACGCCAAAAAGTCATTTATGACATTTTTGGACCTACATCAACAAAATTTGAGAAATTATCTCATTCCCACATTTATTCATCTACATTCACTCATTCAGATTCTTCTCTTTCGAATTTGACATATTTGTTGAACATCGTGACCAAAAATGAAAGAAAATTGCCATGTTGATAGTTGTTAGGGACGGTGATAAGAAGATGGAGATTTTTTTTACATTGCACGTAGGATTGGATTATAGCCGAGCTTTTATGGAGTTATTCGAGCTCGATCGACCATGAGCATGAAATTAGACTCGAATGGTTTATCGAATCGAGCTCGAATCTTAAGGTTCAGTTTGAAAGGCTTTTGATCAGTTCGAAAAAGTAATATCGAGCTCAAGCTCGAACCAATATCTATTTAATATTTTTATTTATTAAAATTATAGTTCAAGCTCGAACTCGAATGAGCAATCCAAGGTTTAGGCTCGAGCTCGAATAGGTTTATTAAAATTATAGTTCAAGCTTGAACTCGAATGGGCAATCGAGGATTGGTAATTCCGCAAATCCTCATATTGTATCGATATAGGTACCATATCTTCCAAAAAGCCAAATGATTTTGCCATTAGACATTAGATGTGGGAAATGAGAAAGATTGTCCTTTTTCTGTTCTATAGGGTCTATAAGTCTTTTTGTTGCCGTGGATTTTAAGAGAACAAACGATATAAGCAACAAATGGTCATGTGCTATAGCAATGGGCAAATAAAATTTTATAAAGTGAGTAGAATTGTAATATTCGTATTCTTAAAGTAAGGATAAAGAAGTAATTTGATAGATATTACATGAAAATTAAATAATATATACATAAAAGATTTATTATTGGATAAAATAATTATTTAAAAAAAACTGAATGTGTGGTGATGTAAAAAAAGAAAAGAAAAAAACAGAGGTGGCTTGAGTGGATACCAAAAAAAAAAAAAAGGAAAAAAAGAGAAAAAAGAGAGGAAAAAAAAAAAGAAACACCTTGACGCAAGTCCAATTGTATTGTTTTTAGTTTACAATAAAAGAAAGAAAAAAAAAATAAATAAAGGGCAGTGAGTACATACACCTGGATGTCTAGGTGTAGTGGGCACAACTTAGTGTAAGCAACAGAAAGTTAAGGAAATGGCAGTGTAAAAAACGGTTTTGAATATAAGTTTTAGTTTTTGGTTGTTTTGTATTTTTCTTATCAAAATCTTGTTTGGTTTTTTTTTTTTTCAATTTAAATTATATTATTTTTTTAAACATTTAGAGACTCAAAAAAAATTAAAAAGTAAAAATTTGAAAAGATTTATGAAAGAACTTTAGAAAAAATCGAGCAGAATATTTAAGGCATCTTCAAACAAAATGTGTTACAAATTCAAAGACTTTACTTCTTACAAGTATATTAATTAACTAAATTAATAAAAATTTGTTAATTACACTTTGGTTTAATAATAAAAATAAAAATTGAGGTGTTGGAATTTTAAATTCGATATTCATCACAGCGCAAATTCTTCGTTCAATTTGTATACTAGTTATTAGTTTATCACATTATATAATATTGTTGATTCTTGTGTATGTGACTAGTCTTGTTTTACGGTTAATAAAGATGGGAATTTTGGTGTAAAGAAAAAAAAAACTTCTAAAGCAGGTTTAGATACAATTTTTGTTTTTAGCTTTTAAAAACTATTTTTTAAAAATAAAAATGGAAAATATTTTTTAATTTTTTTGATGAAACAAAAATGTTTAGATAACTGTAACTCGAAAATAATTTTAAAAAACATAAAACAGTAAAAAAATCGTTTGCATAATTTATTTTAGAAATTATTTTGAAAATAGATATTACAATCTCAAAATACAAATTCGAACAACAACGTATTACTTCCAAAGATTTCAACTCTTTTAATGACTAACAATTAAATATTTAAATATGAATAAAATTAAAATAAAATTTTTAAATTAAACATAATAATTATAATTAATTAAATAATTAACATATCAACACATTTTAAAATAAAAATGAATAAAAAAAACCTCGAACCCGTAGGCGTCGAATTAGTTGTAAAGGAAAGACAATGGGTGAGGTCAGATTTGACGAGGTGCAATTTAGATCAAATCAGAGTGATAAGATTTATTAAAAGAAAAAGAATAAGGGTGGACTCAGTACACAGAGGACATGTAGACAAGATGAGACCTCGATTAGAGGAAAGGAAAAGGAAAAAAACATGTTCGTTGTCTCCACATCATCATAACTATGCAAATCTCCGTGGTACAGAGCAATTTCAGACAACGACAAAAACAGAAGAGAAAGTATATAATTGCCTGAATGCCAAAAGTTATTTATTACGTCCTAATCAATTCCAATTGTCACCTCAGACATATACTTTAATAATTACCGAATGGTTTTACGAAAAGATTAAAAAAATAAGTAATAGCTGAATATTTTTTTAATTGATTTTATCTAATTATTATATTTTTTTAATTATTTGTGAATTTATTTGATTTTGTGGTAATTTCTACGTAATCAATTGCGTGGGAACGTCACTCTAAAAGTTATATACAACTTTCTAATCAAAATCGATCGAAACATATCAAAACAATCGAAATAGATCGAAACAAAATACAAAACGATGTATAAAAGTATTTATTTCGATTTAATACTAAAATTGGTTCGAAACGAAACTAAGCTTATAACTATAGGTACCCAACTGACAGTGAATTGACTTTATTAAAACAGTTATGTTAATTAAATAAAATATATCAATCAATCAGTTGATTAGTAGTTAAATTTTTTTAATCGTTTTGATCGTTTAATCGATTAAAAAATTAATTAATATTTATTATTAATAATATATTAAATATAATATAATATAATAAATTAAAAAAATCTTAAGTATAAATTAAATATATAATATATAATAAATAAAAAAACTTAATTATATAAATAGTGTCGGATAACCTATTAACCGATGATCGAAATTAATTTGATTGGTTAATATCAAAATATTTAAGTTAATTCATTTGAAACGGTTTAAAAAATTGATAAAAAAAATCGATTAAAATTTTCAACCGACTATTTTAACCGTTTACATACCCCTAATCTGGGATGTACTTAAATTAATAGCCAAACGCTAAAAATTCATCTATCACGTTCTTGGACCTACATCAACAAAATTTGAGAAATTATCGCATTCCCATATTTATTCGTCTACATTCACTCATTCAGATTCTTTCCTTTCGAATTTGACATATTTGTTGAACATCATGACCAAAAATGAAAGAAAACTGCCATGTTGATAGTTATTAGGGACAGTGATAAAAAGATGGAGATTTTTTTTACATTGCATGTAGGATTGGATTCTAGTCGAGCTTTTATGGAGTTATTCGAGCTCGATCGACCACGAGCATGAAAATTATACTCGAATAGTTTATTGAATCAAGCTCGAATCTTAAGGTTCGGTTTGAAAGGCTCTTGATCAGTTCGAAAAAGTATTATCGAGCTTAAGCTCGAACCAATATCTATTTAATATTTTTATTTATTAAAATTATAGTTCAAGCTTGAACTCGAATCGACAATCCAAGGTTTAGGCTCGAGCTCAATAGGCTTATTAAAATTATAGTTCAAACTCTAACTTGAATTGGCAATCAAGGATTGGTAATTCCGCAAATCCTCTTATTACATCCATATAGATACCATATCTTCCAAAAAGCCAAATGATTTTTCTATTAGATGTGGGAAATGAGAAAGATTGTCCTTTACATACCCCTGCTCTTGGATGTACTTAAATTAATAGCCAAACGTCAAAATTCATCTATCATGTTCTTGCATGTACTTAAACTAATAGTCAAATGCCAAAAAGTCATTTATAACATTCTTGGACCTACATCAACAAAATTTGAGAAATTATCTCATTCCCACATTTATTCATCTACATTCACTCATTCAGATTTTTTCCTTTCGAATTTGACATATTTGTTGAACATCGTGACCAAAAATGAAAGAAAATTGCCATGTTGATAGTTGTTAGGGACGGTGATAAGAAGATCGAGATTTTTTTTACATTGCACGTAGGATTGGATTATAGCCGAGCTTTTATGGAGTTATTCGAGCTCGATCGACCATGAGCATGAAAATTAGACTCGAATGGTTTATCGAATCGAGCTCGAATCTTAAGGTTCAGTTTGAAAGGCTTTTGATCAATTCGAAAAAGTAATATCGAGCTCAAGCTCGAACCATATCTATTTAATATTTTTATTTATTAAAATTATAGTTTAAGTTCGAACTCGAATGGGCAATCAAAGGTTTAGGCTCGAGCTCGAATAGGTTTATTAAAATTATAGTTCAAGCTTGAACTCGAATGGACAATCAAGGAGTGGTAATTCCGCAAATCCTCTTATTGCATCGATATAGGTACCATATCTTCCAAAAAGCCAAATGATTTTGCCATTAGACATTAGACGTGGGAAATGAGAGAGATTGTCCTTTTTCTGTTCTATAGGGTCTATAAGTCTTTTTGTTGCTGTGGATTTTAAGAGAACAAACGATATAAGCAACAAATGGTCATGTGCTATAGCAGTGGGCAAATAAATTTTTATAAGGTGAGTAGAATTGTAATATTCATATTCTTAAAGTAAGGATAAAGAAGTAATTTGATAGATATTACATGAAAATTAAATAATATATACATAAAAGATTTATTATTGAATAAAATAATTATTTTAAAAAAAAACTGAATGTGTGGTGATGTAAAAAAAGAAAAGAAAAAAACGGAGGTGGCTTGAGTGGATACGAAAAAAAAAAAGGGAAAAAAAGAGAAAAAGAAGAGAGGAAAAAAAAAAAGAAACACCTTGACGCAAGTCCAATTGTAATGTTTTTAGTTTACAATAAAAGAAAGAAAGAAAAAAAAATAAATAAAGGGCGGTGAGTACATACACCTGGATGTCTAGGTGTAGTGGGCACAACTTAGTGTAAGCAACAGAAAGTTAAGGAAATGGCAGTGTAAAATACGGTTTTGAATATAAATTTTAGTTTTTGGTTGTTTTGTATTTTTCTTATCAAAATCTTGTTTGGTTTTTTTTTTTTTAATTTAAATTATTTTATTTCTTTAAACATTTAGAGACTCAAAAAAATTTAAAAAGTAAAAATTAGAAAAGATTTACGAAAGAACTTTAGAAAAAATTGAGCAGAATATTTAAGGCATCTTCAAACAATATGTGTTACAAATTCAAAGACTTTGCTTCTTACAAGTATATTAATTAACTAAATTAATAAAAATTTGTTAATTACACTTTAGTTTAATAATAAAAATAAAAATTGAGGTGTTAGAATTTTAAATTCGATATTCATCACAGCGCAAATTCTTCGTTAAATTTGTATACTAGTTATTAGTTTATCTCATTATATAATATTGTTGATTCTTGTGTATGTGACTAGTCTTGTTTTACAGTTAATAAAGATGAGAATTTTGGTGTAAAGAAAAAAAAAACTTCTAAAGCAGGTTTGGATACAATTTTCAGTTTTTAGCTTTCGAAAACTGTTTTTTAAAAATAAAAATGAAAAATATTTTTTAATTTTTTTGATGAAACAAAAATGTTTAGATAACTGTAACTCGAAAATGATTTTAAAAAACATAAAACAGTAAAAAAATCGTTTGTATAATTTATTTTAGAAATTATTTTGAAAATAGATATTACAATCTCAAAATACAAATTCGAACAACATATTACTTCCAAAGATTTCAACTCTTTTAATGACTAACAATTAAATATTTAAACATGAATAAAATTAAAATAAAATTTTTGAATTAAACACAATAATTATAATTAATTAAATAATTAACATATCAATACATTTTAAAATAAAAATGAATAAAAAAAACCTAGACCCCGTAGGCGTCGGATTAGTTGTAAAGGAAAGACAATGGGTGAGGTCAGATTTGACGAGGTGCAATTTAGATCAAATCAGAGTGATAAGATTTATTAAAAGAAAAAGAATAAGGGTGGACTCAGTACACAGAGGACATGTAGACACGATAAGACCTCGATTAGAGGAACGGAAAAATAAAAAAACATGTTCGTTGTCTCCACATCAGCATAACTATGCAAATCTCCGTGGTACAGAGCAATTTCAGACAACGACAAAAACAGAAGAGAAAGTATATAATTGCCTGAATGCCAAAAGTTATTTATTACGTCCTAATCAATTCCAATTGTCACCTCAGACATATACTTTAATAATTACCGAATGGTTTTACGAAAAGATTAAAAAAATAAGTAATAGCTGAATATTTTTTTAATTGATTTTATTTAATTATTATATTTTATTTAATTATTTGTGAATTTATTTGATTTTGTGGTAATTTCTACGTAATCAATTGCGTGGGAACGTCACTCTGAAAGTTGCATACAACTTTCTAATTAAAACCGATCGAAACATATCAAAATAATCGAAATAGATCGAAACAAAATACAAAACGATGTATAAAAGTATTTTATTTCGATTTAATGCTAAAACTGGTTCGAAACGAAACTAAGCTTATAACTATAGGTACCCAACTGACAGTGAATTGACTTTATTTAAACAGTTCTGTTAATCAAATAAAATATATCAATCAATCAATCAGTCGATTAGTAGTTAAATTTTTTTAATCGTTTTGATCGTTTAATCGATTAAAAAATTAATTAATATTTATTATTAATAATATATTAAATATAATATAATATAATAAATTAAAAAAATCTTAAGTGTAATTTAAATATATAATATATAATAAATAAAAAAAACTTAATTATATAAATAGTGTCGGATAACCAATTAACCGATGATTGAAATTAATTTGATCGGTTAATATCGAAATATTTAAGTTAATTCGATCGAAACGGTTAAAAACGTTGATAAAAAAATCGATTAAAATTTTTAACCGACTATTTCGACCGTTTACATACCCATACTCTTGGATGTACTTAAATTAATAACCGAACGCCCAAAATTCATCTATCACGTTCTTGGACCTACATCAACAAAATTTGAGAAATTATCTCATTCCCACATTTATTTGTCTATATTCACTCATTCAGATTCTTTCCTTTCGAATTTGACATATTTGTTGAACATCATGACCAAAAATGACATTTTCTTTCGAATTTGACATATTTGGATAATTTATTTTAGAAATTATTTTGAAAATAGATATTACAATCTCAAAATACAAATTCGAACAACGTATTACTTCCAAAGGCTTCAACACTTTCGATGACTAACAATTACATATTCAAGCATGAATAAAATTAAAACAAAAATTCTAAATCAAACGTATCAATCATGGCTAATTAAGTAACTAACATATCAACACATTTTAGAATGAAAATAAGCAAGAAAAACTAGAACCTGTAGGCAACGGTTTAACTGTAAAGGAAAGATAGTCGAGTCAGGCTGGGGTCAGATCTGACGCGGTGCAATTCCGATCAAATCAGAGTGATAAGATTTATTGAAAGAAAAAGAATAAGAGTGAACTTAGTACACACAGGACATGTAGACTAGATAAGACCTCGTTTAGACAAAAGGAAAAGGAAAATGGTCCTGCGCTGTAGCGGTGGGTAAATTTTTTTTTTATAAGGTGAGTAGAATTGTAATACTCGTGTTCTTAAAGTAAGGGTAAAGAAGTAATTTGATATATATTACATAAAAATAAAATAATATATACATAAAAGATTTATTGTTGGATAAAATAATTATTTTGAAAAAAAAATGGACGTGTGGTGATATAAAGAAAGAAAAGAAAATAAAAACATAGGTGATCTTGTGTGGATAAAAAAAAGGAAAAAAAAAAAGAAAAATCACCTAGACGCAAGTCCAAGCATAATGTTTTTAGTTTACAAAGAAAGAAAGAAAGAAAAAAAAGGGCAGTGAGTACATACACCCTGATGTTCAGGTGTAGTGTGCGCAACTTAGTGTCTTGCATACAAGACACTAAGCAACAAAAAGTCAAAGAAATGGCAGTGTAAAAAACGGTTTTGAATATAAATTTTAGTTTTTGGTTGTTTTGTATTTTTTTATCAAATCCCGATTGGTTTTCTTCTTTCTTCAATTTAAATTACTTTCTTTATTGAAACACTTGGAGACTCAAAGAAAAATTGAAAAAGTATAATTTTGAAGAGGTTTATGAAGAAATTTTTTTGAGAGTCAAGAAAAGCTCTAAGAAAAACAAATATAATAATATTAATTTTATTTTTGAAATTTACTATACATGAAATTATCCGAAATTCAATGTGAAAATTTTTAAAGGGTATGAATTCTGGAAGAACTGAAGCACACCTTTTTCATAATACATATGTGATGAGGACACGGTTAACAAATGAGAGGCGGATCCTATTCAAATTCCAATTGGTCCAATTACAAGAGCTCGAGCTAAAAAGTTCAAGGAAACTCTCAATGGGTTGATTCAACACATTTGGACTAAGAACCATATTTGGGGCCCAAGGATGATGCTATACGTGATCCACAAGGATGAGTTTCCATAATTCAAGCTTTGGAATAATCTAGCAACTCAAGATTGTGTATTAAAATCTTAGTTTCCCAAAATTGGAGACTTACTCGTTTTGATTGGCACATCAAGGAAAATAGTTGGTTGCAATTTTTTTTATTATATTTTTTTAATTGTTTCCTTATTAATTTAATTGCTGAATTGTAAGGCCTGCATGCCAATTTAGGTACTTTCATTTTTTTGGATTTTAGGTTACCAGAATTGAATTTAGGTTTGTTTCTTATTCCTTAGTTTCCTTTTCCTAATTGGTTACGAATTCTCATGTATTTAAATAGATATTGGCTTTTTGGAATAACACAATTCAGATTTCATTCATACTTGTGAGAGAAAATTCTCTTTGGTTCTTTTAGAACTTTTGAACTTATCGGAGTTTCTGTGTCGTTCATCTTCGACTTATCAATCAATCCTTCCATCATTGATTGTGGTGTCTTCATCATACCAAGGTTCTTGCTTCAATATAAGCAACGGGTCGCGGTCTCACATAAATCTGTTTCTAGACGATCTGGTAATCCTTCTTGATCCATCAATTTCTTAGTTCTTGGTGTGGATCATATCAAAATCAGTTTTGGATGTACTTAGAAAAGAGGTTGTTTGCTAACTTGAAGAAGTGCACCTTTTGCACCGATAAGCTTGTGTTTCTTGGTTATTATGAGTGCACAAGGAATACAGGTTGATGAAGAGAAGATCCGTGCGATTAAATAATGGCCAAGTCCCACGAGTGTGGGTCAAGTTCGTAGTTTTCATGGACTTGCTAGTTTTTACAGGAGGTTCGTGAAAGACTTTAGTAGTATTGCCGCACCGCTTACCGAAGTCATCAAGAAGAATGTTGGATTCAAATTAGGAGACGAGCAAGAGAAGGTGTTCCAATTGATCAAATAAAAATTAACTCATGCTCCTTTACTTGCTTTGCTTGATTTTACTAAAACGTTTGAAATTGAATGTGATGCTTCAGGATTGGGTATTGGCGCAATTCTTATGCAAGGAGGAAGACTAATCACATATTTTAGTAAAAAATTAAGTGGGGCAGCTTTAAACTACCCTACTTATGATAAAGAATTTTATGCGTTAGTTCGAGCATTGGAGACATGGCAACACTATCTTTGGCCTAAGGAGTTCGTGATTCACACCGATCATGAGTTCTTGAAGCATTTAAAGGGTCAACACAAGTTGAGTAGGAGACATGCACGATGGGTAGAATTCATCAAGACATTTCCATATGTCATTCGATACAAGCAAGGTAAGGAAAACATCATTGCAGATGCACTTTCTCGAATGTACCTATTACTTTCTACTCTAGATGCAAAATTACTTGGTTTTGAGTACATTAAAGAATTGTATCCTTCAGATAACGATTTTTGTGAGGAGTTTCGGGCTTGTGAGAAAAACGCAGTGGGTAAGTTCTTTAGACACAAGGGTTTCTTATTTCGGGAGAATAAGTTGTGTGTACCGAATTGCTCTTTGCGTAATTTGTTAGTAAGGGAATCCCATGGAGGAGGTTTAACGGGTCACTTTGGAGTTGCTAAGACCTTAGCCGTTTTACAAAAACACTTCTATTGGCCACACATGAAAAGAGATATTGAGAGAATTTGTGGTAGATGTGTCACATATAGGTAGACAAAATCTCGAGTGCAACCCCATGGTTTATACATGCCACTGCCCATTCCTAGTGCGTGTTGAATAGATATTTCGATGGACTTTGTGTTAGGTTTATCTAGGTCTAAATGTGGTAGAGATTCAATTTTTGTGGTTGTGGATAGATTTTCTAAGATGACACATTTTATTCCATGTCATAAAACTGATGATGCTTCCAATGTTGCTAATTTGTTCTTTAGAGAAATTGTAAGATTACATGGTATGCCTAGAACATTAGTTTCGGATAGAGATGCTAAGTTCTTGAGTTACTTTTGGAAGACTTTGTGGTGTAAGTTAGGGACTAAGCTATTATTTTCTACTACTTGTTACCCACAAACAGATGGTCAAACTGAAGTAGTGAATTGGACCTTGTCTACTTTGTTGAGGGCTATCATTAAACAAAACATCAAAACTTGGGAAGAATGTTTACCACATGTTGAGTTTTCTTATAATCATACTATTCATTCTGTTACTAAGTTTTCACCATTTGGAATTGTTTATAGTTTTAATCCTTTAACTTCATTGGATTTAACGCCATTACTTATGTCTGTGTAACGACCCATCCCGGGTTGGCCACCCCCGAAACGGTATCATCACATTTTGAGAATCTCAGCACGACACATATATGCAACAACAAAATATAAATAACACCAAAAGAAATTTTACATCAATTTGATTGTTAAATATGCTATACAACGTAAAATGCATGAATAATACAAATAGATTTTTCATTTCATTTTATTTTCTCATTAGTCTAAGGATGTTGACATGCACGTGGCTTACAGAAAATGAATTCTTTTGAACTTTAACTCACCAAACTATTTGTCAGACCTGATACCTGAAAATCATTGTACAATGAGGAGTGAGCTTCACAAGCTCAGTGAATTAAATTTACTAAAAGTACTCATTTGTATAAACAGTCTTTTAATATTTAAATCACTTTATATCTCATACACTTGATACTAGCACTCTACTATCACTACACTTGTCAAAATATCCATTCTCTATCAATCTCTTCCTCTTATTTATTGGTTCACCTCAATACCATCGATTATTTCATAATTTCCTCACAATAAGGTTCACATCATAAGTCTACCATAACAATAACACATTACACCTCAGCATTTCAATCATCTTATCGTCATAACCGTCTTTTTCTGTGAGACTCAATCATTTATAATTAAATTCACAATAACAGTCTCTTTCTGTGAGACTCAATCATCTATAATTTAATTCACAATTAATACATCACACATCAATATTTCAATAATGCAAGCAATAATTAAAATAGATGCAATGCATGAATGATTATGATGGGAACATCTTCCCACCTGTCGATTGGTTATTATTATCTTAGACCGGCCCTTTCCCAGGTCTTTACAACTTATCCCGGCTGTCACAGAATTTATTTCCAGCATATACCGATTGTCAAGGTGTCCCTTTTATTTCCAGCATATACCAACTGTCACGGTTGTTCCATTAGACCGGCTCCTTCCCGATTCTTTCGGTTATATTATTAAATGCATATGCACATGAACAATAATATAAAAATATGCATATGAACAGCAATATAAAAATTACATGAACTCAAATATCTAAATTGACTATCCTGATTTTTCTCAAATTATATAAAAATTCCACTAACATCCTCTTATCCCAAATCACATTAAATCATCCATTAAAGCTTATCAAGATCCACTAAATTTCATCCCAAATCTCATCAAATCATCCATTAAAGTTTGTTAAGATCCATTAAAATTTATCTCCTCAAAATTCGTATCAAAACATAACCCATAGCTCATCGAGAATTTCACTTATTACTATTATTATTAAATCAACCCATTATTCTAATAATATTTCTTCTCACATAATAATTTTTCTACAGTCCAATATTTACATCATATCTATCAACCAAATATTTATTTATCATCAAAACCTAAGCTAATAATTTATCTTAATATTATCACTAGAAATTTGATTTTTATTTTGACTACTTAAAGTAAATCCAACTCACCACGTAGCTCTTAAAGCTACCCGTGGATCACCTCCTTACCTTTCCTGTTTCTCTAAAAAAATTCCCTGGTTGTAGATCGTCAATATCTGACATCATATTTATATAAATTTTCTAATTTATTCTTCAATTCGATATAAACCACACACTTTGAAAATTTTCACTTTGAACTTAGGAAAACTTTATAAATATCAGAAATTCAAAAATAAATACTATGATATTACTTTCTGCTTTTCTGATAGCTTTTCCTGATTTTTTATGAAATTCCGCAGAAAATTCCTTCAAAATTTTGCTTTTTCGATATTTCTTTGGATCTCCAAGTGTTTAAAGAAAATGAAAAAATTATAACAAGCTAAAATGAAATCGGCAAACAAAAAAAATGGAACTTCAACATATATATAAAGAAATTTAAGGCGGTTGCCACTGTTTTCTTTTTCTTTTTACTATTCATTTCTCTCCGGCTGCAACACAAGCAGCAATTTGAAAATAAAAGTGCAACACCTGGACTTCCAGGTGTTGCATGATTTTATATATATATATATATATATATATATATATATATATATATATATTTCTTTCTTATATTTTTTTCCCTTGAACGTTTAGTAACGTCTAATTTTTTTTATTTATTATTATTTTATTATCTTTGTAATTATACCTTCGCGCGTCTATTTTTTTAAAAGAATTATTTTATTCAATACTAAATTCTTCGTGTAAATATATTATTTTTAATTTTATGTTATATTTATTAAAGTATTTCTTTACCCTTATTTTACAAATACGAGTATTACAATTCTACATACCTTACAAAAATTTCGTCCCCGAAATTTTCTTACCTAACTCCAGAAACAATTGTGAATAACATTTCTTTATAATTGTCTCACACTTTCCCATAATCTCTTCAACATCCTTATTCGGCCACATAACTTAAACTAGTGAAATTATGTTATTATACAAGACTTGTTCTTTTCTGTCTAAAATTTTGACCGATACTTGCATAAAATTCAAATATACCTAAAGTTCTATCGCTTGATTCAAGACACAATGGGATTCATCGTGCAAGTACTTTCTTAAAAGTGGCACATAAAACACATTATGTAATTGCTTTAACTTTGGGGAAAAATCCAATTGATATGCTACTGGTCCAACTCTCTCAATCACCTCATATGGCCCCACAAATCTCAAGCTCAACCTTCCTTTCTTTTTAAACCTCAACACTCCCTTCCACAGAGATATCTTCAAAAATACCCAATCACTAACTTGAACTCGAGAAGTCGTTTTCTATTACCAGCATATCCCTTTTTTCTGTTCTGTGATGCTCTAAGGTTCTCTCTAACCAGTTTGATTCTCTCAGTAGTCAAATCTATCATTTATGGACCAAATATCTTTCTCTCTCCAACTTCTTCCCAGCATATTGAAGTTCTACACCTCCTACCATACAATGCCTCAATCGGTGCCATCCCAATATTAGTTTGATACTGATTATTATAAGCAACTTCACTCGATGGCATGTAAGCATCCTGACTTACTGAGAAACTCATCACTTTGCCCTTAACATATCTTTTAGTACTCTAATAATCCTATCTGAGCATGAAAAAATTATATTGAATTACAACTGTGTAACCGTGGCTTTCTGAAAGCCTCTCCAAAACCAAGATATAAATTTAGCATATTTATTTGACATTATGCTCAAAGGTACTCCATACAACCTCACTATTTCAGCTACATCCTTCTTCAATCCTGACCACCAGAATTTCTGTCTCAATTCTCTATACATCTTATTGTTACTTGAGTGCATCAAATACATATCATCATGTACTTTTCTCAATATCTTATTTCTCATCTCCACTTCATTGGGAACACAATCCATGTTCTGATACCGAAATACCCTCATTTCAAATTTTGAACTAATATTGCTTTTTGGTAAACACTCAATGCTTAATCTTTTCTATCTCTTCATCTCTACCTTGCATCTCTAAAACATTTCACTATGGATGACTGTACAACCAAATTTGTTAGCCATGATCCTCTATCACTGACATTCAACTTCATTATTATCTCTCTTAAATCTATTATCAATTTCACATCAGGACTCCTAATGGTAGTTAAACTTCTTGTAGACTTTCTACTCCATGCATCAGCTATCATTTTCGCATTTTCTAGATGATAGTGAATTGTACAATCATCGTTACTAATAAGCTCCATCCATCCTCCTTGCCTCAAATTCAACTCTCTCTGGGTAGGTAAGTATGTTAAACTCTTATGATCAATGAATATCTCACAAATGGCTCCATACATAGGATGTCTCTGATCTTTTAAAGTAAATACTATAGCAGCCAACTCTAAATTATGAGTTGGGTAATTTCCATAATGAATTCTTCAATTGCCTAGAAATATGGGCCACAACTTTTCTATGTTACACATATCCCAATCATTGATGTGACGCATCACTATACACTACAAATTCTTCATCACCAAAAGGAAACACCAATACTGGAGCTGTAGTCAATTTCTCATTTAGTAATTGATTTTTTTTTTCACACTTCTCTCACCAGACAAATCTCACCTCTTTTTTGGTTAGTCTATTCAACAGTATTACAATAATAGAAAAATTCTGAAAGAATCTTTTATAAAAATCAACTAACCCTAAGAAGATTCTAATCTCAGTCACATTAGTTGGTCTCTCCTAACTTAACATTGTCTTTACCTTTTGTAGATCAACTGTTATGCCAATTCCCGATATTACATGTTCCAAGAAAGTTATTTCATTTAGCCAACACTCACACTTAGAGAAATTTGCATATAATTTCTCTCTCCTCATAATCTCCAACACACTGTCTAATGTTTCCCATGTTGTTCTTCCTTCTTAAATTATATCAGAAAGTCAAATATAATCATAAACTTGTTAAGATATAGTTTAAACACTCTACTCATCAAGTCCATGAATGTTTCTAGAATATTTGTTAATCCAAATAACATCACAAAAAGTTTTTAACCATAACATGTCCTAAAAACAGTCTTAGGCACGTCTCCCTTCTCTCTCTTCAATTGGTGATAACCTATCTTAGAAAACCACTCTCACTCCATGCAACTACTCAAACAATTTATTTATCTTAGAAAAAGGTATTTGTTCTTATTCAACTATTTGTAGTCTATATACAATCTCATTGTTCCATCTTCTTCCTTCACAAACAGCACAGGGGCTCCCCAAATGCATTAGGTCTGATAAATTGTTTATCTAAAAATTCTTGAACTTTCAACTTTCTTAACTCATTGGGTGTCACTCTGTAGAGTGCTATAGATATATGTGATGATCCTGATATCACATCAATAAAGAAATAAATCTCTCTACTGGGAGGCAACCTAGACAGCTCATCACTAAACACATTAGAATATTCTTTCACCACTAAGATTTATTTTAACTTCCCATTTTCCTTTTTAGAGTCCACTGTGTATATCAAATACTCCTCACATCCTTTCTTCAACAATCTACTAGTCATCAGAGTAAAAATAAGATAGTTCGAGAGTATTTTATGTTCTCTCTGAAAGTTATACTCCTTATGTCCATATCTTGAACACTACCTTCTTTCTGGAACAAACAACCCAATCGTAATACGTTGACAACCAATTCTTTCTCAAAATTAAATGAAATTATATCATATTCAAAGATACTAAATCAGCTTCAGATTTTCTATAACTGATATAAATCATATAACCCTTGTAAACATATATGATTATCACTCTATCTCTAATGGGAACTTCAACAAAATATTATGCATCCAAGGACTAATATATACTTCAAAAGACTTTATATGAATACTGGATGCAAAAGATTGGGTTGTACCAATATCAACCAACATCGATATGTCCACCTTCTCTATACATAAAGCACTTCAAATTATGACAATTATGGGATAAAATATATTATCTGAATATACCTATAACAAACTTCTGTCTCTCAATCCTATATTAGATTACCATTTTACCTTGCAGCATACTTACTTCCTCTGCCATGACTCCCAGTTCCCATAACCTGTTTCCCAAATCTAAGGGTCCCACCAATATTAATTTGAGCCACTCAAGCAATAGATCCTGCTTGCCTCTGACTCTGTACTTTAGTTTCTTGTAACAAGGAACGCCTCCTCTAGGTGGTCTCCCACCCTACACACTCATACTGACACCACCTTTGGGTTCCTCAAATCTAGACTTCTTCCGCCAATTCCTCATTCCTCTAAATTCCATCACATCCCTCTCAATCTGAAATGCTATATCCACTAATCTGACATAATTCAAATGCCTCATGTAAGATAGTTTTGATCAAATTTTAAAACATAGTTCATTTATGAATTTTTTTTTTACTCTTCTTCTACTTTAGGTCTACCATTTTCGGTACAACCAATAATAAAACCACAAATTTGCTATCATACTGAACCATAGTAAACCTATTTACCTCAAATAAATAAAATCTATATCTTGTTGGGCTCTAAAGGTCCAAGGAAAGTATTTATCAAGGAAAACCTCCTTAAACCTATTCCAGGTTAAGGGTCTATCAATATCTGCACTTACTTTGGGAAGGATATCCTGTCATCATTCTAAAACTTCTCCTTCTAACTCAAACGAAACAAAGACAATCATTTGCCTGTTAGTTACTGGTACAAATACCAAATAATCTCTCTACAAGTTTCTCCCAAAACTCAGGCTTAAAAGGGTTTATAAATCCTTTAAACAACAAAGTATTCAACTTAACAATCTTCCTGCATCTCTTGCATAAACTCACTTTTCCCTTTTTGGACATTTACCATTACTGGGTTAACAACCTCAGGCACTACTCTAGCCTGTTTCTCAAGTCTATGTTATAAGCTATAAACTCTATCATCTGTTACATTCATTTTCTTAAGATCATGAGTAAGAGCTTATCTTAGCTCATCTCTTTCAACTTCAGATTCTCTCACACCTTTACTAATATTAATCATACTATCAACATGTTCCTTTCTAGGAACCACAAATTCAGACTTAACCTTGACTTGTCAAAAATATTAGGGGCCTACCACACCCTCTTAAATCAACAACTCTAACTCTAGCTCTAGCGCGTCCACCCTCAGACTGTTCATTAAAATATCATTTATTTTAATCTTTCACTTTCTTACTTTTTATGCAGTCTACAGAATCATAAAATCTAATGCTCTGATACCAAAATTGTAACAACCCATCCCGGGTTGACCACCCTCGAAACGATGTCATCACATTTTGAGAATCTCAGCACGACACATATATGCAACAAAAAAATATAAATAACACCAAAAGAATTTTACATCAATTTGATCATTAAATATGCTGTACAACGTAAAATGCATGAATAATACAAATAGATTTTTCATTTCATTTTATTTTCTCATTAGTCTGAGGATGTTGACACGCACGTGGCTTACAGAAAATAATTTCTTCTGAGCTTTAACTCACCAAACTATTTGTCAGACCTGATACCTGAAAATAATTGTACAATGAGGAGTGAGTTTCACAAGCTCAATGAATTAAATTTACTAAAATTACTCATTTGTATAAACAGTCTTTTAATATTTAAATCACTTTATATCTCATGTACTTGATACTAGCACTCTACTATCACTACACCTGTCAAAATATCCATTCTCTATCAATTTTTTCCTCTTATTTATTGGTTCACCTCAATACCATCAATTATTTCATAGTTTCCTCGCAATGAGGTTCACATCATAAGTATATCATAACAATAACACATCACACCTCAGCATTTCAATCATCTTATCGTCATAACTGTCTCTTTCTGTGAGACTCAATAATTTATAATTAAATTCACAATAATACTCCACACCTTGGCATTTCAATAATCTTATCACCATAACTGTCTCTTTCTATGAGACTCAATCATCTATAATTTAATTCACAATTAATACATCACACATCAATATTTCAATAATGCAAGCAATAATTAAAATGGATGCAAATGATGGGAACGTCTTCGCACCTGTCGACAAGTTATTATTATCTTAGACCAGTCCCTTCCCAGTTCTTTACAACTTATCCCGACTGTCACGGAATTTATTTCCAGCATATACCGACTGTCACGGTGTCCCTTTTATTTCCAGCATATATCGACTGTCATGGTTGTTCCTTTAGACCGGCCCTTTCCCGGTTCTTCGGTTATATTATTAAATGCATATGCACATGAACAATAATATAAAAATATGCATATGAATAGTAATATAAAAATCACATGAACTCAAATATCTAAATTGACTATCCTGATTTTTCTCAAATTATATAAAAATTCCACTAACATTCTCTTATCCCAAATCACATTAAATCATCCATTAAAGCTTATCAAGATCCATTAAATTTCATCCCAAATCTCATCAAATCATCCATCAAAGTTTGTTAAGATCCATTAAAATTTATCTCCTCAAAATTTGTATCAAAACATAACCCATAGCTCATCAAGAATTTCACTTATCACTATTATTATTATATTAACCTATTATTCTAATAATATTTCTTCTCATATAATAATTTTTCTACGGTTCAATATTCATATCATATCTATCAATCAAATATTTATTTATCATCAAAACCCAAGCTGATAATTTATCTTAATATTATAACTAGACATTTGATTTTTATTTTGACTATTTAAAGTAAATCCAACTCGCCACATATCTCTTAAAGCTACCCGTAGATCACTTCCTTGCCTTTCTTATTTCTCTCAAAAATTCCCTCGATTGTAGATCGTCAACACCTGATATCATATTTATATAAATTTTCTAATTTATTATTCAATTCGATATAAACCACACACTTTGAAAATTACCACTTTGAACTTAGGAAAACTTTATAAATATCAGAAATTCAAAAATAAATACTATAATATTACTTTATGCTTTTCTGATAGTTTTTTCTGATTTTCTATGAAATTCCACAAAAATTTCCTTCAAAATTTTGCTCTTTCGACATTTCTTTGGATCCCCAAGTGTTTAAAGAAAACGAAAAAATTATAAGAAGCTAAAATGAAATCGGCAAACTAAAAAAAATCGAACTTCAACAAAATTTAAGGCGGTTGCCACTGTTTCCTTTTTCTTTTTACTATTCATTTCTCTCTAGCTGCAGAACAAGCAGCAATTTGAAAATAAAGGTGCAACACCTGGACTTCCAGGTGTTGCATGATTATATATATATATATATATATATTTCTTTCTTATATTTTTTTCCCCTGGACATTTAGTAACGTCCAATTTATTATTTATTATTATTATTATTTTATTTTCTTTGTAATTACACCTCCATGTATTCATTTTTTTTAAAAAGAATTATTTTATTTAATACTAAATCTTTCGTATAAATATATTATTTTTAATTTCATGTTATATTTATTAATGTACTTCTTTACCCTTACTTTACAAATACGAGTATTACAGTCTGAATGTGCTAACTTGGATGAAAAGAAAAAGGCTGAATTTTTTAAGCAGATACATGAGAAGTCAAGACTAAACGTTGAGAGGAAAACGGAACAATATGCAAAACAAGCTAACAAAGGTCGCCGACAACTGATTTTTCAACTCGGAGATTGGGTTTGGTTACACACGAGGAAAGAAAGATTTTTGTCACAAAGGCGTTCAAAGTTCCTTCCTAGAGGAGATGGACCTTTTCAAGTCCTTGAGCGCATCAATGACAATGCATACAAATTGGATTTGCCAAGTGAGTACAATGTTAGTGTCACTTTCAATGTTTTTGATTTAAGCCCTTTTGATGTAGGTGATGATTTGAGGACAAATTATTTTCAAGATGAGGGGAATAATGAGGACACATCTAACAAATGGGAGGCATATCATATTCAAGTTCCAATTGGTCCAGTTACAAGGGCTCGAGCTAATAGGTTCAAAGAAACTCTCAATTGGCTGATTCAACATATTTGGACTAAGAATCATCTTTAGGGGCCCAAGGATGATTCTATACGTGATCCACAATGATGGGTTTCCATAATTCAAGCTTTGGAATAATCTAGCAACTCAAGATTGTGAATTAAAATCTTAGTTTCCTAAAATTGGAGACTTACTCGTTTTGGTTGGCTCATCAAAGAAAATGGCTGGCTGCAATTTTTCTTATTACCTTTTCTTAATTGTTTCCTTATTAATTTAATTGCTGAATTGTAAGGCTTGCATGCCAATTTAGGTACTTACCTTTTTTAGATTTTAGGTTACCAGAATTTAATTCTGGTAACTGAATTCTGGTAATCTAAAATCCAAAAAAGGAAAGTACTTAAATTGGCATGCAAGCCTTACAATTCAACAATTAAATTAATAAGGAAACAATTAAGAAAAGACAATAAGAAAAATTTCAGCCAACCATTTTCCTTGATGAGCCAACCAAAATGAGTAAGTCTCCAATTTTGAGAAACTAAGATTTTAATTCACAATCTTGAGTTGCTAGATTATTTCAAAGCTTGAATTATAGAAACCCATCCTTGTGGATCACGTATAGCATCATCCTTGGGCCTCCAAAGATGGTTCTTAGTCCAAATGTGTTGAATCAACCCATTGAGAGTTTCCTTGAACCTTTTAGCTCGAACCCTTGTAACTGGACCAATTGGAACTTGAATAGGATTCGCCTCCCATTTGTTAGTCTTGCCCTCATCAATATGCCTAGCCAGTGAGTTACACAAGTTTATACTATTAAACCTAAACTTCTACAAGAATTAGATATAATGACATCATATTCAAGGTCTCAAACAAAGTTATCAGACCTTCCACATCTATACATGTTCTCTCCATCCAAATCTTCAGGGGTTGTAAACTGAGTCAGTGCATCCTCCAATGACTCAACCCAACCATATATCTCTAATGTAATATCCATGGTGTTTTCATATCTTTCTGACTCATGATAACACCTTAGACACTTAACCTGATTGCATTGAAACTGACATTCAGGGTAGAAAAGAGTAGAAATAAAGATGAAAAAATAGAAAGGTTATAAAGATACTACTATAACCAAAGTTACAAGAAAGAAAGAGAACTAAACACCTTTGAACGAAGATGCCCACCAAAAACATGTATAAAAGTTGTTTCTTTCAATCTAGGATCGACCTTGCCCTCACCAACCAGTCCCTTCCCTCCAAACATATGGATTGCATAGAGGCAATCAAAAGCCTGGATAGAGACCACAACATTTATGAAATTAGACCTTTAAAGAAAGAAACATGAACAATCCACTCTTCCATCCAAATATCGAAGTCCAAATTTTTTTAAATTGAATCTTTTCATATGGTAAAATGGAGTGAAGAGAAGCAGCAATGGTATAGAGAAAATAAAAGTTTAGGATAAAAATCAGCTAGTAAATCTTGAATGACCTTAAAAATTCATGAGCATCTTCCTGATTTCCATCACCAATCTGGAAATTAAAATTCCGTATATGTAAAAGGATTATGCTAGGAGACAGAGGGCCCCCACTTTCTCTTAACATCATTACATGTTGCTTAAGTTCACATGTAAGACACCGATCTTTCCCATAACATATCATGCATATAATAGATAATAAAAGTCACGAGAGGGCTGGAAGAATAATTTAACAATACTTTATTCCCAATTAACAAGGAAGAGAAGCAAGAAATTTAAGTACAGGCTCTTGAATGTGATCTACGGAGCAAATAGATTATCAGAGGCTTTGTGCAGGTTAAACACTGTAACACAGCATTAGCATAGCAACTGCAAAATAAAAATTATAAATTAATACATAGAATCACACACAAGGTGCTAAGAAAAAATATACCCCTACAACTTTTATGTGCACAAACAGAAGGTATCGTTATGTTATGAATCCACATGCTCATATTATGATTTATGCGCTAAACTTTCCATTTACAAATAATTGTGTTAGAGTTATTATTTTTATTTCCTTTATTTTTCTTGAAGGGTAGTTTTGTACTTGGATTTATATATCTCATATATAAATAATATGTTAGCAGGTGAAGGGTTAAGTGAATAAACCCTAAACCTTTCTTCTCCATCTTCTTCTCTTTTTCTCTCTCTCATATCTAACCTAAACCCTAGATTACAACTCAACTTGGTATCAGAGCCTCCTAATCGATCCTTATGTGACAAATCTGAAGAATAGACGAGGAACACAGCAAGAAATCATCAACACAGATCTGCTGATGTCATCAACGTAGATGCTGATGTCAGTAAGGTGAGTTGATCCCCTCAATCTGGTCGACTCACCCAGGGAAATTTTTTGGTGAAGTTTCGTCGCGATCCGAGGTCGTTTGGTATGGTTTTCGAATTTTTCTTCCATTTTTTCAGATTTTAGAGCGATTTTAAAAAAACTTCAGTTTTTGGGACTTTGTTGCTTGGGGTAGTCTTTATGGGTGCCGACTAGGTGATTCTTGAGTGGCTTTGGTGTTGTTTTGATGTTTGGATCATAATTGGTTATTTTTTTATATGATTTGAAGAGTCGGCTGTGTTTTTTCTTGAAGTCTGGCCTCTGTTTTCATGGTTTCCTGGTTTTACTGCTTTGGTATGGTGGTTGTAGCTTTGCTCTAATTCATCTTGCTATGTAAAGAGGGTTGTTTATGTGCCTTTCCATCAGTTTGTTGATCTTCTTGTGAATTTCTCAAGTGTTTTGGGAGGGTTACCTTTTCTCAAGTCTGTTACTGCTTCTTTGACTGATTTAAGGGTATGTTGGTTTAGTATCAAATCTATTTTTATTGTTTGAACCTTGTGTTTGAGATGGCAGAAGAGAAATCTAGCACTAAAACTGAAGAAAAACTCCTAATTTTTAATGTTAACAATAATGATTTGCCTAAATCTATCACTTCGAAAAAGTTGAATGGTCTGAATTACATGGCTTGGTCACATACAGTTAGAGTTTATTTACGTGCACATCGAAAGTTGAAGTATGTGACTGAAAATCCTCCTAGTGCTAGTGATCCAACTTATAAAGATTGGATCTGTGAGGACTCTGCTATTATGGGATTGCTATGGCATAGTATGGATCCCGATATTGCTACCACTGTTGAAATGTGTGACTACTCCAAGAAAATTTGGGACTCAATTGCAGAGTCATTTTCTCATCAGAGTAATGTTTCTCGTGTGCATGAGCTTTATGAGAAAATTTTCATCACCAAACAGTCTGGGAAACCTTTAGCTGAGTATTATAGCACATTTAAGAATTTGTGGGATCAATTATTGCAACATAGGCCTTTTACCACGAATTTAGAGTAGTAGAAGAAGCAATGGGAGGAGTTTATGATTGCTAGCTTATTGTCTGGTTTGGACCATGATCTTCGTGGCTTTAAAGATCAGATCCTTGCAAGTGAGACCTTGCCTACGGCTGCTAATGCCTATTCCCGGCTATTGCATTCTTCCCTAGGACAACATTCTCCCTTGATTAGTTCCCCTGTTACTTCTTTAGAGACTACTGCCTTGGTCTCTAATAGTGAAGGTCGTGGAGGATTTTGTGGTGGTTTCCGCGGTGGCCGTGGAGGCCGTAATTTTCGTGGTGGTGGTGGTCGCGTTGGTGGACATAGTGACAGAAAGTGCAATTATTGTGGGGGTACAAATCACACTGAACCTTATTGCTTTCAGAAATATGGTAAGCCAAATTATGTGAATCAAGTCAGTGATGGTGTAGCACAGTCTCCAAGTATGGTACAGTCACAATCTACCTCTGTTGGATCTGCTTCTTCTTGTTCTGGTTCTCGTGATACATTCAGTACTCAACTTGGCGAGCTTCTCATCCAGCACTTGCGCAATGCACTTTCTTTTTTACAGCCTTCTTCCTCCTCTACTGCTTCCTTAGCCAATTAAGGTAATATTTCATGTGTCGCAGCTTCTCCCTCTTCATGGATTATTGATTCTGGTGCTACCAAAAATATATCTAGTTTATTATCTTATTTTTCTGATTTAACACTTGCTAATCATCATGTCGTGTTAGTTGATGGCTCTTCTCGGTCTATTCATAGACAAAGTGTTCTCCATCCCACCACCTCTCTCTCTTTACCTTCTAGTATTTATATTCCTAATTTTCCCTTTAATTTACTCTCCGTTAGTTAGTTGACAAAAGCGTTACAGTGTGAAATTCTTTTCACCCCTACTTCTTGTATTTTTTAGGACCTTAAGACCAAGAAGAAGATTGGTTCGGGGCATGAGAAGGACAATCTTTATCTTTTGGATCCTGGTGAATTCCTATCTCTCAGTTCATCCGCTTTGTCTGCTATAGTTTCTCCTCTTCAATGGCACTTCCGCTTGGGTCATCCATCTTTGGCTAAATTGAAGACTGCTATTCCCTTATTGAGCCCTTTGTCTAAATTAGAGTGTGAGGCATGTTAGCTAAAGGAAGCATCACCGCAGTTCTTTTCCTAGTAGTACTCATGATCGTCAGTTTGAGTCATTTGCTTTGGTTCATACAAATATTTGGGCTCCATCTCGAACTGCTACTTTGAGTGGTTTTCGTTATTTTATTGTTTTTGTTGATGATTATTCCCGAATGACTTGGTTGTTTTTAATGAAAGAGAGGTCTGAATTGCATAGAATTGTTCTTCAATTTTATAATGAAATTCTTGTTCAATTTAATAAGCGTATTAAGATTTTTCGATCTGATAATGCCTTAGAGTATACCCAGACCATTATGAATTCATTTTGCATTGATGGAGGCATTATTCATCAGACTAGTTGTTCTCACACTTCCCAGCAAAATGGTGTGGCTGAGCGGAAACACCGCCATTTACTTGATATTGCTCGCACTTTAATGTTCAATATGAAGGTACCTAAACATTTTTTAGGCGATGCTGTTTCAACTGCTTGTTATCTCATTAATCGCTGCCTTCTACTGTTTTGAATCATAAGTCCCCTTTTTTTCTTGTTTATCCTACTCAACCTCCTTTTTCCCTCACTCCTCGGGTTTTTGGTTGTGTTGCTTTTGTTCATATGCTTGATTTGGGTCAGGATAAATTATCTCTTCGAGCTCGGAAATGTATCTTCCTTAGGTATTCCCGTACTCAAAAAGGCAATCGTTGTTACAGTCCTGATTCTTGTCGCTACTTTGTGAGTGCTGATGTCACATTTTTTGAGTCTACTTCATTCTTTTCCTCCCAAAGTGAGAGTCTATTTTCAGATCTCATATCTTGTTGTGAGGGGGAGCGTTCTTTTCCCTCTCCTACTCTTCTGATGCCTATGTCTCAACCTATGGTCACTTCTCCGGTTTCCTCAGCTCCTTCTAACCTTCCGTTACAGGTATACCACCGATCTCAAGATAGGCGTGTTATTTCTTATGGCCTTGTTCCTATAGCTTCAAGGTCTGAGGATCCTATTTTGTCTCATTCCTCGAACACTGATGATTTACCTATTGCTCTACGCCGAGGTAAAAGAACTTGTACACAACATTCTATTGCTCATTTCTTGTCTTATAGTCGTCTTTCACCTTGTTTGCAGTCATTTACTTGTTCTTTGTCCTCTATTTCTGTTCCTTCATCCTATAAGTAGATATTATCTTCTTCTAGTTGGAAATAAGTTATGGATGAGGAAATGAGTGCTCTTCACAAGAACCACACCTGGGAGCTTACTCCCTTTCCTCCAGGAAAACAGACAGTGGGTTGTCGTTGGGTTTATACTGTTAAGTATCTTTCTGATGGTTCTATTGAACGTCTTAAAGCGCGGTTGGTTTTGAAAGGCTATACCCAAACCTATGGTGTTGACTACTTGGAGACCTTTTCCCCTGTTGCTCGCCTAAACTCTGTTCGCATTTTGCTCTCAGTGGCTGTTAATCATTCTTGGCCTTTGTATCAACTTGATATCAATAATGCTTTCCTTCATGGTGATCTTCAGGAGGAAGTGTGTATGGACCAACCACCAGGATATGTTGTTGCTGGGAATGGCCATCTTGTATGTCGTCTAAAGAAGGCCTTGTATGGTTTGAAACAGTCTCCTCAAGCTTGGTTTGATCGATTCAGTGTTGTTGTTCTTGCATATGGGTTCCAACGTTCCACCTCTAATCATTCCGTTTTTGTTCGTCATTCCACTGCTGGCACCATTGTTTTGAATGTTTATGTGGATGACATTATTGTTTCTGGGAGTGATTCAACTGGCATTGCTGATTTGAAGTGCTATTTGGGCCAGCAGTTCCATACTAAGGACTTGGGTGCTCTTCGATATTTTCTTAGGATTGAAATTGCTCGCTCTTCTCGGAGTCTTTCCCTTCCCCAATGGAAATATGTCATTGACCTTTTGTCTGAAACCGGTCTCTTAGGCTCACGCCCTGTGGATACTCCTATGGACTCTGCAGCAAAACTTGATAGTGAACAGGGTGATCTGTTTGTTGATGTTGATCGATATCGTCGGTTGGTTGGAAAGTTAATCTATCTTACTGTTACTCGCCCTGACATTACCTATGCCGTTGGCGTCGTTAGTCAGTACATGTATGCTCCTCGACAACCTCATTTTGATGCTGTTTGTCGTATTCTCCATTATCTGAAGGGTACCCCTGGTAGAGGCTTGTTGTATAAACTCTCTACTTCTCTTTCTATCACTAGCTTTAGTGATGCTGACTGGGCTGGTTCTCGTTCTGATCAGCGGTCTACGTCCGGTTATTATACCTTTGTTGGTGGAAATTTGGTTACTTGGAGGAGTAAGAAGCAAAATGTTGTTGCTCATTCTAGTGCTGAGGCTGAGTATCGAGCTATGGCTCATACGGCTTCTGAAATGTTGTGGGTTCGTGCTCTCCTTCGTGACCTTGGTATTGATTTTTGTTCCTATGGAGATGTATTGTGATAATCAAGCTGCTATTTTTATTGCTAATAATCTCGTCTTTCATGAACGTACCAAACATATTGAAGTGGATTGTCACTTTATTCGAGACTTATTGCTCCGGAAGGAGCTTATTACTCCATATGTTCGTTCAGGTGATCAGCTTGGTGATATTCTCATAAAACCTCTTGGCTTGTACATCATTCCAGCAGCTGTATTCCAAGCTGGGCATATTTGATTTGTATGCTCCAACTTGAGGGGGGGTGTTAGAGTTATTATTTTTATTTCCTTTATTTTTCCTGAAGGGTAGTTTTGTTATTGGACTTATCTATCTCATATATAAATAATATGTTAGCAAGTGAAGGGTTAAGTAATAAACCCTAAACCTTTCTTCTCCATCTTCTTCTCTCTTTCTCTCTCTCTCATATCTAACCTAAACCCTAGATTACAACTCAACCAATTGAAATAAATAAATTCTATCTCTTGTTCTAGTTGGGGGAAGAACATGTGCAACATAATATTGAGGTGACTTTTATTTCACTTTTAAGCTACATATGCCACCCAAGATATAAATATTTGTTTTAGTTCTAGTTTGCATATATTAATCCGAAAATCTTCATGCCTTTCCATTAAGATGCTATTCCTAAATTTGTGATAGAATATAGTGAAAGGCATAAATAATGATAGCAGTACCTGTTCCCACAATTTAGAAGGCCCCTATGTGATAAGTCAGAGACTTAACACTGAAAGAACTTCACAAATTCCTCGTAAGGAAAAAGCATCTGAGACAATAGGATAGCAAATTATGAATTAACAATTGCATACACAACCCAGGAACCCAATAAAAATACTAACAGTTTACAAAGGAAAGATCTATATATACTACATAGATACATGTAGAGGGAACTGACTTTCATTTTCTTGTGTCTATTATCACATTGTTCTGACCCATTCTGTCTGAAAAATTTTGTTGACTTTCTTAAATCCATCATCTTCATAATTCCCATGCTTGCCATCCCATTGCTTTCATGTGCCGGGATGGTACCCTTGATCCTAACAACTTCTGCATTACCAACACAAAGTTAGAGAAAGTACAAGAGCAAGGATATATCAAGAAAATGGATCCACAAAACCTACTTGATCCATCTGCAATTTGTTTCTTCCTTTTTGTTTCTTGAGCATGAATGTTCGCCAGACATTTTCACTGTTGATTTTGGCAATTTCACAATTTTGATTTGAGAATTCAACGCACTCTTAGGTTTCACACCTCCCCTCACAGCTGTTGTTTCCAAAGAACAGTTCAATTTGGAAGTTTCATTATTAAAAGTACAGTCCCCTCTAAGTGAATTTCCTCCATTCTGAATAAATTCAGTTTCAGTTTCATGAACACTTGCCCCGAATTTTGCAGAATATGAAGAGTCAGAAGATCCACTGTTGCTTCTTGGTTCTAACACGTTCCCATGTTGGCCTTGGTGTTTACGACTTTCATGTGTGGTACTTCTTGCTGTAGCTTGTTCATTAATATGCATGTTAGAGTTGCTGACATGGTGCTTTTTGAGAATTTCTTCTGATACATCAGAGTCACTAGTTCTCAACTGCATTAACAAGTTATCATAACTATCAGAAGCTATAAGATGATTTCAGAAAAGTAATGCATATGAAATAAGAAACTTAAAGATAAGAACCTTATACCTTATAAAACCCTCCTTTGATGAACTATTATTAGCACTAGCACCATTCCAATAGGTTTCTTCAGATGAATCAAGTACAGCACAATTCCCTCTTTTTGACGGTTCTCTGTTGGATTTACGAGAGCATCGCTTGTCTGTAGTTCTTCTCCCTAGCATGGAGACTTGAGAGTTATTGCCTGCATAGCAATCCACGCTAGCAAAGGCACCAGTACTTGTTGAAGAATGAACTGTATCATCTGGAGGTGCTTTCTCCATCACAGTCTGTTTAATATTATAACCACATAACTATAAGTTCATGCCGTCATTGAGCAGAATGGAGTCTTCACTTGAGGCAAATTCCAGAGATGAGCAACTGGTAGTCTCCACGCTTCCTCATCGCTCGTGCCCTGGAACCTCCCAACAAAATGGACGAGCCGAACGCAAACATAGACATATTCTTGACACTGTTCGTGCTCTACTAATTTCGTCATCATGTCCTGAACGTTTCTGGGGTGATGCTGCCTTAACCGCAGTGTACACAATCAATCGTGTCCCTTCCGCTACAATCCAAAATCAGTCTCCATTCGAGCGCCTTTTCGGTAAACCTCCTGATTACTCTAACCTCAGAGTCTTTGGTTACGCTTGTTTTGTTCTTCTCAAACCACATGAACACAATAAATTACAACCAAGGGCTCATCTGTGTTGTTTCATTGGATATGGTATTGAACATAAGGGGTATCAGTGCTGGGATCCTATTTCTAAGACTCTTCGTATCTCTCGTCATGTCATTTTTTGGGAACATCAAATGTTCTCTTCCTTACGGTCATTTGACATGTCAACCATCACTAACTCCAGATTCTTTACTGATCCATCTGTTGAGTTATTTCCTAAGAATCCAGTTTCAGGTACTATTGAGTCCACCTCCGAATCACCAGCCGATATCACTCCTTCCGTTCCGGACCCAGCTCCAGCTCCAGAACCCTCAACTGACCTCACCTCTCCGATTCAATCGGTCGTGCCCGAGGATATTCCTATGTCTGATGAGTCTGCACCAACTCCCTCTGAGAGCCATCCTCCTGATCACCCCCGCAGATCTACCAGGGTAACTCATCCCCCTTCTCATCTTGCTGATTACCATTGTGATTATCATTGTTTTTCCACTATACTTCATCTGCATGAGCCTCAATCCTATAAGGAGGCTAGTACTAATCCACTTTGGCAGAAAGCAATGGATGAAGAACTTCAGGCCCTAGCTAAAACTCATACCTGGGATATTGTTGATCTGCCCCCTGGAAAAACTCCTATTGGGTGCAAATGGGTGTTTAAGATCAAGACACTTTCTGATGGCTCTATTGAACGATATAAAGCCCGACTTGTTGCCAAGGGATTTGCTCAGGAATATGGCATTGACTATGAAGAGACATTTGCTCCAGTGGCGAGGCTCACATCTGTCCGTACATTCCTTGCTGTCGCTGCCATTCGAAGATGGACTCTATTTCAAATGGATATCAAAAATGCATTTCTCAATGGGGATCTTCTTGAGGAAGTCTATATACATACACCTCCCGGCTTGGATGCCCCTCGAAACAAAGTTTGTCGCCTTCGCCGTGCCCTATATGGTTTGAAACAAGCTCCACGTGCCTGGTTTGCCAAATTCAGCACTATTATTCATCAGTTTGGGTTCACACCGAGTGCTCATGATTCAGCTCTGTTTATCCGCCATACTGCCAACGGTATTATCATTCTTTTACTACACGTGGATGATATGGTCATTACTGGAGATGATCTACAAGGTATTTCTGAACTCAAAAAGTTTCTCAGTGGCCAATTCGAGATGAAAGATCTTGGTGTGCTCACCTATTTTCTTGGCCTCGAAGTCTCATCTAATTCTGATGGATTTTTTCTCTCTCAGGCCAAATATGCCTCGGACCTCCTTTCCAAGGCTGGGATCACTGACTCAACCACTGCCACTACTTCTCTCGAGCCGAAAGTCAGACTTACCCCACTTGATGGTTCACCTCTTCAGGATGCCACTCTATATCGTCAATTGGTTGGAAGTCTTGTATATCTTACTGTCACTCGCCCTGACATTGCCTATGCTGTTCATCAGGTCAGTCGGTTCTTGTCCGCTCCTCGGACCACCCATTACTCGGCTGTTCTTCGCATTCTTAGGTACGTCAAGGGTACTTTATTTCATGGGCTTCATTTCTCAGCACAGTCTGCCCCCGTTTTACAAACCTATTCTGATGCCGATTGGGCCGGAGACCCCACCAACAGACGTTCAACCACTGGTTACTGTTTTTTTTTGGGCAATTCTCTCATTTCCTGGCGTAGTAAGAAACAAACTGTGGTTGCTCGCTCCAGTACTGAAGCTGAATATCGTGCCATGGCTGATGCAACTCAAGAACTTCTCTGGCTTCGATGGCTACTCGCTGACATGGGTATCTCTTCTCCTGCTGCCACTATCCTACACTGTGACAACAGAAGTGCTATTCAGATCGCTCACAATGATGTCTTCCACGAGCGTACAAAACACATCGAGAATGATATCCACTTCATCCGTGATCACATTCTCCAGAATACGGTTCGTCTACAATCCGTCAGTTCAGCCGATCAGACAGCTGATATTTTCACTAAGGCTCATCCACCCGGACGCTTTCACTCTCTGGTTTCCAAACTCAAGTTCACCTCCCACTTACCGCCTTGAGTTTGAGGGGGGATGTTAATGTATTATATGTGCTTAGTCCCACATTGGTTTTGTATAGCTTTGCTTCTCCTATTAGCTTATATAAATAGGATAATCCCACATTGGTTGTGTATAGCTTTGCTTCTCCTATTAACTTATATAAATAGGATAGCTCCCTTTGTAAGCAAATCACACCATTCAATACAATTCTTCTTTTTGTATTGTCTCACTTCCTCTCTTAAATTCAACACACCCAAAAGAAAAAAAGAGTACAAAACGGTAAAAATCACAAGTACAAGTTAGCTACTCGCAAATCTTACATACCTCATGCAGCAAAAAGAAAGACAAAGGAAGAAATATGAGCGAAACTCAACAATACTTTTTCCTTCTCCTTCCTCTTATTCTTCAAAAAGATTCTTTGATTTCTCAAATGGTAAGAGAAGTAGTTTCTCTTCTCTCTCTGTGCAGTTTGTGCTTCACTTCACACTTTGCTCTCTCTCTCTCTCTCTCTCTCTCTCTCTCTACTTTAAGATTATGGGAAATTTTATGTCTGATTTGCTCATACACAAAATGATTTTTTAACGCATGCACACGTGGCATAACATGATTTTTTCTCAACTAGACAGAGTTTGGGAAAGTGACGTGAGTGTGTGATTGGTTCTTAACTGTTGGATCTCTGCAAGTTGGAATGCAATGTGGTGTTAGTTTAGGGACGTCATGTGAGTTTTTGGTATAAAAAAGGTAAATGGGTTTTTCAACTGTAGGACCCACGTGAGTGTGTGATTGGTTCTAAATTATTAATATTCTTAGTATTTCTAGCTAAAATTTCACTATAATTCTAATTCTTTTTAAGTTTTAACTCACAAGTAGTCTTTCACTCTTGCCGATGAAATACATAGAAAATTTAGCAAATTCAAGACTAGGGAAAAAATGGTAAAAACACCTGCTTTCAAGCACCTTTATACACCTGCCATTTCTTCTTATTTTTGTTTTCCTCTAGACAATATATTCAATTAAAAATCGAGGAAACCCCAAGTAGTTGAGATTTGGATGAAACAAACCATTTTAACTAATTCCGATGCTGGATATCCCATGGCTCAGAATGTAGTTGTCTAAAAATGTCTAAGCGTTTACTAGATGAACTCACTTTCATATATATCCACAAATATGAGCCCTAGCTTATATAAAAGATGATAATTGTGCTGACTATTGTCTCTTGAGCAACCAATGATACAATTTTGACACAGCACAGCCACATTTTCCATGCATCAAACATGATGGTCAATAGCAAAGCATTTCCCTGAATAAGCATGATAGAATGCAACTCAAATCAACTAAACATGAATAAAAGACGATGAGTGCAGTCTCGGGGATTGTTTTTGCGACTCTTTTTAACTCCTTTTGTTGTTGCTTTGCAATTACCCTATCTGGTTCACTGTAGTGATCAACAATCTCTTTCAGCAGGGGTACTCTTTCCATTACTTTATTGACGGCTTCCTAAGAAAGTGAGAAAGATAAAAAAAGATAGTATATTCATTTCCTTTCCAAGATACATACTATCATTTTTCAAAAATATTTAGTGTTTACACACAACACACGCACACACATATAGTTATTATATGGAGCCTAGACGCAAGGTGCAGGCGCGCCTCTGACAAAGGTGAGGCGCACATTTACAAAAAAATGTGTATAAAATGGTTATAATTCATATAACATAAACTATATTAAGAAATATCATAGATTTTCAATATGTAATCAACTTATCACCATTACTTTAATGTAAACACATACTAACTTAAACATTAATGCCATATATATTTGTTTTGATAATTTAAAACCATATATACTAAATTAAATTCAACTGTATATGTACTTTTTTTTTATTTTTGTTAAAATACAAAATCAATTAACTAGTAGTTAACTTATCTTTTTGTTTATCAAAATCAATAATCTATTTTAGTATAGAATAAAACACTAATACAATAATATATAATGTATATCATATAAGTGTCTTTCGCTAGAAGCTTGTGAAAAATGACATATAGAATTGTTTTGCCCAGCTCATCAGCTCTTCATGCCACCATTAGTTTCGATCTTCAGGAGAAGCAAAACCGATGTGCGAGAGATTTGATTGCAAGCTTGTACGTTTCTTAAACATTTCTCGAGCTCAAATCATCTGACACTAGAAGATCAATCTATCGAGGTATGCCTCCTTATATTTCCTTATAGTTGTTATCAAGGAGAAAAAAAATTAATTTGAGATTTGTGTTTTCTTGTCATATATGATCTTTAGTGTCAATGATTTCAATAAAAAAGAACAAGATCAATGAATATTGTAATTGTATCTCGACATGTTTCTTTCAATTACTTATATTCTTAGTTAGAACTGATAAAAAAGTTGTGTGCGCTTGCACATTTGTATGTATGTGTGCATATGTGTTTGTCTTTGTACGATTTTAGGTCAATGTCACTGAAAAAGTTTAGCAAAATTCCAAGTTATCGGAGTTTGGTAATGCTTCCGTTAGATGATTCCTGGTGGCTGGCTCATATTAATGTGATAAAGTTAATTATCTTAGGTCATTCATTTTAATAAATATTTCTTTGTCATGTTTTATTTTTAGGTTAATGCCCATGCAAAAGATGTAGTTGCTGATCTGCCCACATTTGGTAAGTTGACAAGTATGAAACTCAGCTCAAGAATCATTGTTACCAAAACTTTGATCAACTTTCTCCATAACTCACCGATGCTTGAGTCTCTCATCATTCAGGTAAGTTCTTTAGCATCCTTAGATGTGTCCTTTTTTCTTAAGGGAATATTTGTTTCCTTTAAACGTACATCCTCAGCTTACAACTTGATAATTTCACATTCAAATCATTTTCTTTTTTTTTTAATTCCAATCATTGTCAGCATATTTCAGGTTGTGATGAGGACGTATTGGCTTCACCGAATGTGCCAGATTTTTTTCTGTCTCACCTCAAAGTAGTACTTTTTGCACGTTTCTGCTGGTCTAAGGATGAGCTTTCTTTAGTGAAGTATTTGCTGAAGAATGCCAAAGCTTTGGAGGAGATGACTATCAGTACTTATTATGGTCGGCGCAAAAACCTCATTAAGAAAGTACTAAAATTTCCTAAAGCCCCAAGCCAGGCTTTTTACTGTGTTTTCTTGGTATGATGTGTTAAGAAATCGTTTCTTTTTTGGCTAAGCAAAAGAGGGCTACCAATGATGGTCATCCTCTTGGACATGAGCATGCCTTAATTTAGTCCTAATGGACCAATGCCTGGAGGGGCTTAGGCAAATGGTTTTCGAAGGTAGATTTTTTCTTCGTAAAAATACTTGGAAGTTGATGCAAATTGTCGTTTTTTTAAAAAAAAAATTCTTGAGATATTGTCTAATAATGTTATTTTCAATGGGAAGAATGATAGTATGATAAGATGAATCTCTTATCTCTCTTACTTGAATCTAAGGACTTCACAGACTAATTCTATTTTGCAATTTCACCATTAATGTTTGCATTAAATGAATTAAACTCAGCAAATTTAAGTTTAGACAGTTTTGCAAAGTCAAGCTTTCTCGATTCCAATGCAAAAGAGATTTTCCTAATTCTCTACAATTCAAATTAGCTTGAAAATGTTTATCTTCCCATCCAATACAAATTTAACAATCGATTATATGTGAATTTGTCAATGACTCGATTGCCAATTGACAATCGGTTATATATCAATTTGTCAATTGACAAGTGATTTGAAGAAAATATTCATGTTATTTCAAATAATGAGAGTTCATTTTATTTTTTTAAAAAAATTATAACTTACGAGATTTAATATGTATTAACTTTTTGTAATAAAAAATTATGTCTAAGTTACAAACTATGAAATCAGTATTTTGAATAATAATTCTGTTATGAGAGAAATAAAGTTTAAGTTATAGAATTTGATCTCTCAAAAAAGGTTATAGAATTTGAAGGTTAAGTTATTAAATTTAATGTCATTTTTTTGTTTACGAAAAATGATATATAAAATTATGAAATACGAAGGTTAAGTTACAAAATCTTATAATATTATTCTGTTATGAAATATTTTATATAAGTTACAAAAAATATCTAGGTTACAAAAATTAAGGTAGAGGTTAAAAAATATGAAAGCTAAGTTATGAAATTTGATAGAATTTTTTAGTTACGAGAAATGATATTTAAGTAACAAAATATTAGCGATAAATTATGAAATTTGATAATATTTTTTAGTTACGAAAAATGAAACCTAAATTAAGAAATATGAAAGATAAGTTATGAAATTTGATATTCATTCCGTCTCATATTTTTAGACCATCTTTTTAAACACAGTTTGCACTTGAATGATTAGTAAAACAATATACAAAAATCAAGACTAAATTAAAAAAAATGACTTACCTTGAAACTTTGCATCTTACAATATTTAGAGATTTTGATTTAATATATTGAATGAAAATTTTCAAATAGTTAGAAAACTCAGAGATATTAACTGCTCGTTCTTTTTATTTAACTGCAATAATAATTTAAACTCAAGCACACAACAGAGTAGAAACAAGACATATTAAATTTCACACACGAACATAAAAACTACTGAAAACTACTTGCGACCGCTGCTGCAACCTAAGGATTCTCCACTCATAGAACAACATATGACAAGTAGCTTCCAATAGATATATACTTACTCAACAGCTATTTATTACAACACACCACTTGTCTTGCAACCAATGATTTAAAAAACGGGTTTGGAGGCGCGCCCCGGGACGAAATCCGGTCAAAAAGCCCAGGGACGTAATTGTTGGGGCGTATATTTTATATGTACGTTTGTTAGCAACATATCCATAGTCAGGCACTGGTGCTCTATTGGTAAGTAAACATTATCCCGTCTTGTAGCCCTGGGTTCGATACTCAGCAATGCGTTTGTCATCCACTGGTCCTTTTTTTTTTTTTTCCCTTCGTTGCTTCCTTGTTTTTTTTTCCCTCCGCTGCTTCCTTGTTTTTTTTTTCCTCATCTGTTTCCTTGTTTTTTCCCCTCCTCTGTTTCCTTTTTTTTTTCCTCTTTATTTCCACTATTTTTTTTTTCTCATTTGTTTTCATTGATTAACAAATTCATTAAATAGACTCCATATTATATACTCTGTATTTTATTAATATCATTTTATAACATCATTAGGATTGCATTATCTATGTTATCTAATTTGTTGCTTTTAATAGATTTATCTATGTGAATTTGTTATACCAATGCAAGTGTGTAAACACTAATCAGTAAACATTTGACCCTTAACATTATGTTATTTTTATTTATTTTTTGAATTTGGAACGTGTTTGTGTCTTGTGATGAATAGATTGGTCAATTTAAAAATTAGAATTTGATTTTTGAAGTGTGATTTATGATTTATTGATGAAAGATGAGATGTATGTGAATTTGTTATATTATTGTAAGTGTGTAAAAAACAACCACTTAACATTGTGTTTGTGATGTGAATGTTTGTTTGTGAAATATTTTGACAAATATTCATTAATAGGTTTTAAGTTAGTAAAATTTATTGATAATTAATTAATTTATATTATTTTAATTTTTTAGTTTTTTTATAATTTAATTAATATTATTTTATTCAAAACGCCCCAACGTTTCAAAAGACTTACGCCCCAACGCCTCAGGGCTTACGCCTCGCCTCATTGAGGCAAAACGCCTCGCCCAACGCCCTCGCCTCTGAAAACACTGCTTGCAACACAACTAATGGTCTTGCATGCGGCCTGTCTTTCAGCTAAAAGAAAAATAAAGGTGCTTAAGGCCCAACATAAGTTCCTATTGCATCGATAAAGATGCCACATTTTCCATGAAGCTCAACAATCTTGCCACCAGATTTTGAAATTGAGAAAGAGTTTCCTTTTTCTTTTCCAAATGTTCCATGTCTTTTTGTTGCTTTCATTTTAAGAGAAGAAACAATGCAACCAACAAAAGCTCCTGCACTGTAGTGTTTGTGGTGTCCAGAAATTAAAATGATAAACTCTTTGGGATAATCAAGTTTGACCTACAATAATTAATATATTCAAATAATAGTAATAATACGTTTATACCAACCAAGCTATTTGAAGGTAAGAAACTAAAGCTATGATTAGTAGGGAATAAAACTAGAGGTGGATTAGAGCCAAATCGAGTTTGAATACTAAGGTATTCGAGTTCGGCTCGAGCTTAAATGAATAGACTTGAGTTCGATAAATTTTATGAAGGCTCGAGCTCAGTTTGGCTGGAGTTCGATAATAATCGAGCCTATTTGAGCTTGAGCTCGAGCCTAAACCTTGAATTGCCCATTCGAGCTCGAGCTCGAACGATAATTTTAATAAATAAAAATATTAAATAAATATTGATTTGAACTCGATAATACCTTATTGAACTGTTCGAGAGCCTTTCAAGCCAAACCTTAAGGTATTTGAACTCAGCTCGATAAGCTATTCGAGCCTAAGTTTCAAGCTCGAGCTCGATCGAGCTGAACTTTGACCGAGCTCAACCTCGAATAGTTCGATAAAAGCTCGGCTTGATTCCAGTTCTAAATAAAACTAAGAGAAGAAAGAGTGAGAGAAAAGAAAAAAATTGATGAAATGCACTTCTCTTTTCTTATTTTCTTCTACTTTTCCATCATATCTACGAAACAAATGATGGAAAGTTCAATATACTCTTCTCTTCTCGATTTTCTTTCCTGATACTCTTCATTCTTCTCACATTTTTTTTCTAACCAATCATAACCTTAAGAGACATATATTATGATAGTAATTTTTATATTAAATTAAAGAAGAAATTGTAAAGGAATGAATACGACACGTGGACATTCCCATGTCTAATGGTGAGATGACATATAGACAAGCTGTTGACAACCCCATTACCATTCCCAAAAACCCCCGCATAGACCTATAAGCACAATTCCAGGGAATACTATTCCCGAAAACCCCTGCACAGACCTGCAAGCATGATTCCAAGGATCACGATCCTCCTTGGGCACCTGGCCATACCTATTGACAGAGGGACTGGATCTCCAGGATTGCCCCATCCCAACCACATGGGTAGCTTCTCCTTTAGAGTACTATAAAAGGATCAAGGTATTCAAACACAAACTCATCTTCATTTTTCCAAAACTTATTTGACTGGAAACACTAGGCATCCTTATCCTCTCCATTTCTCTAAACACTTTATACTAATAAGAGCGTCAGAGTGTCCTCGGAGGCATCGCCCTTCCTCTACTCCGACAACCCTCTAAATCACCCTTGTTTCCTTATGCAGACCAGTGAAGCACCGAGCTTCAGCTCAGCAACATATTTTAGACATCAACATACTGAATAAAATAGCGTAGGAAATCTCAGGGTCGGGTTGGACACCAATGATGGATGACCCAACCCGACCATTTACCTTTGAATAAAGAGGCATAAAGGAAATCATGCAACTTTTGGTTTCACTATCATATATATGTGTGCGTGTGTGTGTTTTCTTGTAATAAAAAGGTCGTCGAAACAACTCATTCTATAGAGAGAAACTTCATCTTCTTCTTTTAGCGAGTCAAAACGGTTCTTGGGTTATGGAAACATATATACTTTATGTTATCGTGATTGTATATTCGGCTGTAGGCGAGGTAGAAGCATAAAGAACCGGAGATAAGTCTAAATACGAAAAGATTTCGGGTTAAAAGGTTCGAGTGAAAGCTCTGAAGAAGTTAATTGTCCTAAGAAATATATTAAAATTTTATTGACAGAAAATGATGTCCATTTCTATGTAAGGACTTCACAGACTAATTCTATTTTTGCAATTTCACCATTGATATTTGCATTAAATGAATTAAACTCAGCAAATTTAAGTTTAGGCAGTTTTGTAAAGTCAAGCTTTCTCAATTCCAATCCAGAAGAGATTTTCCTAATTCTCTAGAATTCAAATTACTTTGAAAATGTTTATCTTCCCAACCAATACATATTTAATAATTGATTACGTGTGAATTTTTCAATGACTCGATTGCCAATTGACAATCGGTTATATATTAAATTGTCAATTGACAAGTGATTTGAATAGAAAAAAATATTCATGTGATTTGAAATAATGAGTTCATTTTATTTTATTTTTTTAAAATTATAACTTACAGGATTTAATATATATCAACTTTTTGTTATAAAAAATGATGTCTAAGTTACAAAATATGAAATCAACATTTCAAATGATAATTCTGTTACGAGAGAAATAAAGTTTAATGTCATTTTGATCTCTAAAAAAAACAAGTTATAGAATTTGAAGTTTAAATTATGAAATTTAATGTCATTTTTTTGCTTACTAAAAATGATATCTAAAATTATGAAATATGATCAACGTTACGAAAAATATTTGGGTTACAAAAATAAAGGCATAGGTTAAGAAATTTAGAAGGTTAAGGTACAAAATCTTATAATATTATTTTGTTAAGAAAATTTTTATATAAGTTACAAAAAATATTTAGGCTACAAAAATTAAGGTAGAGGTTAAAAAATATGAAGAAAGTTATGAAATCTAATAGAATTTTTAGTTATGAGAAATGATATTTAAGTAATGAAATATTAATTATAAGTTTTGAAATTTGATAATATCTTTTTGTTACGAAAAATGAAATCTAAGTTAGGAAATATGAAAGATAACTTAGGAAATTATATTCCTTCTGTCTCATATTTTTAGATAATCTTTTTTAATACAGTTTGCACGTGAATGATAAGTAAAACAATATATAAAAATCAAAACTAAATTGAAAAAATGACTTACCTTGAAAATTTGCATCTTACAATATTTAGAGATTTTGATTTAGACAGTTCTATATATATGATTAAATTAAATTTTGCCAATAGTTAGAAAATATCTAAAAAGTTTATAGAGATTTTTTTTCAAGGAATTCTTCTTGGCATCATAGAAGTTTTCTAAAAATAACACTCAAGTGTGGAAAAAAAACCAAGAGATCTTACACAATATTTATAGAACGGAATAACTGCTCGTTCTTTTTATTTAACTGCAATAATAATTTAAACTCAAACACACAACACAGTAGAACAAGACATAATAAATTTCACACACTAACATAAAAACTACTGAAAACTACTTGCAAATGCTGCTGCAACACGTGGCAACCTAAGGATTCTCCACTTATAGAAAACATATGACAAGTAGCTTCCAGTAGATGCTTACTCAACAGCTATTTATTACAACACACCACTTTTCTTGCAACACAACTCATGGTCTTGCATGCGGCCTGTCTTTCGGCTAATGGATAAATCAAAGTGCGTAAGGCCCAACATAAGCTCCTATTGCATCGATATAGATACCAAATCTTTCATGAAATTCAACGATCAGATGTTAGAATTGTCAGATGTTAGAATTGAGAAAAAGTTTCCTTCTTCAGTTTCAAAAGGTCCATACGTTTTTTTCTTGGTTTTAATTTTAAGAGAATGAATATAAAGTTTGTGGTGTCCTGAGATTGAAACGATAAACTCGTTTGGATAGTCAAGTTTGACCTTCAAGAATCAATAGAGTCAATTAATAGAGTAAGAATTCATTTATAAGGAATATGACCCTTGTGGTCTCTCTTTTTAAACAACCTACTCATAATTTGTTTGAAAATAAAATAGAATAAGAAAAAAAACCTCATGACGATTGTGTCCACCTGATCCACCATGTTTTGCTGACCATACGGATCTTCCATTCTTATCATACTCAATTTGTATTGAGTCTATTACATCTCCACATACTATACGCAGCTGCTTTACTGTAGTGTAAGTTCCATCGTCCCACCGGTTTCCACCTTGTCCTCCAAATGGCCCAAAAGATGCATATGGGTATGAAATAGGGATTGATGCAACATGTGCTCCTATTGCATCGGTATAGCTACCAGATCTTCCAAGAAACCCAACGATCTTGCCACCAGATGCTGGAATTGAGAAAGAGTTTCCTTCTTCAGTTCCAAAAGGGCCATATGTTTTTTTGTTGGTTTCAATTTTAAGAGAGTGAACAACATAATTTCCAGTGTTGTAGAGTTTGTGATGTCCAGAGATTGAAATGATGTACTCATTCAGATAGTCAAGTTTAACCTATAAAATTAATAGATTCAAATCATAAAATAAAAATTAGTTTATGAGGATTTATTTAACCAACCTAGATGTTCAAAGGTAAGAGACTAAGACTAAAACCTTTCAAAAAAAATGATTAGTAGTAAAACAATAGAGGAAGGAAGAGGGAAAGGAAAGAAAAGAATGTGACTCTTACGATTATACCAACTATTATAGTCACATTTATTTAATCACTTATCCTTATTTTTTTTTTAAAAAGATAGAAATAACATAAATAAATAAATAAATAAAAACCTCATGGTATTTGTGTCCACCAAGTCCACCATGCTTTGTTGACCATACAGATTCTCCATTTTTGTCATACTCAATTTGGATCGAGTCTATTACAGCTCCACAGATTACGCACAGTTGTCTTACAGTTGTGTAAGTTCCATCATCCCACCGGTTTCCACCTTGTCCTCCAAATGGCCCAAAAGATATATATGGGTATGAAATAGGGATTGACGCAACATATGCTCCTATTGCATCGATATAGCTACCAGATCTTCCAAGAAACCCAACGATCTTGCCACCAAATGCTGGAATTGAGAAAGAGTTTCCTTCTTCAGTTCCAAAAGGTCCATACATTTTTTTGTTGGTTTCAATTTTAAGAGAATGAATGTAAAGTTTGTGGTGTCCTGAGATTGAAACGATAAACTCGTCTGGATAGTCAAGTTTGACCTACAAGAATCAATAGATTCAATTAATAGAGTAAGAATTCATTTATAAGGAATATGACCCTTGTGGTCTCTCTTTTTAAACAACCTACTAGTAATTTCTTTGAAAAGAAAATAGAATAAGAAAAAAAAACCTCATGACGATTGTGTCCACCCGATCCACCATGTTTTGCTGACCATACGGATTTTCTATTCTTATCATACTCAATTTGTATTGAGTCTATTACATCTCCACATACTATACGCAACTGCTTTACTGTAGTGTAAGTTCCATCATCCCATCGGTTTCCACCTTGCCCTCCAAATGGCCCAAAAGATACATATGGGTATGAAATGGGGATTGACACAACACATGCTCCTATTGCATCGATATAGCTACCGGATCTTCCGAGAAACCCAACAATCTTGCCACCAGATGCTATATTTGAGAAAGAGTTTCCTTCTTCAGTTCCAAAAGGTCCATATGTTTTTTTGTTGGTTTCAATTTTAAGAGAGTGAACAACATCATTTCCTGTGATGAGTTTGTGATGTCCTGAGATTGAAATGATGTACTCATTCGGATAATCAAGTTTGACCTATAAAAATTAATAGATTCAAATCATAAAATAAAAATTAGTTTATGAGAATTTATTTAACCAACCTAGATATTCGAAGGTAAGAGACTACGACTAAAACCTTTCAAAACAAAATGATTAGCAGTAAAACAATAGAGGAAGGAAGAGGGAAAGGAAAGAAAAGAATATAACTTTTACGGTTATACCAACTATTATAGTCACATTTATTTAATCACTTATCCTTATTTAAAAAAAAAAAGAAGACAGAAGTAACATAAAAAAAAAGAAAACCTCATGGTGTTTGTGTCCGCCAAGTCCACCATGTTTTGCTGACCATACAGATTCTCCATTTTTTTCATACTCAATTTGGATCGAGTCTATTACAGTTCCATAGATTACGCGCAGTTGTCTTACAGTTGTGTAAGTTCCATCATCCCACCGGTTTCCACCTTGCCCTCCAAATGGCCAAAAAGATACATATGGGTATGAAATAGGGATTGACGCAATATATGCTCCTATTGCACCGATATAGCTACCTGATCTTCCGAGAAACCCAACGATCTTGCCACCAGATGCTGGAATTGAGAAAGAGTTTCCTTCTTCAGTTCCAAAAGGTCCATATGTTTTTTTGTTGGTTTCAATTTTAAGAGAGTGAACAACATCATTTCCTGTGATGAGTTTGTGATGTCCAGAGATTGAAATGATGTACTCATTCGGATAGTCAAGTTTGACCTATAAAAATTAATAGATTCAAATCATAAAATAAAATTGGTTTATGAGAATTTATTTAACCAACCTAGATATTCAAAGGTAAGAGACTACGACTAAAAACTTTCAAAAAAAATGATTAGTAGTATAACAATAGAGGAAGGAAGAGGGAAAGGAAAGAAAAGAATATGACTTTTACGATTATACCAACTATTATAGTCATATTTATTTAATCACTTATCCTTATTTTTTTTTAAAAAAAGACAGAAATAACATAAAAAAAAACCTCATGGTATTTGTGTCCACCAAGTCCACCATGCTTTGTTGACCATACAGATTCTCCATTTTTGTCATACTCAATTTGAATAGAGTCTATTACAGTTCCACAGATTACACGCAGTTGTCTTATAGTTGTGTAAGTTGCATCATCCCATCGGTTTCCACCTTGTCCTCCAAATGGACCAAAAGATACATATGGGTATGAAATAGGGATTGACGCAACATATGCTCCTATTACATCGATATAGCTACCAGATCTTCCAAGAAACCCAACAATCTTACTGTCAGATGCTGGAATTGAGAAAGAGTTTCCTTCTTCAGTTCCAATAGGTCCATACATTTTTTTGTTGGTTTCAATTTTAAGAGAATGAATGTAAAGTTTGTGGTGTCCAGAGATTGAAACGATAAACTCGTATGGATAGTCAAGTTTGACCTACAAGAATCAATAGATTCAATTAATAGAGTAAGAATTCATTTATAAGGAATATGACCCTGGTGGTCTCTCTTTTTAAACAACCTACCCGTAATTTCTTTGAAAAGAAAATAGAGTAAGAGAAAAAACCTCATGACGATTGTGTCCACCCGATCCACCATGTTTTTCTGACCATACGGATTTTCCATTCTTATCATACTCAATTTGTATTGAGTCTATTACATCTCCACATACTATACGCAGCTGCTTTACTGTAGTGTAAGTTCCATCGTCCCACTGGTTTCTACCTTTCCCTCCAAATGGCCCAACCTTTGTTGTCTCCATATCACGAAAGTTGGAATACCTGGAGATTTGAGGAAACTTCCAAAATAAAGAGGATTGCTAAAAGTTTGCTGAGGAATTGCAGCATATCATGACAACTTATATAGACCTTCCAAAATAACATTATATTTAATTACATGTTGCTATCTCAACTTGAAAAGAAAATGCTAATATCATACCTTCCCCCGCGGCTTCCTCCACATGTTCTGTACTGTGTTTTATAAGCGTTGACATCGAAGGTGATGACCAAGTTACATGTTTGTACTGTAAAAGTTATTATTTTAATTATAGTTAAAATGATAAGTTAGATGTTATAATAGAATTCTGAGCCTATTAGTAACACACTGATATGTTTAATCTATTGATAGCGTATGATAAGAAAAAAAAAATTTGTCTAGCTCTTTATGTTTGTTACGAATATTTTAATTAATCAACTTGTTTCTATTATTCTTATTTCTTAACAAACATAAAAAGTAGAAATCTATTTTAATAAATATGTAACGTGGAAAGCATGTGAGCTCTCTACATGATCATAATTTGATAACGACGAATGCAGTGTCTCAATTATTATATTCTTTGTCCACCCTTTTCGAATTTGATAAATTTGTTAAAAAATCATAACTGGAAAATTAAATAATATTTAATATTAATAATATATTAAATATAAATATAAATATAATAAATTAAAATAAATTAAGTATAAATTAAATTCATAATATATAATAAATTATATATTATAGAACTTATATAGAACTTCGATTTTGAAAAAGAAAGGAAATTAATTAATATGTAGACTTATCTATTGCACCATGTGACCCACCAACGTTTGTTCACGTACACAACCAAGGGTGAAAGCTCGGGTAATTCCACCCTAAAAGAACCATTTAAAGGAGTCAAAACTCAAAAAAGGAATGTCTCATTCTCCTCTTGCTCTAGTTATGTTTTCTCTATCTAAATTTTTGAGTTCAGTTCTTTGATTTAGGCATCAAAGAGCCTTTTGAAGATCAAATTCCAACTGTATTTTTCAGGTTCTATTTATTATTTTGTGTGTGCATGTATTCATGCAACCGACTGTCCAGATTTTGGTATCAACAAAGATGAATAAAAAATAAAATTTGTTTTATTGTTTTTACAACTTTTATTAGTTCTTGTTTAGTTTTTCTTCATTTTAATTCAAAATCTTCAGTTTTTAGAGCAATTGTTAAAAATTTAGAGTAATTATCTTACAATTAATTCAAACTTTTACCTGAATTTACAAATATACTCTTATATATAATTGATATAAACACTTATAAATGAAATGTATTGACGTTACTATGGAATATGAGACTTTTCACTATTTGTTATTATTTAATGAGTCCATGTAAAACTTACCTAAATTTAAATGTAATTTTTAAATCTTATAAATGTACATTTGTTTAAGCATTATTTAATAAATGTCTTTTGAATTCCCCCGGTCCCTGCTTTTGAGGGATTGAGTATTGGATACATGATGTGAAGATAAAATGAAGATGGAGATAATAAGTACCATCACATAAAAAATAGTTGGCTTTATATTCTCATTGTTACTTCTCATAAATAATTAAAACTTCTTTACATTGACATTCACGTGAGAATTTTAAGTAATTAAATAAAATTTTGATATGTCAATATTAAATATTATTTCTACACAAAAAGGTTAAATAAATAAATTTATTTTGTTATTTAACTAAATTAGGATGAATAAAAAGTCATCATTATAGTATAATTATTTAGAAAAAAATAGCTAATTTATATAAGGTATGCACTTTTGTATTCAATTTTATAAAAAAAAAAAAATTTATCATTTTTTTAGGGAAATTAGCTTCTCTGCTTAGGATTAGGTATAAGAGAAACACACTCCTTGATAACATAATGTTCCATTTTACCTGTATTCTGTTCACATAAGAAACATTTTTTGCTCAATAAAGTTAGTCTATTTTCACTCATATGACCCAATCTCATATGTCTCAATTTTATAACTTCAGAATCTGATATACTGGAAGTAGCTATGGAACCAGTAACAGTAGTAATTTACAGAACATACAAATTTGGCGACGTTATCTTCACTTTTAAGACAACCAGAGCACTTTGTTGGCTTTCATAACTCTACATTCAGATGAATATTTGTATCATTTGAAATCAAGAGTACTCAGAGAAATCAAATTCTTCTTGAAGGCAATAATATGTCTAATTTCTATTAAAGTCTTTCTCACATCGTCATACATTCTAATCTGGACAGTTCCTATACCAGTATTTTTTCGAGTTGCATCATCACCAGTAAGATAACTCCGTCATAAGGCTCATATTATGAAAATCGATCCTTATTTCGACAAATATGATGCAAAAAACTGAATCCATAATCCGATCAGACATAAAGAACTCATTACTACTGGTAATAAGGACATGATCATAACCGGCAGAGTCTTTTTCACTAACATTAGCTTTGTTAAAAGATATTTCCTATTCTTACTGCAATATTAGCTTCCTAGTTTCATATGTATTAGTTTCCTAATCAGTTTAGTTTCCTGTTTTATTATAAATCCTATGTTTCCTATTTCTATTAGGTTTTATATTCTTAGCCTATATATAGGCTTGTATTCGTCTTTCACAATAACTTCAATAATATACATCAATAATACAAGAGTTTCTTCTCCAATCACTCTTTATTTTTCTAACATGGTATCAGAGCTATTGATCTTATTTTGAGAGTCGTATTTTGAGCTTCCGCAATTTTGGCGGGCGGCTTAATGCCGCTCGCCCGAACATAACCTCTTTTTCCTTCTTGTTATATACTATTATAATCTTTACCAAATATTCACCCATGATTCTCTCAGCAGCATCACCATCAGCATCAACAGCATTAGCATCGGCATCACCAGCATCATCAACAACTCAAACACGAGCTGCATCTATTGCACCATCACCATCTTGTGGAACCGCCGAATCCCAAGTCACATTTCAACAAGCATAACCAGCAGCATCAGCAACAGCAGCAAGTTATCACCCTATGATTCCGCTCCGGGTCCTGCCAAGTCATCACCCATGATTCTCTCAGCATCATCAGTAGCAGCATCACCATCAGCATCAACAGCATTAGCATCGGCATCACCAGCATCATCAACAACTCAAACACGAGCTGCATCTATTCCACCATCACCATCTTGTGGAACCGCCGAATCCCAAGTCATATTTCAACAAGCATAACCAGCAGCATCATCAGCATCAGCAACAGTAGCAAGTTATCACCCCGTGATTCCGCTCCGGGTCCTGCCAAGTCATCACCCATGATTCTCTCAGCATCATCAGCAGCAGCATCACCATCAGCATCAACAGCATCACCATCAGCACCATCAGCATCAACAGCAGCAGCATCATCATCAGCATCAGCAAGTTATCACCCGAGATTCTGCTTTGGGTCCTGCCAAGTCATCACCCGTGATTCCACTTCGGGCCCTGCCTGTCACTCATCTTTTCTGTGCTTTGTTGATTCAGTTTACAAACTCAAGTTGGCATCCATTTTACCACCTTAAGTTTGAGAGGGGCTGTTAAAAGATATTTCCTATTCTTACTGCAATATTAGCTTCCTAGTTTCATATGTATTAGTTTCCTAATCAGTTTAGTTTCCTGTTTTATTATAAATCCTATGTTTCCTATTTCTATTAGGTTTTATATTCTTAGCCTATATATAGGCTTGTATTCGTCTTTCACAATAACTTCAATAATATACATCAATAATACAAGAGTTTCTTCTCCAATCACTCTTTATTTTTCTAACAAGCTTCATGTTGTTTCTCGTTCCGATCTCGATCTCAATCCCGCTTTTGATTTTGACATCGATTATTTTTTAAAGCGATGATATATATTAGTTATTTAGAGTGAAAAAAGCAATTAATTTATAAATTGATAACATTCATAAAAGTTGAATTTAAAACTTTATAATTTCAAAGCCTTAGAGTTTTATTTTTTCAATAATTGAATGTTCTTTATGTTAACATTCACATGAGAAATGTCAGATAATTAAATAAGATTTTAATATATTTTTTTGATACAATGGATTATTGATGAAAAAGAATCAAAGACGCGCATGTCAGCATTGAGAGATAAAACTTGGAAAGTATGATTTTATTGTCGGGTTTATGGAACACTTTTACTAACTTTTTCTAAGTAAAAAAAGCAAAAATGATGAGAAACATCAGCTAAATAATCATTTTAAGACGTTAGTTGTAAGGTATTCTGTAGTTTCCACACACAATCGATTTCTAGCTATAACTTTATTTTTGATCAAGTAAATAAACTAAAATTATATATATATATATATATATATATATATATATATATATGGAGAGGACGTTGCCATATCTTACATCCACCAAGAAATGTTCTTTATTCTACTTTTATAAAAGTTGCCATAGTTAACACTAAAGAACATTGTTACTAGTCATAAATAATTGAATGTTCTTTATTTATATATAATTTTTAATGTGAATATTATGAACGTAAAAGAAGCTTAGGAATTTAGTTTCGAAAATCGATGCTAATAAGGTGAAAATAAAATATTATTATTTATAGGTATCATAATAAAATTTTGATATAAGAAATAAAACTATATACATTATTTTAGATAACGAAAAGGATAATATATTACATATATCTCACATCGAAACATTCAAATGTAAACTAATTGATTACGCATCACATAATTAAATAACAATAATAACTAGTAAATATATATTTGAAATTAAAATAAAATTATGTTTTATAAAACTAACATGTTGATTCTTAATTTTTATTTAAATAAAAAAGCGAGAAAAAATAATAGAAACAACAATAAAATATCTCCTAAACCCTAGTATGTTCCCTCCGCGCCTACTTTTGAGTGACTTGAGTATTGGATACTTGATGTGAAGATAAAAAGAATATGCAGGGAGATAACTAAGTACCATCGTATAAAAAACAATTGGCTTTACATTCACATTATTATTTTTACATAAAAAGATTAAATAAATATATTTATTTTGTCGTAAATAATTAAAACTTCTTTAAATTGACATTCACATGAGAATACAAAGTAATTAAATATAATTTGATATATCAATATTAAATGTTATTTCTACATAAAAAATTAAATAAAAAAATTTATTTTGTTATTCAACTAAATTAGGATGAATGGTTTTAGTTATCATTATAGTATATTTATTTGAAAAAAATAGCTATTTTATATGTGATATGCGCTTTTGTATTCAAATTTATATAAAAAAAAATTAATCATTTGTTAAAGGAAATTAGTTTCTTTGCTTACGACAAGTGGTAGGTACAAGAAAAACATACTCTTCTAAAGAGATTTGGAGCCAGTGAGATGATCAATAAAAACACAACAATACTGTAAGATTTATTATTAGGAATAGATTCAATAAAAATTTGTGTCAATTGAAAATGTTAAAAATTAAATAACATGTATATTTGATAGCAATTACAATTTAATATCAATTTTTTGAAAAACAAATGGCATTCATCTTCAAAAGTTTTGGTTGATGTTATAGTTACATTCAAGTAATTAATGAACGTACCAAAAATTAAGGAAGATTTTGCTTATGCTTTTTGTCAACCATGTAACATGGTATCCCTGGACTAAATGTTCCATCTTGTTGAGAGCCCTAATTACCACATATTCATATACAAGATAATGGATTTCGATTAGCTTTTATACCATTAGGTTACATTTCTTACATTTCCACTATGTGATTCAAAAGGATATCTATACCATTAGGTTACATTTCTTACATTTCCACTATGTGATTCAAAAGGATATCTGATTATACTATCGATTGCTTATTCACACATATACTTGAATTATTTTCATTACACTATCGATATGAGATGATTCATCACTAAGTTTTTAAACTTGTTTTTAGATTGATTAGTTTTTTTAGTGTTATGAAATTTTATTTAGAATTGTCCCCACTATTTTTTTTATAAAAAAAAAGAGAAACTCGTTTCAAAATATAATCAAAGAATTTGACTAATCGGAATAAATTGTGTAATTCTAAAAACTAGTGAGTTAATTATGTAAATAAGAATATGAAATTCAGGATTATATATAAAATTTTAAAATGTCATCGTTCTTTTTTTTTTATTAATGGTAGAGTGATATCATAGATTAACTTGCCCAAACTGTGCTAAGTTCATTTCGTACGGCGAGTTAAAGATGAGCTATTCGCGCATGATTTAAAATTTTCACAAACAAAGGTGACATGACCACTCTCGTATGTGAAAAATTACAACCAACAATTTTGTGGTTTTGACACAAAAACTCTGTCATTTCACCGGACTGCGATAATTCATCGTTCTTTTTCACACAGGAATAATTAACTATAAAAACTTATGAGCCATGTGCTCTATTGTCAAAAGGAATTAAAAAAAAGAGCCTATTGTTCGTTAAAAGTTTTATCAATTTTGTGGTTGATTTTGGTTTAAAGAAAGAAAGTGAAACGATTGTTGATTTTTTCAGACTGAAAATATCTAATGAGTTTAGAGAAAGAAAATTTCTTAGGAGATTTAAATTTTAAGAAAATAAAATGTCTTGAAATTTTTTATAAGATATAAACACATCCACATATTCATTCAATTATTATCTTACAAAAAAATTGATTTGAAAATATAAAAATTTGATTGCAGAATATGATATATGTTATAAATTTTGGTTATTAAATTACAAAGTTGCATATACCTTGATGTCATGCTGTCAAAGAAATTAGTAAGATATCTTGCTGAAACCAAAAGATGTACCCAAAAAAAGACAATTTTTATAATACGGAATGACGCCCACCAAAAGCATGTTGTATAAAGTTGTCCCTCCAAACATATGGATTGCATAGAGGCAATCAAAAGCCTGGATAGAGACCACAGCATTTATGAAATTAGACCTTTAAAGAAAGAAACATGAACAATCCACTCCTCCATCCAAATATGGAAATCCAAAGTTTTTTAAATTGAATCTTTTCATATGGTAAAATGGAGTGAGGAGAAGCAGAAATGGTATAGAGAAAATAAAAGTTTAGGATACAAATCAGCGTCTTCAAGCACTTTCTTTTCAGAAAATTGAGAAACTTCAAGAAGGGCCATGTCAAGTTCAACTGTTAGATTCTAGGCTACATATGTGGGTGAGAAATCCATCTCAAATGCGTCTTCAAGCACTTTCTTTTCATTACAATATCCTAGCAAATGTTAATTAATATAGCAAATACAAAGGCCTAAAAAGTTAACAGGCATAATTTGCAGCTAAAAGTGCTGCTATTTGAGCAAACAAAATTTGAAAACCAAGAAAGGCTAAACCCTTTGCACACATATCTTAAATATTTCATTTTTGAACTTCCGAAAATCCCAAGTGCCGAAAGTGTAGAAACTTGAAACAACCCTAGATTCAATATGATTTCCCTATTATAGTCAGCTGCTGCTGGCTTGAAAGACAAAATTTTTAACATTCATGTGGTCAAACCAAATTCACTGCAGGTATACGTTTCAATATAAAATGATATAGCGGAGTACCTCTTGCAGACCCCGATACTTTAAAAGTTCATGGATATGAAGCAAAGTCCAATATTTACCAATAATAAAGTAGCCCAATGCAAGGATTTATAACAATGTTTGCTTCAAGAGATAAAAACTCACTTAGAAGATAAGTATGCATATAAGAACTTGAAAAATGGGACTAGCAACTCTGACTATCTACAGTTTGAGAGTTTTTAACCACCCCCACCCCCAACAAAAAAAAAGAAACTAAAAACAAAAGATAGATATAGAGAATAGTATTGTATTTCCATCCATGGAAAATTTTGAGTACATGAAATTTTTTGTTTCGAACTACTTTCTTATTGAAAAGTTTCTCATAACTCTGCCGTTTGTTTAAAATACTAGAAGCTTGTATTTTCCAAACCATGCCTTGTGGGACAAAAACAAGTATACCACAAAACATGCGCATAATAAAAAAGAAAACAGGCTCTTGGAACTGAAAAGAAATAGAATATACCAATATCGGATGGACTTGCATCCGGAGCAGCGGGTTGTAGCTGGACCGAAGCACCTAGCACACACATGAAGTCCATTCTTTGAAGGAGATACAAGAATAACACTTGCAGTAGCCATTGCCTCTTCTCTAAGAGCTTCCTCAGCAGCCAATTGAGCGAGCAAACTTATCCTCTCTCCTTTCTTTGCAGCTTCACTCCATTTCCCAAGTAAGATGTAAGCAACCAAAGGAAGTACAACCAAGACCAGAAACAGAGCAGGTATATCAGATTCCCTTGGCTCAAGCATGTCCCCACCAGCATACTCATGTCCAGCTCCTCAAAATCACTACCCAAAAGATAGCCTCTTGAAGCTACATCAGTCCAAGTAATTCAAGATGTCAGCATCATAATTTCAGCAAGAATCATGGTACACCATTCAACTTGTCAAGTATTCTGATTTCCAGTACAAACTAAGACTGCAATAAAAAAAGCAAATACAATGTCATGTATATGCACAAACATATACAAAATTCATGTGTATAAATAAAATAGTTATCATTAACACTAATTTTGTTCTTTGAAAGGCAACAGTTTGCCTTGAGAGAATGAGAGCAGATGCACATTATCCCCTCCCAGATTGAAATAAAAAGAGAAACTAATGACCTCAGTCAGTAGGTTAGAGAAAACCTACAATAATATATGGTCATCAGGCACAACCTCAACATTGCCTCAATTCAATATTGTTAGGATTTTAGCTCAAATCCCACAAGAAAAAATTCTAATTGGTTTAAGAAAAGTTTAATTTTCTTTTTTTATTATTGGCAAAACAGGCATACACACCACTCGAATGGGACCAAGGCCCCAACATTAACCAGTGAGCCAATGCCTCATTAGCTTAATTTCTTATTTTATAGTTGCTTGTTCTAGTAGTAGGAGTAGTTTCTTATTGGATGTTCTAGTAATAGCAATTTCCTATGTTGTTGTTATTTTCTTAGTGATATTAAGAAAATCTCCTTTATATAAAGAGGAAACCAGAGAAGGTAGAGAGCACACTTGAAAGTCCAAAATACTTTGTAAATTAGTGGGATTTACAAATAGAGCTAGGTTAACAACTTTGGGTGTATTGGGGCTTTTGGGTTGTGAGGTTGTGAGAGTAGAAACTTTGTTTTTCTTAAAGTTGTGATTAAAAATTAATAAAGTTGTGAGTTTGTTGGTGTCGTAGGCAAAGAGATTGTCGAACCACATTAATTTTTGTTATTCTTTGGCTAGAGCTTTATGGGAGATGGTTTATAAGATTTTGGGTGCGTCCTGAGTTTTTGCCGCCTCTGTGAAGGATGAAATTTGGGCTTGGAGTGGGTTTCGGACATCAAAGAGCCTTAAGAAAGCTTACTTTATGATTCCCGTTTCTATCTTTTGTTAGTTTGGAATGAGAAGAATCATAGAGTTTTTGATGGCTTTGAGAGACATTCAATTGTAATTATGGAGAGGTGGTTCAAGGCCCTTATTTTTTTTGAGTCACATGAAATTCTTTTGTAAATGACGTAGATGTAGTTGATTTTGTTGAGTCTCTCTCCTATAGATAGCCTTGTACATAGGTTGCACCCCCATGATGCGCTTTTCTTTTTATATATACATTTTACTTATAAAAAAATTTGTTGTTCTTTGTTTTGCCTATTTAATTGTTGTAAGTTTGAGTAAGTGGATTTTAGGAGTAAAATCCTAACAAATATAAAGTAGAAAACAAAAATTTATGAAGTAAAGGAGCTAAGAGGACCATGGCCCAAAGCATGGCCATTAACATAGTATTTAGAGCTTTTCAAAGTCCATCTAGACACAATCATTCCGGACAGCCTGAGAAGTGCTGATGACAAAAGATGGAACATAACAAAGAAACAGATACCAAGAAACAGATAACAATACTACAGTACACTTCGTGTTTGCTCTTTACTTATAAACAAATTTTTTTTTAAAAAAACAATACTACAGTATTCATCCCTGCTAGCTGGCAGTAATGCACATATCATTGCTGATGGCAAAAAGGTGAGACTAACATAGTGAAGAAACAGATACCAGTTTGACAGCATGGAAGTAGTAGCAAAACGAAGGTACCAGCAAGACGTGCTATATGCTAGAAAAGAGCAAATCTACTGATTCCATGTTCTCTTGCATATAGTTACACTTATCACCAGTGGCCTTGCAATCAATTGAGTCACGGGCAAAGCACAGCCCTACGGCTGAGAATACTCTTTGCGATCCCGGAAGGCCTCACCCTGCCTTGTATAATGGTCAATCAATCCACACTTAGCATAGATCAGGTTCATTGAGTTTATCAGGATTCATGTTGAGACGGAACGTTAGCAATATAGTCAGTAGTGGAAGTATGTCTTTAGTTTCACTAAATAAATTCCCACAATATGAAGGCTTCTCCTCAATTGATTGATAAAGATATATGGTTATCTTCTTGTTTCTGCAAAACCATTTTATTTGAGTACTCCAATCATTAAAATATGAACAAATCTTCATCAGAACATGTTCTCACATGACCCTGTGTCTTCTATATTTGAGTAAATTGAGCAGAGCTACCATTTCCAAAAAATACAGATATATTTGGAAATGACATTTAGGGATAGGAAGGTAGGTAACTGCTCATCATGAAAGGACCGTACTCATTTTTTAGAGGCATGTTCTGAAACTGAGAGTGTTGAGATTCACCTTTTTTTTTCTCAGGCATATATCCTCTTAAAAGTGTAATGGAAGAAATTGAAACAATTTTTACAAAATTCTGTAGATGAAAGTAGGTGTCCAGTTAAAGTGCCATTTTATTAAATGGTAAAGACTAAAAGCAGATTTAGAAAGCAGCATGGGTATTTGGTACTCACAGAAATTTGTTAAAGCTATGCATTTGGTATGTTTCATGCTCAATTTTCAAAGGCAGTAGTTTAACAAAAAAAAATTAAATAAAAACTCAAAGAACAGATCCAAATTGGAAATTTTCAAGATCAAAGTAGTTGACTTCAGCAACCACTTTCAGTTGTTTGAAGAGACAAAAGGAATAGTGCCCAACAAAACTCCAATGAATAGTAACCCCCCATAATAATAAGATGTATCCTCCATAAGATGATGGAGAGAGACCCCAACTAAACCTTTCCAAAGAGATAAGGCTTCAAAGTCCAACTATTCTAGGTCCATAATCAGTGGGCTCTATGGGGACTGATATGGATACTAGAGCACGTTTTGGCTATGGCTGGTTTAAGACCGTTACAGCATATTGGGTGAACCCTAGAAACCTTAAATTAGCTACATTTTAGACTTTTCCCAAAGAACAGAAATAAGAAGAAGAAGAACAAAACCAAAATACCCTGCTCCCAATGTTTACCACTGAGAATCCTAACAATTTAATTATTCCATATAAATAGAATGACAGAATATCATAGTTAACTGCCAACATCTCCTGCTACAATCCCACACTGGAGCTTCAATTAACCAGTCTACCAATATTATTTCACCAGTTCCCAGTAAACCCCCTCATAAAAAGCTTCTAGTTGGCTCAGATAAACTTCGGCAAACATTAACATTTCAATAACATATATTGAAATCCAACATCCAAAAAGAAAATCTATAACACCACAATAAATTAAGTGAGGAAACTAAAAATCTCTCCCATTTGAATAAACCCACCAGCAAAGCGAAGAATTTAAGAGGAATCCATCTCTAAAATATCTCTAATTTCGCATTTTAACGTACACTATCCCATAAATGTTCGAACAAAAAAAAACTCAATCCAGCATTTTCATGGGACACCACAAAACATTTGCAGCAAAATGAACCTTAAAAAGTAACCATTTTCCTAAGAAGGACCAAAACCCACATGAAACTTCTCCGATCTGAGATCAAGCACCCAAAAGAAAAAAAGAGTACAAAACGATAAAAATCACAAGTACAAGTTAGCTACTCGCAAATCTTACATACCTCATGCAGCAAAAAGAAAGATAAAGGAAGAAATCTGAGCGAAACCCAACAATACTTCTTCCTTCTCCTTCCTCTTCTTCTTCAAAAATATTCTTTGATTTCTCAAATGGTAAGAGAAGTAGTTTCTCTCTCTATGCGCAGTTTGTGCTTCACTTCACACTTTGCTCTCTCCTTCTCTCTCTCTCTCTCTCTCTCTCTCTCTCTCTACTTTAAGATTTCGGGAAATTTTTTGTCTGATTTGCTCATACAGTAAATATTTTTTAACGCATGCACACGTGGCATAACATGATTTGTTCTCAACTAGACAGAGTTTGGGAAGGTGACGTGAGTGTGTGATTGGTCTAAACTGTTGGATCTCTGCAAGTTGGAATGCAATGTGACGTTAGTTTAGGGACGTCATGTGGGTTTTTGGTATAAAAAAGGTTACAGGGTTTTTCAACTGTGGGACCCAGGTGGATGTTCTTCCCAACAATTTTAACTGCGGGACACGTGTACGTGTGCGATGAATCTAGAGGATGAATTGTTTGGGGCAGACACGATTTTGCTTAAAATAACTACGGAGTACATTGTAATAATTTTTTATAATCACTGTAATAATTAGGGAGTAAATGAGTATTACTTATTTAGTTTCGCTAAAGTTATTATAAAATTATAAAAATTAATTTATAATTATAAAAAAAAATTAATTAATAATTATTTTAAAAATTTTAAATAAAATACTTAAAAGAATTTTTTAACCTTTTTGTGTTTAAAAAATATAATTATCATGATCAACTCACATTTCAATCAAATTTTAATTAACTAATAATAAATGACTTAATTTGTTTTTTTATAGATACTAATAAATGACTTAAAATTTATTTGAAAGGCAATTTGAATTTGACGTTACATAGCTTAAGGAGTCAAACTAAACTTAATAGAAATATATATTATCAATAATATCAGCCCAAACTCAAAAATCTTAATTTAGTAGCGAGTTTAACTGTTACATTTTTCTCGTATAAAAATAATATCCATATTTTGATTCAGGCTACCATTCTTTAAAAAAAACACTCATAAATTTAATTTACAATTAATCAAATAAGTTCGATCAAACCAAAAATCTTCAAAATTATTAATGAACCAGTTCCGTAAGATAGTGTGCGCTATAATACTTTACATGGGTATTATAATGTATGCTCCTCTTTACAAAGAAGATGTCCATTTTTATTTTTTCAGTGATTAAACCAGAAACCTGAGGAAGGATTCTCTCTGTACTCATCACCTGAATGATCCATTGTGCGCAAAAGAGTGATAAGCAGATTCCCCTCAGTATGAGCCCGAGGGGCAAGGAATCCAGATGACTGGATGAGTCTATCATCTGGCTGAGTATGATCACCAGGGCTCCACACAGATTTTGATGGATAAAACCAAGAATGCAAGTGCACAGGAAATTCTTAGGAAACCATCGTGCGCAAAAGAAGATGCTTGTTATAGAGTCCGCAAGATTTCAACATCATTTTTTTATATATAATTTTAAATCAATAAAATGTATAAGAAAATAAAAATAGGCAAAATTTTCTTGAAAAAGTGAAGGAGTACCTGTAATTTGAGACAAAGGGGAGCATATTATAAAAGAAAGGCAAGTCGAAGAATATATTGTTCGCTGGTTCTACTTGTAATGCTGAGAAACCTCCCAGACAACCTTATCCATGAATTGGCATTTCTTGTCAAATCCCCAACCAGAGTTGCTCTGCATTGTAAAATTTGGAAAGAGTTAATAAACCTTCTTGGCATGCTATTTTGAATGTGTAAATGCTGTTGGAAAAGCTTGACCCTGTGGCAAATTCTAAAAGTTTAGTAATTATATATTAAGAATACAATGAGCAAAAAGATGGGGAGGGCTCAGAATACCCAGGCTCGCACTCATCCTGAATGTTGGGAAAGAATTTTCTCATGAATATCATTTTAAACATGTTATATGTACATAATGATTGCGCATTAAATTTTTGCACACGGAGCATCCACTTACTTACAAGTTAATAGAAATATAATTTTATTGAAGAAGCGGAGCAATACAAGAAGAATATGTAGTAACATAAAATCAAGTATGAGAACACAGATAAAAAGCTTCAGTCTTAGAGAAAAAAGGATAATGAAAGGTTACGCATACTGCACGACCCAATAAATTCTAGCAGCCACTGAAATTAACATGGAAGCACCAAAACAGTATCATTATCACCATCTACCCTTTTCCAAAATAAATACAAGTATAACTTTCTTTAAACGATGATGAGTTAATTGAAAAAGAGAAGAAAATTTTCAAACCGAAGTCTCAAACCTCCAGAGGTACCCCTATTGCTTCATGTAACTAATGAGAAAAAATATATATATAATCCACATGAATAAGAATAGGTGTTTCTTCTTTCCTTTTCCTTTTCCAACTGACATAAGATTCTTGGTTTTTTGGATTGGTAATAGATATAATATTCCTGTTTTGTTTTTCAAATGGATATAAGATTTTTTCACTTGTGAATGGTGAAAGTTAAACTTAAAAATCCTCTTCACTTGTATGATATTTTGTAATATCAACTCTCAAGAAGCTTTCATTCAATATTCAATCGATTTTCATAGTAAATCATTAAATTATTTTTAATAGAAAACTTTTTTTTGATAAGTAATTTTAATAGAAAACGTTTTATGGATATTAGTTAATATCAAAGTTAAAAGAAATGTGTAAGGGCGGGCATGCTCTGTTGGGTTTAATATTTAACTAGCCAACTTTTCTTCTCATTGGGTAGTGAGTATATTTAAAAAATAAAACTAGAGTAATTTACAGTATTCTTGGCCAAATTTTTTTACCTTCAGTTCCAATGTTTTACTTAAATTATTAATATTCTTAGTATTTCTAGCTAAAATTTCACTTTATAATTCTAATTCTTTTTAAGTTTTAACGCACAAGTAGTCTTTCACTCTTTCAGATGAAATACATAGAAACTTTAGCAAAATCAAGAAGAGGGAGAAATGGTAAAAACACCTGCTTTCAAGCACTGACCACTGTGACATGTTTTTTGAGCACCTTTATACGCCTGCCATTTCTTCTTATTTTTGTTTTCCTCTAGACAATATATTCAATTAAAAATTGAGAAAAACCCAAGTAGTTGAGATTTGGATGAAACAAGCCATTTTAACTAATTCCAATGCTGGATATCCCATGGCTCAGAATGCAGTTGTCTAAAAATGTCTAAGCGTTTACTAGATGAATTCACTTTCATATATGTCCACAAATTTGAGCCCTAGCTTATATAAAAGATGATAATTGTGCTGACTATTGTCTCTTGAGCAACCAATGATACAATTTTGACACAGCATAGCCACATTTTCCATGCATCAAACATGATGGTCAATAGCAAAGTATTTCCCTGAATAAGTATGATAGAATGCAACTCAAATCAACTAAACATGAATGAAAGACGATGAGGGTCTAATACTAACCTGAAGAGAAAAAACCGCACGATTAGCAAACCGCTTTACAGAAGCAGGTGCAGTCTCGGGGATTGTTTTTGCGACTCTTTCTAACTCCTCTTGTTGTTGCTTTGCAGTTACCCTATCTGGTCCACTGTAGTGATCAACAAATCTCTTTCAGCAGGGGTACTCTTTCCATTACTTCATTGACGGCTTCCTAAGAAAGTGAGAAAGATAAAAAAAGATAGTATATTCATTTCCTTTCCAAGATACATACTATCATTTTTCAAAAATATTTAGCATTTACACACAACACACGCACACACACACATAGTTGTTATCTGGAGCCTAGACACAAGGCGCAGGCGCGCCTCTGACAAAGGTAAGGCGCACATTTACGAAAAAATGTGTATAAAATGGTTATAACTCATATAACATAAACTATATTAAGAAATATCATAGATTTTCAATATGTCAACAACTTATCACCATTACTTTAATGCAAACACATACTAACGTAAACATTAATGCCGTAAATATTTGTTTTGATAAGTTAAAACCATATATACTAAATTAAATTCAATTGTATATTTACTTTTTTATTTTTGTTAAAATACAAAATCAATTAACTAATAGTTAACTTATCTTTTTGTTTATCGAAATCAATAATCTATTTTAGTATAGAATAAAACACTAAAACAATAATATATTATGTCTATCATATATGTGTCTTTTGCTAGAAGCTTGTGAGAATTGGCATATAGAATTGTGCGGGTCTTTTGAGTGATTGCAGGTCCTGAGAGATGAAGTTTAGGCTTGAAGCGATGTAAGGGCTTCCAAGAAGGCCAAAAAGGCTTTAGTTTGAATTCCACACTCGATTCGGTGGATAGTGTGGAGAGAGAGGAGGCCTTCGAAGGTTTTGAAAGTTCGATTGCATCTATAAGAGATAGCTGGTTCAATTCGCTTAATTTTTTTATCAGAGGAAATTTCTTTGTAAATAATAATAATCTCTTAGATTTTGTAGATTTCCTCTATTGTAGATAGACTTTGGCTTTGTGGTGCACCCTCTTTTTGCTTTTTAATAAATTTCCTGCTTATCGAAAAAATGTATATCATAATTCCGCTTGGAGAAGATATTAATAGTCGTTTTCTTGCAAACTTGTTGGGTTGCAAAGCGGGATCACTTTCTATTACTTCCCTTGGCCTCCCTCTTGGAGCTAAACTTAAAGAAAAATTGTGTTTGGAATCCGATTGTAGAAAAGTTCGAGAAAAGATTGGCCTGATGAAAGAATCACTACCTTGGAGGAGGCTTACTCTTATTAAGAGCACTCTTTCTAACCTTCCTATCTACTTCAAGTCTTTTTTCCCTATTCCATCTTCGGTGACTAATCGGTTAGAGAGGATTCAAAAAAGATTTCTTTGGGGTAACACCGAAGTGGATGTTAAGTATCATTTGGTGAGATTGAGGTGGTTAAATAACCTTTGGAGAAAGAGGGATAATCTCTTTCCTTATTTAATAAAGCACTTCTTGGAAAATTGGTTATGGAGGTTTCTAGTGGCGAGGGATCATCTTTGGAGAAAAGTAGTGATTGCTACGTATGGGCTAGACACTAATGGTTGGATGTCCAAAGAGGTGAGCGAGGCTTACAGGATGGGAGTTTGGAAATGGATTTGGAGAGAGTGGGAGGCTTTTATTCCTTATTTTTCGATTTTGGTTGGCAATGGTGAGAGAACCATGATATTTGGTTTGGGAACACCCCTTTAAAAGATTAATTTCCGGAAGTTTTTGATATTGTGAGGACCAATATGCTCTTATTAGCAATGGTGAGAGAACCTGGCTTTGGTATGATATTTGGTTTAGGAACAACCCTTTAAAAGATCAATTTTCGGAAGTTTGTAATATTGTGAGGACCACATACGCTCTTATTAGCTTTTTACCTTCACTTTTGATAGGGTTTTTTGGGATGTGCCACTCATTCGTAATGTCCATGATTGGGAAGTTGGGGTGATTGTTAGATTTCTTGAGACTTTATACAATGTTAGAATGGATGGGAGATGAGAAGACATGGCTAGATGGGGTCCTAATCCGTAAAGGGGTTTTGAGGTGAAGTGTTTCTATAAGATTTTGTCTAATGGGGATCAATCGGTTGCATCTCCTAATTTCCCGTGAAAAGCAATTTGGTGCTCCTATGCTCCTAAGAAAGTTTTTTTGTTTGGGAAGCTTATTGGGAGAAAATTCTTACCATTGATAATTTGCAAAGAAGGGGGAGAGTTTTTGTTAATAGATGCTTTATTTAAAAGAGATGTAACGAGTTCGGTTTCCATCTTTTATTGGAATGCCCGTTGGCCAGAAGCTTGTGGGAGATGTCCGATAAGATTTTGGGGATTTCTTGGGTAGTAGCGGGTACAAGATTTTGGGGATTTCTTGGGTAGTAGCGGGTAAAATAAGTGGCACTGCATTACCACTAATAGTAATACTAATATAGAATAAAGTGTTCTACTAGTGATGTAGGACATGATAGAAAAGAAGAGATGAAGAAATAGAAACCAGGCTACCCTGGGGATTGGAAGAGAGGGAGGCTACCATGGGGATTGGAAGAAAGCCAAGCTATTGGAAGAAAGCCAGCCTACCTTGGGGATTGGAAGAGAGCCAGGCTACCCTGGGGATTAGAAAAGAGCTAGACTAATAGGGATTGGAAAAGAGCCAGTACACCGGGGATTGGAAAAGAGCCAGTACACCGGGGATTGGAAAAGAGCCAATAAACTGGGGATTGGAAGAGAGTCGGGCTTCCATGGGGATTGGAAGAGAGCCGAGTTGCCATGGGGATTGGAAGAGAGCCAGGCTACCCTGGGGATTGGAAGAGAGCCGGGCTACCCTGGGGATTAGAAGAGACCCGGGCAACGCTAGGGACTGGAAGAGAGCCCGACTACGTTGGGTACTGGAAGAGAGCCCGGCTACCCTGGGGACTGGACGAGAGTCTGACTACCTTGGGAACTGAACGAGAGCCAGGCTACCCTAGGGACTGGAAGAGAGCCAGGCTACCCTGGGGGGACTGGAAGAGAGCCGGGCTACCCAGGGGACTGGAAGAGAGCCCGGCTACCCTGAGGATTGGAAGAGAGCCAAGCTACCCTGGGGATTGGAAGAGAGCCAAGCTACCCTGGCTACCTTGGGGATTAGAAGAGAGCCAGGCTACCGTAGGGATTGGAAGAGAGCCAGACTACCGTGGGGACTGGAAGAGGGCCAGGCTACCCTGGGGATTGGAAGAGAGACAAGCTACTCTGGGGATTGGAAGAGACTATTGGAAACGAAGCCAAACTACCTTGAAGGTTAAGAAGAAATCGATACTCAATATCAATAATTTTTATTCATTCAAAGCTACCTGAAAATTAGCATAAGGATCTCTTATACAGAGATCTTTAAGAATCTTAGCCCTAATCCAATACTGTAAATAAAGAAATTCAATACTACTAATAAAATATTATGTCCTATTCCTATTCCAAAAAATTAAATCCTAATCAAATACTCGGTGCTAAATCTCCTACCAAAATATAATTCTTTCATGATTACAATTACAAATTTGCCCCCATATTCTTTTGTACCCCATCAACTAGCAAATAAGAAATGAAAATATTCATTTTATATTATATAATAATCAAATACCAATTACCCAATAACCATAAATCCATGCTTAATAACCCATAACCCATTAGTCTAAACTCTAAAGATTGAGTGACGAGTAAAAAAATAGAAAACAAAAGAAAAGACTGTTCATTGTCTTCTTCGTTGAGACCTGAGACAGAAAACAAAACCCAATTAAAACTAAAAGAGAAAGATGAAAAGGCCTTGGGTATGTTCTATATGAGGACAGACAAGGGCGAAAATACTTATAGAATGGGTTTTTAAACAAAAACTCATAATAAACAAGGGTAATTTACTTCTTCCTTCATCCCGTAACATGTACCAGGCACGCCTTTTATGTGGCTTGTGCCTCGGCCAAAGGCGCCCATCTCAGGCACTGCAAGGACCATACAAGGAAGTAATAAAGATATGTGTGCTTCCCACTTAAGTTTGTTGATTATACCATTGTTTTGGGATTTGATATATACAATATAAACAGATTATGAAGCCAGGTTCTCAGGAGTAGAAAACGCACAAAAAGCACACAACTTCAGTGATACAGGCATCAATGGAAGGACTAGAGAGAACATGTTGAAATCTGATCAAAATGGACCATCACTCTCTTGAGTTCAACAAGCTAATGTATATCATCATAAAAGATTGGAAAGAACAATACAAGGAACAAATGGTTAAACGTACTTCTGTAAGGTCTTCTAGTCAATTGCCTTTTATTTTTATTTTTTGCCCTCTTACAGACAAACCATGGATCTTTCACATTGCACAATATAAAAAGAAGTCATAGCAAGTTATGCAATTTGAATGTGAAAGAATTTATAACTTCACTTTAATTCATGCAGCAAACACTTATCCCTTGTTGTGATAATAAATAAATCAAGCATCAAGCATCAAGCTTGTGATTAATGTATTTTATTTCAACAATAGGATATAAGAACATTAAAAATGTTTTTCTTAACCTTTTCCCTTTAAGGTCACATATTTCCTTTTAGTCTTATATGTGATGGATAGATACACACACAAACGGGCATATACACCTGTGTCCACACGCAAAAGGGTTGTTAGGAGGTCGCAGTTCAACAAAGTGGGATCTTGGAAAAGTCTTGGAAAAGGTATCCTTCAGCAAATTTTGTATGAAGTGGTATCCAGAGCAACCACTTCACGAATGTGCATGCATGTCTCTGTTACATTGACTCGGCAATTCACCATGGATTATACGTGTTGACACGACACCAACGTGGATACGAGATACGAGATACGGCTTGGACTCGACAATATTTTGGTTCAAGGAATTTAGGTTGTTTGACAAGTTGCAATTTTGGGTTGTTGGAGAAGAAACAGAAGTTGGAGGTGGTGTTTTTCTCTGCATTTAGGGTTGCTAGCGGGCTGCATCTTATAAACCACTGAAAATTTGCAAAACAGCCATTATAACTCCTTGAATTTAGATATTGTTCTTTATTTAAAATATTTTTACATGTACCCGTGTCCCTGAGTCCAAAGATTGACAACTGCACATATCTGACTTCTGGACCCATGTCCGACACCCATACGAGTCCATGTAACATAGATGCACACACAGGAAAATACTTTATCCTATAATCTTGCATGATGTTCACTTTCTTGTACCTTGGTCTAGACTTCCAACAATTTCATTTTCACTGACAAGATTTGGTGTTTCAAAACTATCCTAGTCTAATGCCTCACTCCATTCATCACAAACACACTATAAATGTTCTTTCCGACGATTGGCATTGCTCTTGGCAAAGGTCTTTTATTAGCCCATTGACGTATAAAACAATAACTCCTCAAAACCATGCCGTCCACAAAGGGAAACCCTCCTAACAAACCATCTCCACCAACTTAATCCTTCTGACAGGTTTTACTTCCTCTAAAATGGCTTAGTTTAAAGTAACTGATTTCCCTCCCAAAAGAAAAAGAGAAGAGCAAAATAACACACAAAACCTTTTACCTCTGAAAGGAGAATGTCCACTCACTTCTCAGTTTCACTAACACCCACTCCACTACCACAACATTCACTTTGACAATTTTTACATGTACTCCGTATTTAATTTCTTCATAATCATTAAACCTCACTCTTGCCACCACTGCAAGATATCACTTGAACCACAGCTACATGCACCACAAAATGAATGAGAAAGTGAAACTCTCACTTAATAGGTTTGGATTCCAAGACAGAGCATTACACTGTTTTTATTTTATTTTGGTAAGTAGCATTACGCTGAATATGTCAAGGAAAGAATCGTCAGATGATACTTAAAGAAACTTTTATCTAATCAGTGACAAAGAGTAAAAGCAATTGTACCGCAAAGAAGATTATCCTAAAGAATCAAGCAACCATAAGCGAATTTCCCAAATTGGGAAACTAGTTAAGTGTTGATGAAATGTCAAGCCCATGGTAATTCTTGAACCACAAATACCTTTCTAAGCAGGCACATATGACTATCAATTGTACAACCAAGGAAAGGTAAAATTTTCCCTTTGTAAGATTTTCTTTTAGTTTTCCTCTCTTCTAAAAGTTTATTTTATCAATTAAAGTACTCACAAAGACCGAAGAATCAGAATTGCTGATCATTCCAGGAGTTAATGACAAGCATCAGCAGATAAAAATTAAACAATATGCCCATGGAACACGAGCTTTTGTGTGACAAAACAATGATTTAGCTGATGGTAATAAAACACAATTAACCATCACTAAGAACCTCTTTGAATACCTTATTAATGACTTGTGATCTGCCAACAGCCATAAATCGCAAGCAGAACTTGCCTCTCCATTAATTAACTGAGGTAAAGGAGTAGTACAACATGCGCAATTCAAAGTCATATATGAGCTAATTTCATCCCATATTGATGGCTTTAAGGGTCACATTCAATGAGATAATATACTTACATTAATCGAAAACACCAAAAGAATATACTAGTAAAACCTACATCAACTAAGCTAGTTTCTAGTCATTACAGTCAATCGAGCAAGCTAAGCTTCAACAGTGTTAGACAAAATGATTAAACTGCAGAATAATATGCTTCCTTAGCATTATATCGACGCTCAAACTGAATCAAAAGTTATCTTTAGCATTAAAAAGACTAACAGTATCTTTTCGGAAGCTCAGCACCCGATGATAGAATATTATTTGTATGGGAAGCTCACCTCACAAATTATTTTAAAAAATAGAGATGATTTCGACCATATAAAAAATAAAACAAATTAATCATAATCCAATAAAAATAGGGTGTACCTCCCATTCTTCATGACTTTGAATTCCTTCATATGCCATCAAGAATGGCTTCATCTTCTTAAGAACATCCCGAAGCGGAATAGGTGGTTTCTCGTCGATATCTGGGTTTGTACCAAACTCCTCCATCAATTACTCTGACTCACACTCTATCTGCAACACGGAAAAAAAAAAATAAAGGCCACTCAATACATACACATCAACCAAATCTCCTAAGTCCTATATGCTGTAAAGCCCACCTAATTTGGTTGTCAATTGTCCACTTCGTATAGTATCAACTATATCCTAATTGAAAACCTTCCCTGATAATCAATTAAGCAAATGGATCTAATAAGTTCAGGTTCAGTCCAAGCAAACTTGGATTTGATGTCTTTTTGTTCACAAACTTTCATCTTCTCAGTTTATAGTGTAAGAATCAAATTTGCAATGCCAATCCAACACTACAAATTTTATGCAACGACAGAGAATTATTTAAACAACCTATCAAAATTCAAAGGCTTATCCAAATTGTGGGATTCTTTTTTGTTTCAAACCAAATAGTATCACCTACAAGTTGAGCAGCAAAGGTCCTGGTTTTTCATGTTGCCTAATGGAATTCAACTATCTAAGAACTGAAGTTTCAATTACCATCAAATCCTACATTTTCTCAACTACCAAGCAAACAAATGATGAAATGAATCACTAAACTACTAACTTCAACAAGAAAGAAAAAAATGGGAAAACCTACCAACAAGTTGGTATGCAATGCATCCAAATAAGCATCCTCCAGTGGAGAAGGCAACACTCTGTCACTCATCTACTCAAAACCTTCAATCAGCTTGCTCATAATCTCAGGTCCAACTCTCTTAGCCAACTTCTCTCCATCAGCATTGTCACCCAAATACAGCCCAGCCCCGTATCCCTCCTCCGAGTCCTTCCCTCCTCTCCTATCGTCTCTATTACCTCTCCTAAAACCCTCTCCTCTCCCTCTACCTCTTCCTCTTCCTCTTCCTCTTCCTCTTCCTCTCGTACCATCACCTTCAATGTCAACGCCACCACCGCGAGACAGTATGCTCACCGCCTTCTTCACGGCGTCCTCCTTGCTCAATTTGGGCTGGGCCGGGCCGGGCCTGTTCTACCTGCCTCAGCACCATCTCTGGGCCGCTGCACGCGCCGAGAATGCCGGTTTTCTTCCTTGATTTGCGGAGTGGGGCCTGTTTCCTTTGTAGGTTTCCCCCGTCCGGCTCCGGAGAGTACTGAGAGTATGTTTGAAGGGAGATTGGCCTCACTCAATTGAGTCGATTCGGTGGCAGCCTCGATTTCCTGTCTGTTAACAAATATGGGTTTTTTCGGAGGTGGTGCCGAACCGGGGGATGACTCTGTGGTGGGCTGACTCGGGATAGACTCCGCGGTGACTCGGCCACGTCCAGCACTAGGCGAAGGGGGCCTGATAGATGAAACGATGGAAGAACTGGGTCGGCGGGGATTGGTCTGCCACCGCCATGGCCGAGTCCAACAGGCGGCGAATTGGGTGAGTCGCGTTTAGACTCGTCCGAGTCTGAGGGCTTACCCGGAGTCGTCCGAGTGAAATCAAAATGGCCAGAACCGGAAGGAAAGTCGCTGCCGCGGCCACGGCCAGAACCGGAGGAAGAGGAGAAGGGAGAAGAGAATTGGATCAAGAAAGGAGTCTGTTTGGCAACGGATGTAAGGTTATAGCCAATTGGGTATGGCAATCTTCTCCCCGTGGCTCCTCTCATCTGGTATTTATCAAAAAGGAATGCTCTTTGCTGGTTTTGTTTGCTTGGAGAGTGAAAATGAAAGGGTTTAAGGTTTCGTCACTTTCGTGTGTAGAATTTTTTCGGTCTCAAGTCCAGAGGACAATTGCTTGGGCACTTGGGCTTGTAACCTTTCATTTGGGCTGTGGCATTTAGTACTTGTTTACAACTTACAATCATCAGATTATTGTTTTTCTTTTCCTTTTATTAGAAGGAAAAAAGGAAAGGACATTAACCAATATGTTAGTATAATATATATGATATATTATTTAAAACAAAATTATGCTAAATTATTATTATGCAAGTATCGATTTATATTTTCATTTAAAATATAAAGACTAACATAAGAAGCATTATGCGGCTTTAAAAGTTGAGAATTCGTTTATCGTTGGAATATAGTATACAATCAGTTTTATATGTAACTATATCATTTTTCCATTCTCACGTATGTGTTTCATGATTTCTTAAAAAAAATGAAAAAGAGACAAAAAAATGTTTCCAAATATCATCACTGTTATCTCCAAAACCAAGATATAAATTTAGCATCTTTATTTGACATTATGCTCAAATGTACTCCATACAACCTCACGATCTCAGCTACATCCTTCTTCAATCCTGACCACCAGAATTTCTGTCTCAATTCTCTATACATCTTATTGTTATTTGAGTGCATCAAATACATATCATCATGCACTTTTCTCAATATCTTATTTCTCATCTCCACTTCATTGGGAACACAATCCATGTTCTGATACCGAAATACCCTCATTTCAAATTTTGAACTAATATTGCTTTTTGGTAAGCACTCAATGCTTAATCTTTTCTATCTCTTCATCTCTACCTTGCATCTCTAAAACATTTCACTATGAATGACTGTACAACCAAATTTGTTAGCCATGATCCTCTATCACTGATATTCAACTTCATTATTATCTCTCTTAAATCTATTATCAATTTCACATCAGGACTCCTAATGGCAGTTAAACTTCTTGTAGACTTTCTACTCCATGCATCAGCTATCATTTTCGCATTTTCTAGATGATACTGAATTGTACAATCATCGTTACTAATCAACTCCATCCTTCATCTTTGCCTCAAATTCAACTCTCTCTGGGTAGGTAAGTATGTTAAACTCTTATGATCAATGAATATCTCACAAATGGCTCCATACATAGGATGTCTCCGATCTTTTAAAGTAAATACTATAGCAGCCAACTCTAAATTATAAGTAGGGTAATTTCCATCATGAATTCTTCAATTGCCTAGAAATATGGGCCACAACTTTCCTATGTTACACATATCCCAATCATTGATGTGAAGCATCACTATACACCACAAATTCTTCATCACCAAAAGGAAACACAAATACTGGAGCTGTAGTCAATTTCTCATTTAGTAATTGATTTTTTTTTCACACTTCTCTCATCGACAAATCTCACATCTTTTCTGGTTAGTCTATTCAACGGTATTACAATAATAGAAAAATTCTGAAAGAATCTTTTATAGAAATCAACTAACCCTAAGAAGATTCTAATCTCAGTCACATTAGTTGGTCTCTCCCAACTTAACATTGTCTTTACCTTTTGTAGATCAACTGTTATGCCAATTCCCGATATTACATGTTCCAAGAAAGTTATTTCATTCAGCCAACACTCACACTTAGAGAAATTTGCATATAATTTCTCTCTCCTCAGAATCTCCAACACACTGTCTAATGTTTCCCATGTTGTTCTTCCTTCTTAGATTATATCAGAAAGTCAAATATAATCATAAACTCGTTAAGATATAGTTTAAACACTCTATTCATCAAGTCCATGAATGTTTCTAGAATATTTGTTAATCCAAATAACATCACAAAAAGTTTTTAACCATAACGTGTCCTAAAAACAGTCTTAGGCACGTCTCCATTCTCTCTCCTCAATTGGTGATAACCTATCTTAGAAAACCACTCTCACTCCTTGCAACTACTCAAACAATTTATTTATCTTAGAAAAAGGTATTTGTTCTTATTCAACTATTTGTAGTCTATACACAATCTCATCGTTCCATCTTCTTCCTTCACAAACAGCACAGGGGCTCCCCAAATGCATTAGGTCTGATAAATTGTTTATCTAAAAATTCTTGAACTTTCAACTTTCTTAACTTATTGGGTGTCACTCTGTAGAGTGTTATAAGCATATGTGATGATCCTGATATCACATCAATAAAGAAATAAATCTCCCTGCTGGGAGGCAACCTAGACAGCTCATCACGAAACACATTAGAATATTCTTTCACCACTAAGATTTATTTTAACTTCCAATTTTCCTTTTTAGAGTCCATTGTTTATACCAAATACTCCTCACATCCTTTCTTCAACAATCTACTAGTCATCAGAGTAAAAATAAGATAGTTCGAGAGTTTTTATGTTCTCTCTGAAAGTTATACTCCTTATGTCCATATCTTGAACACTACATTTTTTTTGGAACAAACAATCCAATCGTAATACGTTGACAACCAATTCTTTCTCAAAATTAAATGAAATTATATCATATTCAAAGATACAAAATCAGCTTCAGATTCTCTATAACTGATATAAATCATATAACCCTTGTAAACATGTACGATTATCACTCTATCTCTAATGGGAACTTCAACAAAATATTATGCATCCAAGGACTAATATATACTTCAAAAGACTTTATATGAATACTGGATGCAAAAGATTGGGTTGTACCAATATCAACCAACATCGATATGTCCACCTTCTCTACACATAATGCACTTCAAATTATGACAATTATGGGATAAAATATATTATATGAATATATCTATAATAAACTTCTGTCTCTCAATCCTATATTAGATTACCATTTTACCTTGTAGCATATTTACTTCCTCTGCCATGACTCCCAGTTCCCATAACCTGTCTCCCAAATCTAAGGGTCCCACTAATATTAATCTGAGCCACTCAAGCAACAGATTCTGCTTGCCTCTGACTCTGTACTTTAGTTTCTTGTAACAAGGAACGCCTCCTCTAGGTGGTCTCCCACCCTACACACTCATACTGACACCACCTTTGGGTTCCTCAAATCTAGACTTCTTTCGCCAAATCCTCATTCCTCTAAATTCCATCACATCCCTCTTAATCTGAAATGCTATATCCACTAATCTGACATAATTCACATGCCTCATGTAAGATAGTTTTGATCAAATTTTAAAACATAGTTCATCTATGAATTTTTTTTTTTACACTTCTTCTACTCTAGGTCTACCATTTTCGGTACAACCAATAATAAAACCACAAATTTGCTATCATACTGAACCACAGTAAACCTATTTACCTCAAATAAATAAAATCTCTATCTTGTTGGGCTCTAAAGGTCCAAGGAAAGTATTTATCAAGGAAAACCTCCTTAAACCTATTCCAGGTTAAGGGTCTATCAATATCTGCACTTACCTTGGGAAGAATATCCTGTCATCATTCTAAAACTTCTCTTTGTAACTCAAACGAAGTAAAGACAATCACTTTCCTGTTAGTTACTGGTACAAATACCAAATAATCTCTCTACAAGTTTCTCCCAAAACTCAGGCTTAAAAGGGTTTATAAATCCTTTAAACAACAAAGTATTCAACTTAACAATCTTCTTGAATCTCTTGCATAAACTCACTTTTCCCTTTTTGGACATTTACCATTACTGGGTTAACAACCTCAGGCACTACTCTAGCCTGTTTCTCAAGTCTATGCTATAAGCTATAAACTCTATCATCTGTTACATTCATTTTCTTAAGATCATGAGTAAGAGCTTATCTTAGCTCATCTCTTTCAACTTCAGATTCTCTCACACCTTTACTAATATTAATCATACTATCAACATGTTCCTTTCTAGGAACCACAAATTCAGACTTAACCTTGACTTGTCAAAAATATTAGGAGCCTACCACGCCCTCTCAAATCAACAACTCTAACTCTAGCTCTAGCGCGTCCACCCTCAGACCGTTCATTAAAATATCATTTATTTTAATCTTTCACTTTCTTACTTTTTATGCAGTCTACAGAATCATAAAATCTAATGCTCTGATACCAAAATTGTAACGACCCATCCCGGGTTGACCACCCCCGAAACAGTGTCATCACATTTTGAGAATCTCAGCACGACACATATATGCAACAACAAAATATAAATAACACCAAAAGAATTTTACATCAATTTGATCATTAAATATACTATACAACGTAAAATGCATGAATAATACAAATAGATTTTTCATTTTATTTTATTTTCTCATTAGTCTGAGGATGTTGACACGCACGTGGCTTACAGAAAATGATTTCTTCTGAATTTCAACTCACCAAACTATTTGTAAGACCTGATACCTGAAAATCATTGTACAATGAGGAATGAGTTTCACAAGCTCAGTGAATTAAATTTACTAAAATTACTCATTTGTATAAACAGTCTTTTAATATTTAAATCACTTTATATCTCATGTACTTGATACTAGCACTCTACTATCACTACACCTGTCAAAATATCCATTCTCTATCAATTTTTTCCTCTTATTTATTGGTTCACCTCAATACCATTAATTATTTCATAATTTCCTCGCAATGAGGTTCACATCATAAGTATACCATAACAATAACACATCACACCTCAGCATTTCAATCATCTTATCGTCATAACTGTCTCTTTGTGTGAGACTCAATAATTTATAATTAAATTCACAATAATACTCCACACCTTAGCATTTCAATAATCTTATCATCATAATTGTCTTTCTGTGAGACTCAATTATCTATAATTTAATTCACAATTAATACATCACACATCAATATTTCAATAATGCAAACAATAATTAAAATAGATGCAAATGATGGCAACGTCTTCGCACCTGTCGACAGGTTATTATTATCTTAGACCGGTCACTTCCCGGTTCTTTACAGCTTATCCCGGCTGTCACGGTGTCCCTTTTATTTCCAGCATATACCGACTGTCATGGTTGTTCCTTTAGACCGGCCCCTTCCCGGTTCTTAGGTTATATTATTAAATGCATATGCACATGAACAATAATATAAAAATATGCATATGAACGGTAATATAAAAATCACATGAACTCAAATATCTAAATTGACTATCATGATTTTTCTCAAATTACATAAAAATTCCACTAACATTCTCTTATCCCAAATCACATTAAATCATCCATTAAAGCTTATCAAGATCCACTAAATTTCATCCAAAATCTCATCAAATCATCCATCAAAGTTTGTTAAGATCCATTAAAATTTATCTCCTCAAAATTTATATCAAAACATAACCCATAGCTCATCAAAAATTTCGCTTATCATTATTATTATTATATCAACCCATTATTCTAATAATATTTCTTCTCATATAATAATTTTTCTACGGTCCAATATTCATATCATATCTATCAACCAAATATTTATTTATCATCAAAACTCAAGCTGATAATTTATCTTAATATTATCACTAGATATTTGATTTTTATTTTGACTATTTAAAGTAAATCCAACTCACCACGTATCTCTTAAAGCTACCCGTGAATCACTTCCTTGCCTTTCCTATTTCTCTCAAAAATTTCCTCGGTTGTAGATCGTCAACACCTAACATCATATTTATATAAATTTTCTAATTTATTCTTTAATTCGATATAAACCACACTTTGAAAATTCCCACTTTGAACTTATGGAAACTTCATAAATATCAAAAATTCAAAAATAAACACTATAATATTACTTTATACTTTTCTGATAGCTTTTTCTGATTTTCTATGAAATTCTGCAAAAAAACTCCTTCAAAATTTTGCTCTTTCGACATTTCTTTGGATCCTCAAGTGTTTAAAGAAAACAAAAAAATTATAAGAAGCTAAAATGAAATTGGCAAACTAAAAAAATCGAACTTCAACAAATATATATAAAGAAATTTAAGGCGGTTGCCACTATTTTCTTTTTCTTTTTACTATTCATTTCTCTCCAACTGCAGAACAAGCAGCAATTTGAAAATATAGGTGCAACACCTGGACTTCCAGGTGTTGCATGATTTTATATATATATATATATATATATATATATATATATATATATATTTCTTTCCTATATTTTTTCCCTTGGACGTTTAATAACGTCCACTTTATTATTTATTATTATTATTATTTTCTTTGTAATTACATCTTCACGCGTCCATTTTTTTAAAAGAATTATTTTATTCAATACTAAATCTTTCATGTAAATATATTATTTTTAATTTCATGTTATATTTATTAAAGTACTTCTTTACCCTTTCTTTACAAATACGAGTATTACAGTCTGAATGTGCTAACTTGGATGGAAAGAAAAAGACTGAATTTGTTAAGCAGATACATGAGAAGGCAAGACTAAACATTGAGAAGAAAACAGAACAATATGCAAAACAAGCTAACAAAGGTCGTCGACAACTGATTTTTCAACTCGGAGATTGGGTTTGGTTACACACGAGGAAAGAAAGATTTTTGTCACAAAGGCGTTAAAAGTTCCTTCCTAGAGGAGATGGACCTTTTCAAGTCCTTGAGCGCATCAATGACAATGCATACAAATTGGATTTGCCAAGTGGGTACAATGCTAGTGTCACTTTCAATGTTTTTTATTTAAGCCCTTTTGATGTAGGTGATGATTTGAGGACAAATTCTTTTCAAGATGAGGGGAATAATGAGGACACGGCTAACAAATGGGAAGCAGATCATATTCAAGTTCCAATTGGTCCAGTTACAAGGGCTCGAGCTAAAAGGTTCAAGGAAACTCTCAATTGGTTGATTCAACATATTTGGACTAAGAATCATCTTTAGGGGCCCAATGATGATTCTATACGTGATCCACAAGGATGCGTTTCCATAATTCAAGCTTTGGAATAATCTAGCAACTCAAGATTGTGAATTAAAATCTTAGTTTCCCAAAATTGGAGACTTACTTGTTTTGGTTGGCTCATCAAGGAAAATGGTTGGTTGCAATTTTTCTTTTACCTTTTCTTAATTGTTTCCTTATTACTTTAATTGCTGAATTGTAAGGCTTGCATGCCAATTTAGGTACTTACCTTTTTTAGATTTTAAGTTACCAGAATTGAATTTAGGTTTGTTTCATATTCCTTAGTTTCCTTTTCCTAATTGGTTACGAATTCTCATGTATTTAAATAGCTATTTGCTTTTTGGAATAAAACAATTCAGATTTCATTCATACTTGTGAGAGAAAATTCTCTTTAGTTCTTTTAGAACTTCTGAACTTATCGGAGTTTCCGTGGCGTTCATTTTCGACTTATCAATCAATCCTTCCATCATTGATTGTGGTGTCTTCATCATACCAAGGTTCTTGCTTAAATATAAGCAACGGGTCGCAGTCTCACATAAATCTGTTTCTAGACTATCTGGTAATCCTTCTTGATCCATCAATTTCTTAGTTCTTGGTGTGGATCATATAAGATTTTAAATGCACAACATGATCATCTAAGTTTGTGTTATAAATGAGAATATTATCAAAATAAACAACGAATCTGCCTATAAAAGCTCGCAAAACATGGTTCATTAATCTCATGAAGGTACTCAGTGCATTTGTTAATCCAAATGGCATAACTAACCATTCATATAAATCATGTTTGTTTTAAAAGCATTTTTCTATTCATCACCCTCTTTCATTCTTATTTGATGATATCCACTTTCTAAATCAATCTTAGAAAATACACAAGTACCATGTAGTTCATCTAGCATATCATCTAAGCGAGGAATAGGATGTCGATGCTTCACCATTATATTGTTGACTACTCGGCAATCAACGCACATTCTCCACGTCCCATCCTTTTTAGGAACCAAAATCATTGGAACAGCGCACAAACTCATGCTTTCTCTTACGTACCCCATTTCCATCAATTCACTAACCTACCTTTGTAGCTCCTTTGTCTCCTCGGGATTGCTTCGATAGGCTGGTTGGTTTGGAATTGTAGCACCGGGCACGAAATCAATTTGATGTTCAATTCCTCGAATAGGAGGTAAGATATATGGAATCTCCTTGGGAAAGATATCATCAAACTCCTGCAAAAGAGAAACAATAGAACTAGGCAAAGATGAGTCAAATTGGTTAGTGTTTAATGCCTCTTTGTACAAAAGTACAATCATTGGTTGATTTAAAAACATTGCTCTTTTTATTTCACTCGCTTTTTCATAGAAATTTATTTTTCTCTCAATTGCCGAATCAGCTCTCTTATTTTCACTCTCAATTTTCCCGACCTCTCTCATTTTCTCTTTCTGATTTTCACTCGTTCTCTTTTTCTCACTCTCTTTTTGTAACCTCACTTGATCTTCATAAACCTGCTTTGGTGTCAAAGGAACTAGAGTGATTGTTCTTTGATTGCTTATAAACTAATATTTGTTGGTGAAGCCATCATGCTTAACACGCCGATCGAATTGCCATGGTCGGCCTAGTAACAAGTGTCCAGCTTGTATCGGAACTACATCACACAAAACTTCATCTTCATATTTTCCAATCCGAAAGGAAACTAACACTTGTTTGTTCACCCTCATTTCACCACTACCATTGAGCCATTGCAACTTGTAAAGCCGAGGATGTTTAATTATTGGCAACCCTAATTTCTCAACCATTGTAATGCTAGCAACGTTAGTACAACTACCTCCATCAATAATCACACTACATACCTTGTTTTGCACGTGGCATCTAGTATGAAAGATGTTTTCTCACTACACTTCGTCATCTTCTTTGATTTGCACACTTAGAGCTCTCCTTGTAACCAACAATTCTCCTTGGGCAGCGTATTCATCACCACCTGCATCCTCCAATGGTGGCATAGATTTGGTATCTTTTTCGCACTCAATTTCAATTTCACCATTATCTCGCAATACCATAACTCTTTTGTTCGGACATTAGCTCACTATGTGACCCCTGCCTTGGCATTTAAAACACTTAATATCACGATTTCTAGTGGTTGAAGAATCAGTTTTACCTTGATTTCCATGGCTGGTACTTTCTTACTTTTGCTCGGTTCTGGGCTTGGCCGTGGCTTGCTTCTCCTCTTTCTTCACAAAATTCAGTCTCCAAGATGAACCCGAGTTAGGGTTTTGCCGTGTATTGTTGCCCCTCCTCTTGAGTTGGTTCTCAATTTTAATAGCCATGTGCACCATATCTTCCACCTCCACATAATGATGTAACTCCACCGAATTAGCAATTTCCCGGTTCGAACCAGGCAAGAACCTAGCCATAGTAGCCTCTCGGTCCTCCTCTACATTTGCTCGGATCATAGCTACTTCCATCTTTTTATAATAATCCTCCACACTCCAACTATCTTGTGTAAGACTTTACAATTTTTGGTACAACTCACGGTAGTAACGGCTTGGAACAAACCATTCCCTCATCACAGTTTTCATCTCCTCCTAAGTCCCTATTGGACGCTGTCTATTTCTTTTCCTGTTTAACCCTAGTTGATCCCACCAAACAATCGCATAGTCAAAAAATTCAATGGCCGCAAGTTTAACCTTTTTAAGCTCGGAATATTTATGACAATCAAATACTAATTCTATCTTCTTCTGCCACTCAAGGTAAGCTTCATGATCATTTTTGCCTTGAAATGATGGAATCTTCATCTTAATACTACCCAAGTTATTATCTTCCCGATTCCTAGCTTCTCTACCTCGACCACCAAATCTCCTATGGCTAACAACCGATTCCAAATCATCTTCTTCATCAAATCCATTCCAATAATACTCTTCATCTTCAACTCTCTCTCCTAGGTTGAACTCTCTCCCTCCTACGCACATTAGGAGCGTTTTGTTGCTGCCCCACACGTGCTTTTTCTACCTGATCTATCCACTCATGAACCTGCTCCATCTCCGTTCTTAGTACTCTCCTCATCTCACCCATTAAAGCCTCCATGAGCAACTTCGGATCAACCTCTCCCGACATATCTCCAGAATTATTTTTGTTCTTGTTGTCTAACATGTTTGCTGCAAAAAAAACAAGGTTAGAAAAAAAAGAAGAATAAAAGGACCTCACACACTCCCTTACATGTTTCACTCAGAGAATGAGTTACTCAATTTCACTCATGTTTTTTATACAAAAATCAGATTAGCTTTTTCCCTCTTATGTGCTCACCACTCTTGCTTTTTTTCCACTCGTAATAATCCTCTATAGGTTCTTATCAAACTAACCAAACAAGTATCAAAGTTTCCAGCAACAATTCACCAACTCACAAAGAAATTCGGATTTGTGGAATTGATAAAAGGAAAACAAAGATGAGAAATTGAAACAAGAATTGAAATGATTGACTCTAAATATCACACATTTTTTTTTAAACTAGAAATTTGTTCTTTTGTTTTTGAATTTCCACCTTTTTTCACTTTTTTTTTCTTCAAGAAAACATAACAAAAGATAAGTAAACCTGCAACTAGAACCTGCTATGATACCAAATGAAATGATTCACGCCAAGAACTACGAAATTGATGGGTCAAGAAGGATTACCAGATCGTCTAGAAACAAATTTATGTGAGACCGTGACCCGTTGCTTATATTGAAGCAAGAACCTTGGTATGATGAAGATGCCACAATCAATGATGCAAGGATTGATTGATAAGTCGAAGATGAACGCCACGAAAACTCCGATAAGTTCAGAAGTTCTAAAAGAACCAAAAATAATTTTCTCTCACAAGTATGAATGAAATATGAATTGTGTTATTCCAAAAAGCCAATAGCTATTTAAATACATGAGAATTCGTAACCAATTAGGAAAAGGAAGCTAAGGAATAGAAAACAAACCTAAATTTAATTCTGGTAACTGAATTCTAGTAACCTAAAATCCAAAAAAAGAAAGTACTTAAATTGACATGCAAGCCTTACAATTCAACAATTAAATTAATAAGGAAACAATTAAGAAAAGGCAATAAGAAAAATTCCAGCCAGCCATTTTCCTTGATGAGCCAACCAAAATGAGTAAGTCTCCAATTTTGAGAAACTAAGATTTTAATTCACAATCTTGAGTTGCTAGATTATTTCAAAGCTTGAATTATAGAAACTTATCCTTGTGGATCACGTATAGCAACATCATTGGGCCCCCAAAAATGGTTCTTAGTCCAAATATGTTGAATCAACCCACTGAGAGTTTCCTTGAACCTTTTAGCTCGAACCCTTGTAACTGGACCAATTTGAACTTGAATAGGATTCGCCTCCCATTTGTTAGTCTTGCCCTCATCAATATGCCTAGCCAGTGAGTTACACAAGTTTATACTATTAAACCTAAACTTCTACAAGAATTAGATATAATGACATCATATTCAAGGTCTCAAACAAAGTTATCAGACCTTCCACATCTATACATGTTCTCTCCATCCAAATCTTCAGGGCTTGTAAACTGAGTCAGTGCATCCTCCAATGACTCAACCCAACCATATATCTCTAATGTAAGATCCATGGTGTTTTCATATCTTTCTGACTCATGATAACACCTTAGACAATTAACCTGATTGCATTGAAACTGACATTCAGGGTAGAAAAGAGTAGAAATAAAGATGAAAAAATAGAACTGCTACTTTGAGTGGTTTTCGTTATTTTATTGTTTTTGTTGATGATTATTCCCGAATGACTTGGTTGTTTTTAATGAAAGAGAGGTCTGATTTGCATAGAATTATTCTTCAATTTTATAATGAAATTCTTGTTCAATTTAATAAGCGTATTAAGATTTTTCAATCTGATAATGCCTTAAGAGTATACCCAGACCATTATGAATTCATTTTGCATTGATGGAGGCATTATTCATCAGACTAGTTGTTCTCACACTTCCCAGCAAAATGGTGTGGCTGAGCGGAAACACCGCCATTTACTTGATATTGCTCGCACTTTAATGTTCAATATGAAGGTACCTAACACTTTTTGGGCGATGCTGTTTCAACTACTTGTTATCTCATTAATCGCATGCCTTCTACTGTTTTGAATCATAAGTCCATTTTTTTCTTGTTTATCCTACTCAGCCTCCTTTTTCCCTCACTCCTCGGTTTTTGGTTGTGTTGCTTTTGTTCATGTGCTTGATTTGGGTCAGGATAAATTATTTCTTCGAGCTCGGAAATGTGTCTTCCTTAGGTATTCCCGTACTCAAAAAGGCTATTGTTGTTACAGTCCTGATTCTTGTCGCTACTTTATGAGTGCTGATGTCACATTTTTTGAGTCTACTTCATTCTTTTCCTCCCAAAGTGAGAGTCTATTTTCATATCTCATATCTTGTTGTGAGGGGGAGCGTTCTTTTCCCTCTCCTACTCTTCGGATGCCTATGTCTCAACCTATGGTCACTTCTCCGGTTTCCTCAGCTCCTTCTAACCTTCCATTACAGGTATACCACCGATCTCAAGATAGGCGTGTTATTTCTTATGGCCCTATTCCTATAGCTTCAAGGTCTGAGGATCCTATTTTGTCTCATTCCTCGAACACTGATGATTTACCTATTGCTCTACGCCGAGGTAAAAGAACTTGTACACAACATCCTATTGCTCATTTATTGTCTTATAGTCGTCTTTCACCTTGTTTGCAGTCTTTTGCTTGTTCTTTGTCCTCTATTTCTGTTCCTTCATCCTATAAGCAGGCATTATCTTCTTCTAGTTGGAAATAAGTTATGGATGAGGAAATGAGTGCTCTTCACAAGAACCACACCTGGGAGCTTACTCCCTTTCCTCCAGGAAAACAGACAGTGGGTTGTCGTTGGGTTTATACTGTTAAGTATCTTTCTGATGGTTCTATTGAACGTCTTAAAGCACGATTGGTTGTGAAAGGCTATAGCTAAACCTATGGTGTTGACTACTTGGAGACCTTTTCCCCTGTTGCTCGCCTAAACTCTGTTCGCATTTTGCTCTCAGTGGCTGTTAATCGTTCTTGGCCTTTGTATCAACTTGATATCAATAATGCTTTCCTTCATGGTGATCTTCAGGAGGAAGTGTATATGGACCAACCACCAGGATATGTTGTTGCTGGGAATGGCCATCTTGTATGTCGTCTAAAGAAGGCCTTGTATGGTTTGAAACAGTCTCCTTAAGCTTGGTTTGATCGATTCAATGTTGTTGTTCTTGCATATGGGTTCCAACGTTCCACCTCTGATCATTCCGTCTTTGTTCGTCATTCCATTGTTGGCACCATTGTTTTGATTGTTTATGTGGATGACATTATTGTTTCTGGGAGTGATTCAACTGGCATTGCTGATTTGAAGTGCTATATGGGCCAGTAGTTCCATACTAAGGACTTGGGTGCTCTTCGATATTTTCTTGGGATTGAAATTGCTCGCTCTTCTCGGAGTCTTTCCCTTTCCCAATGGTAATATATCCTTGACCTTTTGTCTGAAACTGGTCTCTTAGGCTCACGCCCTGTGGATACTCCTATGGACTCTGCAGCAAAACTTGATAGTGAACAGGGTGATCTGTTTGTTGATGTTTGTCGATATCGTCGGTTGGTTGGAAAGTTAATCTATCTTACTGTTACTCGCCCTGACATTACCTATGCCGTTGGCGTCGTTAGTCAGTACATGCATGCTCCTCGACAACCTCATTTTGATGCTGTTTGTCGTATTCTCCATTATCTAAAGGGTACCCCTGGTAGAGGCTTGTTGTATAAACTCTCTACTTCTCTTTCTATCACTGGCTTTAGTGATGCTGACTGGGCTGGTTCTCATTCTGATCAGCGGTCTACGTCCGGTTATTATACCTTTGTTGGTGGAAATTTGGTTACTTGGAGGAGTAAGAAGCAAAATGTAGTTGCTCATTCTAGTGCTGAGGCTGAGTATCGAGCTATGGCTCATACGGCTTCTGAAATGTTGTGGGTTCGTGCTCTCCTTCATGACCTTGGTATTGATTTTTTGTTCCTATGGAGATGTATTGTGATAATCAAGCTGCTATTTTTATTGCTAATAATCCCGTCTTTCATGAACGTACCAAGCATATTGAAGTGGATTGTCACTTTATTCGAGACTTATTACTCCGGAAAGAGCTTATTACTCCATATGTTCGTTCGAGTGATCAGCTTGGTGATATTCTCACAAAACCTCTTGGCTTGTACATCATTCCAGCAGCTGTATTCCAAGCTGGCATATTTGATTTGTATGCTCCAACTTGAGGGGGAGTGTTAAAGTTATTATTTTTATTTCCTTTATTTTTCCTGAAGGGTAGTTTTGTATTTGGACTTATCTATCTCATATATAAATAATATGTTAACAAGTGAAGGGTTAAGTGAATAAACCCTAAACCTTTCTTCTCCATCTTATTCTCTCTCTCATATCTAACCTAAACCCTAGATTACAACTCAACTAATTGAAATAAATAAATTCTATCTCTTGTTCTAGTTGGGGGAAGAGCATGTGCAACATAATATTGAGGTTATTTTTATTTCACTTTTAAGCTACATATGCCAACCGAGATATAAATATTTGTTTTAGTTCTAGTTTGCATATGTTAATCCGAAAATCTTCATGCCTTTCCATTAAGATGCTATTCCTAAATTTGTGATAGAATATAGTGAAAGGCATAAATAATGATAGCAGTACCTGTTCCCACAATTTAGAAGGCCCCTATGTGATAAGTCAGAGACTTCACACTGAAAGAACTTCACAAATTCCTCGTAAGGAAAAAGCATCTGAGACAATAGGATAGCAAATAATGAATTAACAATTGCATACACAAACCCAGGAACCCAATAAAAATACTAACAGTTTACAAAGGAAAGATCTATATATACTACATAGATACATGTAGAGGGAACTGACTTTCATTTTCTTGTGTCTATTATCACATTGTTCTGACCCATTCTGTCTGAAAAATTTTGTTGACTTTCTTAAACCCATCATCTTCATAATTCCCATGCTTGCCATCCCATTGCTTTCTTGTGCCGGGATGGTACCCTTGATCCTAACAACTTCTGCATTACCAACACAAAGTTAGAGAAAGTACAAGAGCAAGGATATATCAAGAAAATGGATCCACAAAACCTACTTGATCCATCTGCAATTTGTTCCTTCCTTTTTGTTTCTGAGCATGAATGTTCGCCAGACATTTTCACTGTTGATTTTGGCAATTTCACAATTTTGATTTGAGAATTCAACGCACTCTTAGGTTTCACACCTCCCCTCACAGCTGTTGTTTCCAAAGAACAGTTCAATTTGGAAGTTTCATTATTAAAAGTACAGTCCCCTCTAAGTGAATTTCCTCCATTCTGAATAAATTCAGTTTCAGTTTCATGAACACTTGCCCCGAATTTTGCAGAATATGAAGAGTCAGAAGATCCACAGTTGCTTCTTGGTTCTAACACGTTCCCATGTTGGCCTTGGTGTTTACGACTTTCATGTGTGGTACTTCTTGCTGTAGCTTGTTCATTAATATGCATGTTAGAGTTGCTGACATGGTGCTTTTTGAGAATATCTTCTGATACATCAGAGTCACTAGTTCTCGACTGCATTAATAAGTTATCATAACTATCAGAAGCTATAAGATGATTTCAGAAAAGTAATGCATATGAAATAAGAAACTTAAAGATAAGAACCTTATACCTTATAAAACCCTCCTTTGATGAACTATTATTAGCACTAGCACCATTCCAATAGGTTTCTTCAGATGAATCAAGTACAGCACAATTCCCTCTTTTTGACGGTTCTCTGTTGGATTTACGAGAGCATCTCTTGTCTTTAGTTCTTCTCCCTAGCATGGAGACTTGAGAGTTATTGCCTGCATAGCAATCCACGCTAGCAAAGGCACCAGCACTTGTTGAAGAATGAACTGTATCATCTGGAGGTGCTTTCTCCATCACAGTCTGTTTAATATTATAACCACATAACTGTAAGTTCATGCCGTCATTGAGCAGAATGGAGTCTTCACTTGAGGCAAATTCCAGAGATGAGCAACTGGTAGTCTCCAACAGTGTTTTCAGAGGCAATGGCGTTGGGCGAGGTGTTTTGCCTCAATAAGGTGAGGGGTAAACCACAAGGTGTTGGGGCGTAAGCCTTTTGAAACGTTAGAGCGTTTTGAATAAAATAATATTAATTAAATTATAAAAATACTAAAAAATTGAAATAATATAAATTAATTAATTATCAATAAATTTTATTAACTTACCTATGAATGAATATTTATCAAAATATTTTTACACAAATATCAAACAATTTGATGAAAATTTTAATCACATCTGATATTAAACGTACGCTATCATTTGTTGCATATATATCAATCAATTTATACTATAGTCCTCCAAAACAGTGGTTCATTTGTAATTACATCCAATCAAAATGTTAAAAATTTAAAATTTTGACCTGAAAGACTGAAAATCTGGGTAAGTCTTTTGAATCTTTTGGGGAGTTTCGAAATTTTAATAAAATAATATTAATTAATTAATTAGAATTATTAAATAAAAATAAAAATAATTTTAATTAATTAATTTTTATCAAAGTTTAATACTTTACTAACTCTCTATAGTGTGATAATTATAATTTTATAAATATTAATATATATTTATATATAAATTATATTAAGTATAACTTATATTTCTATATTGTTGTAATTTGTAAGTGATTAATTAAATAGTTTGTAATTATTATTAAACTAGATAACGTGTATTATATATTTATGAAGTGCAATAATGTCAAAATAAAAATACTAGCATAGTGGTTAAGATCTATAACTATAACATTTTAGGTCATGGATTCAAGCCTCAGGAAAAAGACTTAAAGAGAGCTCATTAATACCTAAAATTTTAGGATCTCAATGGGCTTCACAAGTGAGAGGCAGTTTTAATTTATGGGCTGATCAGTAAGCCTAATAATACATAATATTGCAAAAAAAGAAGACAAAAAGGGGCATCCTTTGGTTCGAACTCAAGATGCCTTAAACCCAAAGTGAGAATTATACCACTAGACCAAATACCCTTGTTGCTTTGGTTGTTAGAGAATTAATTTTATTTATTTTGAGGTTGCAGAAGCAAAAAAAAAAAAAAATTCATTGGGCGTACGCCCAGACGCTTGGGGCGTAAAAGGCGTTCGCCCAGACCCGAAAAACGCACGCCCAGCAACACTTCGCCTCAACTGTCACGCCTCGGGGCGTTTTTAGTCTCGTTTCGCCCCTGGGCGCGCCCGGACTCCGTTTTTTAAAACACTAGTCTCCACTAGTTGGCATTCTTGCTTATGAGCTTGCCTCCAATGAATTATCTGGCACTTCCCGGAGCAATCAATTGAGTCATGGACAAAGCACAGCCCTACGGCTGAGAACACTCTTTGTGATCCCGGAAGGCCTCACCCTGCCTTGTATAATGGTCAATCAATCCACACTTAGCATAGATCAGGTTCATTTAGTTTATCAGGATTCATGTTGAGACGGAACGTTAGCAAATATAGTCAGTAGTGGAAGTATGTCTTTAGTTTCACTAAATAAGTTCCCACAATATGAAGGCTTCTCCTCAATTGATTGATAAAGATATATGGTTATCTCCTTGTTTCTGCAAAACCATTTTATTTGAGTACTCCAATCATTAAAAGGTGAACAAATCTTCATCAGAACATGTTCTCACATGACCCTGTGTCTTCTATATTTGAGCAAATTGAGCAGAGCTACAATTTCCAAAAAATACAGATATATTTGGAAATGACATTTAGGGATAGGAAGGTAGGTAACTACTCATCATGAAAGGACCGTACTCATTTTTTAGAGGCATGTTCTGAAACTGAGTGTTGAGATTCACCTTTCTTTTCTCAGGTAAATATCCTCTTAAAAGCGTAATGGAAGAAAATGAAACAAATTTTACAAAATTCCGTAGACGAAAGTAGGTGTCCAGTCAAAGTGCCATTTTATTAAATGGCAAAGACTAAAAGCAGATTTAGAAAGCAGCATGGGTATTTGGTACTCACAGAAATTTGTTAAACCTATGCATTCATATTTACTAAGGTGGTATGTTTCATGCTCAATTTTCAAAGGCAGTAGTTTAACAAAAAAAATTAAATAAAAACCAAAAGAACAGATCCACATTGGAAATTTTCAAGATCCAAGTAGTTGACTTCAGCAACCACTTTCAGTTGTTTGAAGAGACAAAAGGAATAGCGCCCAACAAAACTCAAATGAATAGTAACCCCCCATAATAATAACATGTATCCTCCATAAGATGGAGAGAGACCCCAACTAAACCTTTCCAAAGAGATAAGGCTTCAAAGTCCAACTATTCTAGGTCCATAATCATTGGGTGCTATGGGGACTGATATGGATACTAGAGCACGTTTGCCTATGGCTAGTTTAAGACCGTTACAACATATTGGGTGAACCCTAGAAACCTTAAATTAGCTACATTTTAAACTTTTCCCAAAGAATAGAAATAAGAAGAAGAACAAAACCAAAATACCCTGCTCCCTATGTTTACCACTGAGAATCCTAACAATTTAATTATTCCATATAAATAGAATGACAGAATATCTTAGTTATCTGCCAACATCTCCTGCTACATGACAGAATGTATAAAGATTTGACAGAATCTTTTTTTTCTTTTATTTCTTTACAAGGGTAAATGGATATAACAGGGGAACACATCTATATTTGGCTATACATATATCATGGCTAAATTGACAGCTGACCCTATAATTGAGGGATTTGTATCCAAAACTCCCACCTATAATTTCTCTGAGAACAGCTCACGCCAACACTCCCCTCAAGTTGGTGCATATAGATCTCTAATGCCCAACTTGCCGAGTGAGTTGTAGAAGCTCTTGCTACATACAGCTTTTGTAAGTATATCTGCCAACTGGTCTTCGGACTTAACAAACGGAAATCGAATTGTCTTGGCCTCAAGATTTTGTTTGATGAAGTGTCGATCTACTTCCACATGTTTGGTCCGATCATGCTGGACTGGATTATGAGAAATGTCAATAGCAGACTTGTTATCACAGAATAAGTCCATCTCACAGCTTGGGGCAAAGCCAATTTCGGTTAAAAGTCTTCGAAGCCAGAGAAGCTCACACAGACCCTTAGCCATCCCACGAAACTCGGCTTCAACACTTGATAATGCTACCACCTTTTGCTTCTTACTTCTCCATGTAACCAGGTTCGCTCCAACAAACGTGAAATAGCCTGAGGTGGATTTTCTATTTGAAATATTCCTTGCCCAGTCGGCATCTGTATAACCTTCAACCCTTAAGTGATTGTTTCTTGAGAACGAGTCCTTTTCCAGGGGAGGACTTTAGGTATCGGAGAATCCGAATCACAGCATTCATATGATCTTCACTTGGACAATGCATGAATTGGCTTACTACACTCACTGCATAGGCGATGTCAGGCCGTGTATGGGAGAGATAAATAAGTTTCCCAACCAATCTCTGGTACCTTCCTTTGTCTGTTGGCACTTGGTCTGGGTATTCTCCAAGCTTGTGATTTTGGATTATTGGTGTATCTGCAGGCTTACAATCCAGTAATCCAACTTCTGACAATAAATCTAGGATATATTTTCGTTGGGAAAGGAATATGTCTCGCTTAGACCTAGCAACTTCAATTCCCAGAAAATATTTGAGTCCTAGATTTTTTATCTCAAATTCTGTCGCCAATTGCTCTTGAAGTCTTGCTATTTCTTCTGGATCATCTCCTGTAATGATCATATCCTCTACATAGACTATCAAAGCTATTATCTTACCCCGTTGACGCTTTAAGAATAGCATATGATCTGAGTTACTTTGTTGAAAACCATATTTCCTCATTGCTAAGCTCAATCGCCCAAACCACGCTCTAGGGGATTGCTTCAAGCTGTACAAAGTTCGTTGTAGCTTGCACACAATCTTGGCTTCAGAGTTTGCCATATATCCTGGAGGAACATCCATGTAGATTTCTTCTTCAAGATCTCCATGGAGAAAGGCGTTTTTAACGTCAAACTGGTGCAAAGGCCAATCAAGGTTAGTTGCAAGAGATAGCAAAACCCTAACAGTACTCAACTTGGCTACCGGTGAGAATGTCTCTTGATAGTCTACGCCATATGTCTGCGTATAGCCTTTTGCTACTAGTCTTGCTTTGTACCGTTCAACTGATCCATCGGCTTTGTACTTGATGGAGAATACCCATTTACAGTCCACTGTTTTTTGACTTTCAGGTAGGGGAACAAGAATCCAAGTCTCATTTTTCAATAATGCCTCCATTTCTTCTTTCATAGCCTGAACCCACCTAAGATCTTTCAGAGCCTCATCAACACTTGTGGGAATATGGTGTGAGGAGAGTTCATTCACAAAGTTCTTAAAGGGTTCGGATAGCTCCTTCGTAGAGACATAATTGGCAATCAGATATTTTGATCTTTGTTCCTCCACTTCTGGAGAATATCTATTCGGTGGTTTGCCCCGATTGTGCCTGAAAGGTAATTCATAGCCAATACGAGTATCCACATCATTAGAAATGTGAGGCGTGGCAGGAGAGCTTACCTCAATGATATTCTCAGGAGATAGGTCGTTGGATACTGAGGGGTGAGGGGGTACTGCTACTTCAGCTTCTGGAGATGTTGGGTTTGGATTAGGTTCCTCAACGATCGATTGAGAAGCATTAGGCGCTGTATCAGTGTCCTTGAACCAGTTAGGTGCTGTATCAGTGTCTTTGAACCAGTCAAATGTCAACCAATTCAGTTCTTCTTCTCGTGTCTCCCCCTGAAGGGAAGAATTGGATGTGGCAGGAGAGTAGAAAGTGTTGGATTCAAGGAACCTGACATCCATAGTCACATAGGTACCCCGAGTAGTTGAATCGTAGCAGCGGTACCCTTTTTGATGTACAGCGTATCCCAAAAAGAGACATCAAATGGCACAAGGATCAAGTTTCGTGCGTTGGTTCTTGTGGAGGTGAACAAACACAATGCAGCCAAAGATTCGAGGTGGAAGCATTAGCACCGTGGGCAATGAAACATAGGTTGACAAGGCCTGTAACGGAGTTTTAAACTCAAGGACTTTGGAGGGCATACGGTTAATGAGATGGACGGCCGTGGCAACAGCAGCAACCCAGTGGTGGCTAGGTACGTGAGCTGCAAGTAAAAGAGCTCGAGTAGTTTCAAGGACGTGGCGATTTTTGCACTCTGCAATACCATTTTACTGAGGAGTCTAGGGGCATGAGGTCTCATGAATCAGTCCATGGTGCTAGAAATAATCACAGAACTGTTGATTCACATATTCTCCACCATTATCGGATCGAAGGATTCAGATCTTAGCGGAGAACTGGGTTTGAATCATTTTATGAAAGGATTGAAATACACGGAAGACCTCATCTTTATGTTTCAACAAGTAAATCCAAGTCATTCGAGTGCAATCATCAACAAATATCACAAACCAGCGGAAACCAGACATAGTAGATTTTGGGGAAGGACCCCATACATCAGAGTGAATCAAAGCAAAAGGATCATCACTCTTATTCATACTTAAAGGATAAGTGATTCGATGACTTTTAGCTAAAATGCAAGCCTCACATTTAAAGTTCAACATTGACAAATCCGAAAATAAATCAGGAAACACATGTTTCAAATAACCAAACGAAGGATGACCTAACCGACGGTGCCAGAGCCAAATCTGTTCCATTTTGAGGTCACTCAGGTGATACATATGATGTGCTCGGCCTACACTGAAATCTTCCATGTAATAGAGCCCCCCCCCCCCCACCCCCATTTTAGTACCACGCCCAATGATCTCCTTGGTGAGAATATCCTGAATAAGATAAAACGTAGGATAAATGAGCACAACACACTTCAAGTCTTTAGTAACTTGACTCACGGATAGTAACTTGTGAGAAAGAGAAGGCATGAGTAAAGTATTAGATGGTGAGGGCTGGTGACAACATCACAGTCCCAGCCCCTGTTACCGAAGAGATGACTCCATTAGCATTGGCAATGGTAGTTCGCCGAGGAGGAGAGTGTTGAGAAAAATCATTTGCATCAAACGTCATATGGTTCGTTGCTCTGGAATCAAGTATCTAAGCGTTGCAGTTAACCTCTCTATTAGAACAGAGGATAGCAGTACCTGAGTTAGAATTTGAACTATATGCTGGAACGGGGGAAAGATGTGGTTATGCTGCAGTTACTGCAGCCTTGCCTGTGCCTTCATCATTCCTCACTGCATCATGGCGCTTCCGAGCCTGAAGGTCATGCCACCAATCGGGATACCCGTGTAGCTTGAAATAGGTCTCATGGGTATGCTTTGTATTCCCACAGTGAGAGCATTTAGTTCCATTGGGGGTGGCTCGGGATTTGGAGTTGGAACCGGATTTGCCACCAAGCAGAGAGAGAGACCCAGAGGGTGCTGGAGGATGCGAGCCATGTTTGAAGCTCTTGGACGCCAGAACCACTCCTGGTGTATCATCCGGGCTATCAGTCGTCATCACCGCTTGACGAAGAGCTTCCCTACGGACGTGTGCATAGGCTTGCTCCATTGTTGGGAATGGTTTTCTCTGCAGGACATCACTTTGGATATGGTCTAGGCGGTCATCGAGACCATCCAAGAACACATATACCCGATCTTCTTGAACTAGAGTATTGTAATGTTGAATATTGGTTGGGTATTCCATTGGGTTTGGGTCGCGGAAGTCTATTTCACGCCAGAGGCCTTGGAGATCATTGTAGAATTTTTCAAGAGAGCCACCGGCCTGTTTGAGGCAGGTTATGCGTCGCCGGAGATCACACACCTGGGAGGTGTTGCTGCCATCAAAATTTGTAGTAGCAATTGCATCTCAGACCATCTTGGCTGTCGAAAAACGAATGAAGTTACTGATAAGGGAGAAGTCCATGGAATTAATCAACCAACCTTTAACAATAGCGTTGTTTGTGCGCCATCGTCTAAAGGTAGAGTCCGTCTGAAGAGGTTGAGGGAGATCGCCGTTTATATACCCCAGTTTGTCTTTGCCCGAGATATACATCTCGACAACCTAGGACCAAAGAGCATAGTTGGTGCCATCCAACTTGATACCGATCGGTGCAGTAGCAGTATCGGTGGTTTGGGTCGGGGCTGAAGCTTTGTTCAAAACTTCAGTCATTTTCGTGGTCAACTCAGCCAGGATGGAGGAAGGCAGAGGTTCATCAATATGAAAGTCTGTATCGGCCATGGAAGAAGATGAAATGGTTCAAAAATTCGGGATAAGCAGCCAATAGGGGATCGGTGGCTCTGATACCATGACAGAATGTATAAAGATCTGACAGAATCTTTTTTTTTTTTTTTGTTTCTTTACAAGGGTGAATGGGTATATAACAGGGAACACATCTATATTTGGCTATACATATATCATGGCTAAATTGACAGCTAACTCTATAATTGAGGGATTTGTATCCAAAACTCCCACCTATAATTTCTCTGAGGATAGCTCATGCCAACACTACAATCCCACACTGAAGCTGGAGTAGCTTGCAAAGACATCCAAACAAAAAGATCAAAACTTGAAACTTCAAATTTTAGCTTTGCTTCAATTAACCGGTCTACCAAGATTATTTCACCAGTTCCCAGTAAACCCCCTCATAAAAAGCTTCTAGTTGGCTCAGATAAACTTCTGCAAACATTAACATTTCAATAACATACATTGAAATCCAGCATCCAAAAAGAAAATCTATAACGCCACAAGAAATGAAGTGAGGATACTAAAAGTCTCTCCCATTTGAATACACCCACTAACAAAGCGAAGAATTTAAGTGGAATCCATCTCTAAAATATTTCTGATTTCACATTTTAACGCACACTATCCCATAAATGTTCGAACAAAAAAAACTCAATCCAGCATTTTCATGGGACACCACAAAACATTTGCAGCAAAATGAACCTAAAAAAGTAACCATTTTCCCACAAGAACAAGCTGACCATTTAATCTAAGATTCCGTAAGAAGGACCAAAACCCACATGAAACTTCTCCGATCTGAGATTCAAGCACCCAAAAGAAAAAAAGAGTACAAAACGGTAAAAATCACAAGTACAAGTTAGCTACTCGCAAATCTTACATACCTCATGCAGCAAAAAGAAAGATAAAGGAAGAAATCTGAGCGAAACCCAACAATACTTTTTCCTTCTCCTTCCTCTTATTCTTCAAAAAGATTCTTTGATTTCTCAAATGGTAAGAGAAGTAGTTTCTTTTCTCTCTCTGTGCAGTTTGTGCTTCACTTCACACTTTGCTCTCTCCTTCTCCCTCTCTCTCTCTCTCTCTCTCTCTCTCTCTACTTTAAGATTATGGGAAATTTTATGTCTGATTTGCTCATACACAAAATGATTTTTTAACGCATGCACACGTGGCATAACATGATTTGTTCTCAACTAGACAGAGTTTGGGAAGGTGACGTGAGTGTGTGATTGGTTCTGAACTGTTGGATCTCTGCAAGTTGGAATGCAATGTGGTGTTAGTTTAGGGACGTCATGTGGGTTTTTGGTATAAAAAAGGTAGATGGGTTTTTCAACTGTAGGACCCACGTGAGTGTGTGATTGGTTCTAAATTATTAATATTCTTGGTATTTCTAGCTAAAATTTCACTATAATTCTAATTCTTTTTAAGTTTTAACTCACAAGTAGTCTTTCACTCTTTCCGATGAAATACATAGAAAATTTAGCAAATTCAAGACTAGGGAAAAAATGGTAAAAACACCTGCTTTCAAGCACCTTTATACACCTGCCATTTCTTCTTATTTTTGTTTTCCTCTAGACAATATATTCAATTAAAAATTGAGAAAACCCCAAGTAGTTGAGATTTGGATGAAACAAACCATTTTAACAAATTCCAATGCTGGATATCCCATGGCTCAGAATGTAGTTGTCTAAAAATGTCTAAGCGTTTACTAGATGAACTCACTTTCATATATGTCCACAAATATGAGCCCTAGCTTATATAAAAGATGATAATTGTGCTGACTATTGTCTCTTGAGCAACCAATGATACAATTTTGACACAGCACAGCCACATTTTCCATGCATCAAACATGATGGTCAATAGCAAAGCATTTCCCTGAATAAGCATGATAGAATGCAACTCAAATCAACTAAACATGAATAAGAAAAGATGATGAGGGTCTAATACTAACCTGAAGAGAAAAAACCACACCGTTAGCAAACCGCTTTACAGAAGCAGGTGCAGTCTCGGGGATTGTTTTTGCGACTCTTTTTAACTCCTTTTGTTGTTGCTTTACAATTACCCTATCTGGTCCACTGTAGTGATCAACAATCTCTTTCAGCAGGGGTACTCTTTCCATTACTTTATTGACGGCTTCCTAAGAAAGTGAGAAAGATAAAAAAGATAGTATATTCATTTCCTTTCCAAGATACATACTATCATTTTTCAAAAATATTTAGCGTTTACACACAACACACGCACACACATATAGTTATTACATGGAGCCTAGACGCAAGGTGCAGGCGCGCCTCTGACAAAGATGAGGCGCACATTTACAAAAAAATGTGTATAAAATTGTTATAATTCATATAACATAAACTATATTAAGAAATATCATAGATTTTCAATATGTAATCAACTTATCATCATTACTTTAATGGAAACACATACTAACTTAAACATTAATGCCATATATATTTGTTTTGATAATTTAAAACCATATATACTAAATTAAATTCAACTGTATATGTACTTTTTTATTTTTGTTAAAATACAAAATCAATTAACTAGTAGTTAACTTATCTTTTTGTTTATCAAAATCAATAATCTATTTTAGTATAGAATAAAACACTAAAACAATAATATATAATGTATATCATATAAGTGTCTTTCACTAGAAGCTTGTGAAAAATGGCATATAGAATTGTTTTGCCCAGCTCATCAGCTCTTCATGCCACCATTAGTTTCGATCTTCAGGAGAAGCAAAACCGATGTGCGAGAGATTTGATTGCAAGCTTGTACGTTTCTTAAACATTTCTCGAGCTCAAATCATCTGACACTAGAAGATCAATCTATCGAGGTATGCCTCCTTATATTTCCTTATAGTTGTTATCAAGGAGAAAAAAAATTAATTTGAGATTTGTGTTTTCTTGTCATATATGATCTTTAGTGTCAATGATTTCAATAAAAAAGAACAAGATCAATGAATATTGTAATTGTATCTCGACATGTTTCTTTCAATTACTTATATTCTTAGTTAGAACTGATAAAAAAGTTATGTGCGCTTGCACGTTTGTATGTATGTGTGCATATGTGTTTGTCTTTGTATGATTTTAGGTCAATGTCACTGAAAAAATTTAGCAAAATTCCAAGTTATCGGAGTTCGGTAATGCTTCCGTTAGATGGTTCCTGGTGGCTGGCTCATATTAATGTGATAAAGTTAATTATCTTAGGTCATTCATTTTAATAAATATTTCTTTGTCATGTTTTATTTTTAGGTTAATGCCCATGCAAAAGATATAGTTGCTGATCTGCCCACATTTGGTAAGTTGACAAGTATGAAACTCAGCTCAAGAATCATTGTTACCAAAACTTTGATCAACTTTCTCCATAACTCACCGATGCTCGAGTCTCTCATCATTCCGGTAAGTTCTTTAGCATCCTTAGATGTGTCCTTCTTTCTTAAGGGAATATTTGTTTCCTTTAAACGTACATCCTCAGCTTACAACTTGATAATTTCACATTCAAATCATTTTCTTTTTTTTTAATTCCAATCATTGTCAGCATATTTCAGGTTGTGATGAGGACGTATTGGCTTCACCGAATGTGCCAGATTTTTTTCTGTCTCACCTCAAAGTAGTACTTTTTGCATGTTTCTGCTGGTCTAACGATGAGCTTTCTTTAGTGACATATTTGCTGAAGAATGCCAAAGCTTTGGAGGAGATGACTATCAGTACTTATTATGGTCGGCGCAACAACCTCATTAAGAAAGTACTAAAATTTCCTAAAGCCCCAAGCCAGGCTTTTTACTGTGTTTTCTTGGTATGATGTGTTAAGAAATCGTTTCTCTTTTGGCTAAGCGAAAGAGGGCTACCAATGATGGTTATCCTCTTGGACATTAGCATGCCTTAATTTAGTCCTAATGGACCAATGCCTGGAGGGGCTTAGGCAAATGGTTTTCGAAGGTAGATTTTTTCTTCGTAAAAATACTAAAAAAAATTTCTTTAGATATTGTCTAATAATGTTATTTTCAATGGGACGAATGATAGTATGATCAGATGAATCTCTTATCTCTCTTACTTGAATCTAAATGATAGATATGGGTATATGACTTATTTACCAATCAAATGATTTTATGATATGGTTTTGTTTTTTTTTATAAAAGGTAAAAATGGTTTATAAAAAACTGAATTTGTATATGAAAAATTATTTTCACATATGTTTTACCCCAACCTGGTGATTTCGACCAATTCAATGAAATAATAATTTAAACTCAAACACAAATGATCAGAACAAGACATTATAATTAAACACAAACATATATACTTAAACTACTTGCAACTGCTGCTCTAACTCTGCCATCCAAAGGATTTTCCACTTGTAGAACAACATTATTATTACATGTGGCTTCAAATAGATACTCTAGCTGTCTTCTAACCTATACCGAAATAAGCCATTAATATAAGTAAGGACTTCACAGACTAATTCTATTTTGCAATTTCACCATTAATGTTTGCATTAAATGAATTAAACTCAGCAAATTTAAGGTTAGACAGTTTTGCAAAGTCAAGCTTTCTCGATTCCAATGCAAAAGAGATTTTCCTAATTCTCTACTATTCAAATTAGCTTGAAAATGTTTATCTTCCCATCCAATACAAATTTAACAATCGATTATAAGTGAATTTGTCAATGACTCGATTGCCAACTGACAATCGGTTATATATCAATTTGTCAATTGACAAGTGATTTGAAGAAAATATTCATATTATTTCAAATAATGAGAGTTCATTTTATTTTTTTAAAAAAATTATAACTTACGAGATTTAATATGTAAATAAAAATATTAAATAAATATTAGTTTGAGCTCGATAATACCTTATTAAACTATTCGAGAGCCTTTCAAGCCAAACCTTAAGGTATTTGAACTCAGCTCGATAAACTATTCGAGCCTAAGTTTCAAGCTCGAGCTCGATCGAGCTGAACTTTGACCGAGCTCAACCTCGAATAGTTCGATAAAAGCTCGGCTCGATTCTAGTCCTAAATAAAACTAAGAGAAGAAAGAGTGAGAGGAAAGAAAAAATTGATGAAATGCACTTCTCTTTTCTTATTTTCTTCTACTTTTCCATCATATCTACGAAACAAATGATGGAAAGTTCAATATATTCTTCTCTTCTCGATTTTCTTTCGTGATACTCTTCATTTTTCTCACATTTTTTTTCCAACCAATCATAACCTTAAGAGACATATATTATGATAGTAATTTTTATATTAAATTAAAGAAGAAATTGTAAAGGAATGAATACGACACGTGGACATTCCCATGTCTAATGGCGAGATGACATATAGACAAGCTGTTGACAATCCCATTACCATTCCCAAAAACCCCCGCATAGACCTATAAGCACAATTCCAGGGAATACTATTCCCGAAAACCCCTGCACAGACCTGCAAGTGTGATTCCAAGGATCACGATCCTCCTTGGGCACCCGGCCATACCTACTGACAGAGGGACGGGATCTCCGAGATTGCCCCATCCCAACCACATGGGTAGCCTCTCCTTCAGAGTACTATAAAAGGATCAAGGTATTCAAACAAAAACTCATCTTCATTTTTCCAAAAACTCATTTGACTGGAAACACTAGGCATCCTTATCCTCTCCATTTCTCTAAACACTTTATACTAATAAGAGCGTCGGAGTGTCCTCAGAGGCATTGCCCTTCCTCTACTCCGACAACCCTCTAATTCACCCCTGTTTCCTTATGCAGACCAGTGAAGCACCGAGCTTCAGCTCAACAACATATTTCAGACATCAACATACTGAATAAAATAGCGTAGGAAATCTTTGGGTTGGGTTGGACACTAATGATGGATGACCCAATCCGACCATTTACCTTTGAATATAGAGGCATAAAGGAAATCATGCAACTTTTGGTTTCACTATCATATATATGTGTGTGTGTGTGTGTATTCTTGTAATAAAAGGTCGTCGAAAAAACTCATTATATAGAGAGAAACTTCATCTTCTTCTTTTAGCGAGTCAAAACGGTTCTTGGGTTATGGAAACATATATACTTTATGTTTTCGTGATTGTATATTCGGCCTTAAGCGAGGTAGAAGCATAAAGAACCGGAGATAAGTCTAAATACGAAAAGATTTCGGGTTAAAAGGTTCGAGTGAAAGCTCTGAAGAAGTTAATTGTCCTAAGAAGTATATTAAAATTTTATTGACAGAAAATGGTGTCCATTTCTATGTAAGGACTTCACAGACTAATTCTATTTTGTAATTTCACCATTGATATTTGCATTAAGTGAATTAAACTCAGCAAATTTAAGTTTAGGCAGTTTTGTAAAGTCAAGCTTTCTCAATTCCAATCCAGAAGAGATTTTCCTAATTCTCTAGAATTCAAATTACTTTGAAAATGTTTATCTTCCCAACCAATACAAATTTAATAATTGATTACATGTGAATTTTTCAATGACTCGATTGCCAATTGACAATCGGTTATATATCAAATTGTCAATTGACAAGTGATTTGAATAGAAAAAATATTCATGTGATTTGAAATAATGAGAGTTCATTTTATTTTATTTTTTTAAAATTATAACTTACGGGATTTAATATATATCAACTTTTTGTTATAAAAAATGATGTCTAAGTTACAAAATATGAAATCAACATTTCAAATGATAATTCTGTTACGAGAGAAATAAAGTTTAATGTCATTTTGATCTCTAAAAAAAAACAAGTTATAGAATTTGAAGTTTGAATTATGAAATTTAATGTCATTTTTTTGCTTACTAAAAATGATATCTAAAATTATGAAATATGGTTAACGTTACGAAAAATATTTGGGTTACAAAAATAAAGGCATAGGTTAAGAAATTAGAAGGTTAAGTTACAAAATCTTATAATATTATTTTATTATGAAAATTTTTATATAAGTTACAAAAAATATTTAGATTACAAAAATTAAGGTAGAGGTTAAAAAATATGAAGACTAAGTTATGAAATCTGATAGAATTTTTAGTTACGAGAAATGATATTTAAGTATCGAAATATTACCAATAAGTTATGAAATTTGATAATATCTTTTTGTTACGAAAAATGAAATCTAAGTTAGGAAATATGAAAGATAACTTAGGAAATTATATTCTTTCTGTCTCATATTTTTAAACCATCTTTTTTAATACAGTTTGCACGTGAATGATAAGTAAAACAATATATAAAAATCAAAACTAAATTGAAAAAATGACTTACCTTGAAAATTTGCATCTTACAATATTTGGAGATTTTGGTTTAGACAGTTCTATATATATGATTAAATTAAATTTTGCCAATAGTTAGAAAATATCTATAAAATTTATAGAGATTTTTTTTCAAGGAATTCTTCTTGGCATCATAGAAGTTTTCTAAAAATAACGCTCAAGTGTGGAAAAAAAACCAAGAGATCTTACACAATATTTATAGAACGGAATAACTGCTCGTTCTTTTTATTTAACTGCAATAATAATTTAAACTCAAACACACAACACAGGAGAACAAGACATAATAAATTTCACACACTAACATAAAAACTACTGAAAACTACTTGCAAATGCTGCTGCAACACGTGGCAACCTAAGGATTCTCCACTTATAGAACAACATATGACAAGTAGCTTCCAGTAGATGCTTACTCAACAGCTATTTATTACAACACACCACTTGTCTTGCAACACAACTCATGGTCTTGCATGCGGCCTGTCTTTCGGCTAATGGATAAATCAAAGTGCTTAAGGCCCAACATAAGCTCCTATTGCATCGATATAGGTACCAGATCTTCCATGAAATCCAACGATTTTGTTGTCAGATGTTGGAATTGAGAAAGAGTTTCTTTCTTCAGTTCCAAAAGGTCCATATGTTTTTTTGTTGGTTTCAATTTTAAGAGAATGAATGTAAAGTTTGTGGTGTCCTGAGATTGAAACGATAAACTCGTCTGGATAGTCAAGTTTGACCTACAAGAATCAATAGATTCAATTAATAGAGTAAGAATTCATTTATAAGGAATATGACCCTTGTGGTCTCTCTTTTTAAACAACCTACTCATAATTTCTTTGAAAATAAAATAGAATAAGAAAAAAAACCTCATGACGATTGTGTCCACCTGATCCACCATGTTTTGCTGACCATACGGATTTTTCATTCTTATCATACTCAATTTGTATTGAGTCTATTACATCTCCACATACTATACGCAGTTGCTTTACTGTAGTGTAAGTTTCATCGTCCCACCGGTTTCCACCTTGCCCTCCAAATGGCCCAAAAGATGCATATGGGTATGAAATAGGGATTGATGCAACATGTGCTCCTATTGCATCGATATAGCTACCAGATCTTCCAAGAAACCCAACGATCTTGCCACCAGATGCTGGAATTGAGAAAGAGTTTCCTTCTTCAGTTCCAAAAGGTCCATATGTTTTTTTGTTGGTTTCAATTTTAAGAGAGTGAACAACATAATTTCCTGTGTTGTAGAGTTTGTGATGTCCAGAGATTGAAATGATGTATTCATTCAGATAGTCAAGTTTGACCTATAAAATTAATAGATTCAAATCATAAAATAAAAATTAGTTTATGAGGATTTATTTAACCAACCTAGATATTCGAAGGTAAGAGACTAAGACTAAAACCTTTAAAAAAAAATAATAATTAGTAGTAAAACAATAGAGGAAGGAAGAGGGAAATGAAAGAAAAGAATATGACTCTTACGATTATACCAACTATTATAGTCACATTTATTTAATCACTTATCCTTTTTTTTTTTTAAAGATAGAAATAACATAAATAAATAAATAAATAAAAACCTCATGGTATTTGTGTCCACCAAGTCCACCATGCTTTGTTGACCATACAGATTCTCCATTTTTGTCATACTCAATTTGGATCGAGTCTATTACAGTTCCATAGATTACGTGCAGTTGTCTTACAGTTGTGTAAGTTCCATCATCCCACCGGTTTCCACCTTGCCCTCCAAATGGCCCAAAAGATTCATATGGGTATGAAATAGGGATTGATGCAATATATGCTCCTATTGCATCGATATAGCTACCTGATCTTCCGAGAAACCCAACGATCTTGCCACCAGATGCTGGAATCGAGAAAGAGTTTCCTTCTTCAGTTCCAAAAGGTCCATATGTTTTTTTGTTGGTTTCAATTTTAAGAGAGTGAACAACATCATTTCCTGTGATGAGTTTGTGATGTCCTGAGA